>VWYH01002553.1:152179-282664 GCA_013399365.1 Pampusana beccarii | reverse complement strand
GTCCATCCTCTTGACACCCACCCTTGAGGTATTTAAAAGCATTGATAAGATAAGGATGATGGAATTCTCTTTACAGTTACCCATTAGAGCGGATGTGACATAATACTGCCCCTCCCAAAGCCTCCATTTCCTCATGGAGCTTCACAGGGATAAGGATGTAGCACAGAGTATCCAGCCCTCAGAACATAACGGCACAGAGGTGGCCAGGAAAAAAAAAAAAGAAAATATATATATATATATTTGCAAATAAATATATATAAAACCGTTAATACACAGTTACTAATACTGCTCCATTCCCCTCTCTGAGTACTGACCACTACCTGAGCGGCAGAATTTCACCACTCATTTAAGGCTCCAACAGCCATGTGAGATGCTCACATCTCTGTCCCCAAGACCCCACTGGGTTTGTACATCTTCTGATGCCAGAACCAGCTGAACTTCTGTGTTGTGCCAGAAGTGAAGGGAAGGCTCAAACCCCTCCCATTGCAAGAGGTAAGAGGAGAATGGAACAAGATAGTTACAAAGACAGAATAGAACCAATCTTTGCAAAAAATCCAGAGGCTCAACTGTGTAAAATTTTCATCTGACAATCACAAAATCTTTTCCAACATTTTTTTAACGTAAAGAAAAATTAACACTTTTTGGGAAATACTCTTACAAGTTTAGCAAGCTCTGCCTGCACTCCCAGCACTTGCACCCACCTGTTGGAGAACGAGAATGTTTCTCTCTCCAAGAAATAATACCTTCTGCTTCTTAAAACAGATCACCTATGTTATCTATCTTAGGTAGCTTGTCAACAGAAACATTTTATCTGTCTGGGAAGAACAACTTTTAACCCTCAGGAAATCAAACCAAAAATTTAGGACTCAAAGGCACAAAGATGATGGGATCACCTTGAAAGAATTAGTTGAGTGTATCAGTGAATTACAGCAACCTAACAAGTTTCTGTATTACAAATAGCTTTTGACTTAGTAACAAATCAAGTATTATCCCATGTAATATCATCTTATAACAAGAAGGCAACATAATGGTGACAAAACTCAACTGGGGGTACCTGCTCAGGCAAACAAAGACCACTTCTTAACTGTACCCATGTAAACTAAAATTTGTTTCAGTTTCGCTTTTGTTTTTCAGTTTGGCAGAGGAAGGAAGGGTGCATTTCCAATCACAAATCCTGGCAGTAAATCACAAGCAAAATAATACCTAAGCTGAGATAACTGCATGATGTTTCCGTTCAACACGGTGTAACAGTAGTGTCAGTGTTACACTGCTATTACACCTCCATTAGTGACGATGATGTATTTTCTGGTTTGAAGAACCCAAATTGGTACACATTAGACCACTGATCTGTTATTATATAAACATATATGACAATGGATACTGATGCAAGGCTAATAAAACATTTATTTCTTCAGTTTAGTCAAGCTGTAGCAGAAATCACATATAATGAAAATATGTTCTTGTATTTTTCAAGCTACACTATTTATTTATATCTATTTGATTGTAACAAATATAATAATAACATGATCCAACACAAAGTATGCATTCTTTGTCCGTAAATCTGCACACAATGCAGACACCAAGAAACATGTATTTGGCATTTGTTCACTACTTCATTTCCAGCACTCAACTGATATAAAAGGTTAATATATAATACAGCATGGCTGCTAGAACAAAACGGATGGATTCTGCAGGGGTATTACAGGTTGCAGGTCAAACTTGGTGATTACAGTAGCCACTTCTGGACTTCTAGTCTTTGTATTTTATGAAATAAAGGTGAGCTACACTTAAATCGCATCTGTTATCTAGAATTCATTCTGTATTTATGTCCTTTCTTTTAAGATTATGAAAGGAACTGATCGAGCTCTTTTAATAACTGTTGAACCGGAACTGCTCAAAGAAACTCATTTTCTGTGAACTGAATTGTACAATGAATTTCAGTGTAATGTAAGATATTGCATAGTATCACCCAAACTCTTAAATAAATAACCAGAATACTTAAATATTATTTTATTTTCTCCTCCTAACTTCTACTATACTAAAAGTCACAAACCCAGAGGAGAGACACCAAGTGACAGAAGAATGGACTCAAGAAAATGTGCAATTCTCCAGGTAATGCAACTTGTATATGTAAGAGGAAGCAATACAAGTACTGTAAAAGCTTTTCTTCAGGCACACTTCATACTTTCCACCTTAGAGTCCTCAATCGCGTGACTACTCCTCTACTCTCTTGTTTACCCACAGTTTTCAAGTCACTATGACAGAAAATGAACCAGATTCCCATACACGAGCGTGAGACCAAAGGTAAAAAACAACTGCACTCTACAGAAAGAAAACTCACAGTTAATACAGTAATATTTAAAACAGATTTTTTGTTATTTGGGGATTTTTTTTTTTTCTCCTAAGACTTTATAGTCAGCATATAGTCACTAAAAGTTAGATTTGTAATTGTTAGGGTACTCACACAGTTCTAGCCATAGGCAAATTTCACAATGTAGTCTTGCCTTCAGGTATTACTTTAAACTACTTTTACTTACAAATGCAACATGATACAAACGACTGGTTTTCAAATAAAGCAATAATCCTCAGAATGACTAAATGATTAAAGTAGTTCTTGCCAAACTTTTAGTGTCTGTGACTAATAGTGACATCCTTCAACATGCAAACTATGCCTGGCTGTTCAACTAAGCTTAGCTGACTAGTAATCTGTTCAGACCACAAACACACATCCCTTAAATGCTACTAAATTATGCCATGTTAGACAGTATTAAAATGTTTCCCTTAAAGCAAGTTTCTGTTATCATTAAACAAGAGTAAGGAAAACAAAGTTTAACTGAGGCTGGGTTAAGAAACATTAATGCCCATTTAGGATAAGAAATCAGTGGTCAATATACAGAATTTCTGTCCTTTATGAAATAAAGAGAAATAACATCCTTATAAATTCCATGTTAAAATAACCAATTTAAAAAATAGTTTAATGTGCTATATTTAATTTTTAATAACCTTGAGGACAACTTTAAAAAATTACTTTTATTTATTCCGATTCAAATTACCTTCTTCTGTAAATTGACTACGCTGAGGCAAATTAAAAAAAAAAGGGCAACTCCCCCACTATTTTGCTGAGCTACGGAGACTTCTTCAGGATTACCAGTGACTTATAAGAAAAGCTAAGGGACTTGTGCAAAGCATTTGACAGTGTCCCACACAACATCCTTGTCTCTAAACTGGAGAGACATGGATTCGACACGATGGATAAGGGATTGACTGGGTGGTTGCACTCAAAGAGTTGCGGTCAATGGCTCGCTGTCCAAGTGGAGACCAGTGACAAGTGGCATTTCTCAAGGACTGGTATTGAGACCGGTGCTGTTTAACATCTGTCGGTGACGGACAGTGCAACTGCGTGCACCTCGATGACACCAAGCCGTGTGGTGCAGTCGACCCTGGAGGGAAGGGATGCCATCCAGAGGGACCGTGACAGGCTTGAGAGGTGAGCCTGTGAGAACCTCATGAAGCTCAATAAGGCCAAGTGCAAGGTCCTGCACGTGGGCCAGGGCAATCTCAAGCACAAACACAGGATGGGCAAATAACAGATTGAGAGCAACCCTGAAGAGGACTAGTGCTGTCGGTTGATGCGGAGCTCTGTGCGCTTGCAGCCCAGAAAGCCAAACATATCCTGGCTGCACCAAAAGAAGCATGAACAGTAGGTTGAGGGAGGTGATTCTCCCCCTCTACTCCGCTCTCACGAGACCACACCTGCAGTGATGCACCCAGCTCTGGGGCCCCCAACATAAGAGGGGCATGGACCTGTTAGAGCAAGTCCAGAGGAGGCCACAAAGATGATTAGAGGGCTGGAGCACCTCTCCTGAGAGGACTGGCTGAGAGAGTTGGGGTTATTCAGCCTAGAGAAGGTTCTAAGGAGACCTTATTCCAGCCTTACAGTATCTAAATGAGGGCATACAAGAAAGTTGGAGAGGCACTTCGTACAAAAGCATGTAGTGCTAGGACAGGAGCTTTAAACTGAAAGAAGGGAGATTTAGATTAGACATAAGGAAGCAATTCTTCACCACGAGGGTGGTGAGGCCTTGGAGCAGGCTGCCCAGAGAGGCTGTGGATGCCCCAGCCCTGAAGTGTTCAAGGCCGGGCTGGATGAGTCTTAAAGCGACCTGATCTGGTGGAAGGTGTCCCTGTCCACGGCAGGGGTGTTGGAACAAAATGATCTTTAAGGTCCCTTCCAACCCAAACCATTCTATGATTCTATGATCTATGCAGAGTTTTATCTGAAGGCCATCCTAGGCTCTTCTAAGACAAAACACGGCCCTTATAGTGCTGCACAAGAGAGGAAAAAATGGATCAGATATGTACAGTCACACTACATGTGGGCTGAGATACTCACACTTTCAAACAAGGCTGATAAAAAGTCTTCTGCCCTTAACATGTATTTTTGGCTGTCTGCCCATGCCCATCTGTCTGCAATGGCACGATGCCATACTTAACTTGCTATGATGATGAGATGAGATGAAAAGTCCACTGACAACTACATACACAACAATATGTCCAAAATCACTCTTTAGAGAATAAACTTACATTTGCAAAATACTCTTCTCACAGAAAACAAATGTGTCAAGTTTCAAGACAAAAACCAGCAACATGGATGTGGCAAATACACAAAACCAAGTTTGCAAAGTCATCTGGAAGTTTTCTAGAAACCTTCTTGCTTGGAAAGATTTGTTCAATATCTATCTTTTCTTTCAAAACTTGAAGCTATCATTTGCAATCTAAGACTGCAAAAGAGGAAAAGCTAAAGCTTAAAACGATTCAGAAGTGAAAAAGTTGTGTGTTCCTCCCTTGTCCTGTAGCACAGTAT
Source organism: Pampusana beccarii (assembly GCA_013399365.1). Classification (NCBI taxonomy): domain Eukaryota; kingdom Metazoa; phylum Chordata; class Aves; order Columbiformes; family Columbidae; genus Pampusana; species Pampusana beccarii. Next base: position 277,800 of record VWYH01002553.1, on the reverse strand, counting down.
TTCCCAGGAAAGCACAACTGAACATCAATGTTACTTCTGAGTTGATGATACTGGTGAATTTTTGCCCAGGATACAGAAACATCTGTTCTTAACAGTTCTGATTACCCACTTTTTAGTAGAATTATTGCAAGCTGTTTCATGTCATATAGTCTTGCCTGTCATTCCTAAAGAATAAGAACAATTGTGAATTTAAAAGCACTAAAATGTGTCCTACATTTTTACCATTTTGCAAAACCAGAGCCAGACCACAGATGTACATGCTCTGGGTATCTGTCATGTGCGAGATGGTGTCCTTTTCTGTAAGGATTTTCCTGGGAAGTTATGCAGGCTGACAATCTGCAAATCTGAGCATCAATGCAAAGACTGGAAACCAGCAACTAGTTTCCTACTAGATACTACTTTAAAAATAATCCCTATACATTCTGGGATTTTTAAATTTTAAAGTGTGACTACTTTAAAAGAAATATTATTAAGGAGTAAGCTTTATTTTGGTCAGTATTTTGTTCACTATGCTTATGACTATGCACATGCACATCTGAGACTATATAAAGAGAGAATTTAAGAAAAATCAGACAAAAAGTATGTTTGGTGGAAAAATCCACATACAAATAATCAGTCTAGAGGAAACCAGTGACTTTCCATTGGCTCACCCCTACAGTGAGTAAATTTCACATTGTAGCAGGTCTTTTTAGAATTTTAAAAGAGCTATTCAAACCTGGAATGAAACGTCACACCACCCAAACACCACAAATCACCACCACTGGCAATTACGATTTTCTCTAAATTATATCTTTAGAAAAACAAATTGATAACATTTAAAGCAACACTATTTTAAGGTTAAAGAAGTTTTAACACATACGCAATTATCTTACATACATACATACCTAAGAAGTCAAAACAAATTAACCAATAAGGAAATGTTTTTGCCTTGTAAGATTTTGGAAGAGTCTGAAACTGCAATTTGGCAGTATGTTATCTGCTAGCATACCTACATATCTGCTAGATATTTGAAGAATATATATTTTCACTTCTCTAGACAAATATTTTTTCTAAACCTATGCATAGGAAAGCCCATACTGATCTTTGTAAATTTAAAACTTCTGAATCTTCAGAGAAAAAATTCTAAATAATCCTAATTTCACTACTCCATCTAAAACCAAGCCTAAATCTTTCAAAAAATACACATCTTACAGGGTCTTCAATATTCCTGCAAATTAAATGCCACATATTTGTATGTAAGTACCTTGATGATTGCATTGCAAAACAGTGGAAAAAATGTTTTCCGAAGACTTCAAATTTTGAAAATGTCTAGTTTGTTACAAAACTTGCAAAAAGATGGCAGCGCACACTGCTCCACAGATCAAGAAGCTCTGAAACACAGAAGGCATCCAAATCACATAACCTAGGCAGCAGAATCTGAATCCGTCACAAGTCTGACAAAAGTATCACTCACAAATTCTCTGTGTCCTCCCAGACCGACGATTGGTGACACAGAACCACAGCTGGCAATACAGTTCCAGAAAAATGTCACATTTCTAGCCAAAGCCTGAGAAAACACTTCAAACTGCACAGAAAAAGCTACTATCAAAAATTCTAGAAGGCAAGTAGCAGTTCAAAGAATTCAAACACCCAATTTTTGCATTTTTTCATCCAGTTGAAGCTGAAAAATATTGAATGTCTGCTTTTCTTTAATATCCAATAGCTGCTTTTTGTTTTAATACAAAAATGCCTAATATTTGTAAATTACAAACAGCATGCATTTAGCATCAGGTATGGCTTTGTTTCCAAATGTAAGACTTTTCAATACAAGTTCAACATAAAAATCCATTTTAAATTTTGTTTTCACATTAATAACTGGACTTCCTTTTGCCCCAACAACTCACAAATGTCAAATAACTAAATAACACAGGCACAATAATAGCCCCAAACCCAATAAAGAATAAAGTAGCCTTTCTTGTCTGTCAGAGGACCCCATTTTCTATTCTGAGCAGGCAAGCTGAAAGCAGTGCTCCTCTGTCATTCCTTGACAGTTATAGACTAGTTCTGCACCTTATTAAAGATTAAGACTTGCCCAGGCACTCTCTTTGGGCCATCTCCTGTCCACAGTCCAGCATTTATTACAGGAGAGCTGGAGATTAGTACCATATATTCTGCTTTGAAAGAATGCCATACCTGAAAATAAGGCCATGTAACCAAATGTCACTGAGCAATTCAAGAAGTACTCTATGAATGAGCACAGTACTTCACTTAATCTCACCTTTCTAGATAACCATATCCTCTGGGTTTCACATATAATGGATTTCTCTCATTTAGGTTATTTTTTGTAGATTCTAAAACTGGTAAGATATTGTCTTTTAATGACGAAGAATAGGTTTTTGATTTGTCAAAAAAATTATGAACACAATTATGTAAATATGATATAAGGTCCTATTGTGCGTGAACATTTGCTACCTGGCTTTGGTCTGATGCAAGTTGGTGCAGGAAAATTTCAGCGGGTTGAGCTACTACATAAGAAATATTACCCATTGTGGGATTTACACAGAATGCTGTGTCCCAGACAGCAAATACCATTATCAATCCTCAACATTTCTTAGAGTGGACCATGAACAATCATCAACCAATTTTTAAACAAAAGCATTACAAAGTCTGTATGATTCCACGGAATAGTTAACGCTGTCATCTGGACCCCAGTTTGAAAATGTGTTTTGTAAGACTAGCGTTTTTAGCAGCACTGCTAGTTAATTCTAAAGTAACATCCTAAAAATATTCATTGAATATCATCATACATTTTCAGGCTACCATTTTACTCCCTCTAACTTTTGAAGATGTGCTAAAAAGGAATTGCAAATGGCCAAGTAGCAAAAATTGTAAATAAACAAAACCTTGTTTTGTTGTAGAAAGCTAAAAACAGAAAAATAAACTTTTAAAATGGGCTACAATGGCCTCACTAAAAATATTTTGTCTGAGGAGAGAAAACGTAATTTCCTTTCAATTCAAATGGAAACTATTAAGTAGTATAAAATTCTATAACTTGCAGCAAACTTTTACATAAACAAATAAAACCTTACAAAGGGTACTGGAAGGGTTTAGCCTGTCTTCCATAGATGCTACATCAGTGAAAGCATGACAACCTAAAACTTATTAAATGCAATACATGAAGGCAGTGAATTCTGCTTGCTTAAGAACGGGCCTTTTTTTTTTTAAATATTGATAATTTTAGGGAAAGTCTTAACTGTTCAGCCTTTATACTACGGACTACAGTAACTCAGGATCTAAGCCAGAAGAATTTCACTGGAATAGTGAGTCCATCAATACCTTATAAAGAATTATATAGATTACTATCAATTTTAACAAAGGAAACTTATCAGCCAACTCCCAAACACTGAAGAGTTGGAAGAAGACTCCCTCTGCTCCAGGTACAAATGCATTTACCTTGCGTTCTGTACACCCTGCGTACACAGCCAGCCTGAGGTTTATGTGATGCTGCATTCACTGAATCAACCATACTGCTTTCTAAATCAACCACACTGCTTTCTAAAAAGGGAGATACACCACGGTCTCTGGGTTTTTAGAAGTTCCAGGGCTTGGGAGCAGCACCACATGCAGAACACCGCAGCTCAAGAGTTGTGCCCACTGGGAGCACCGCAGTGTACTGGTCCAAGGGTTACATGGTGGTTGTTGTGGTGGAAAAGGAACCCAACAGTTGTGGATCACACTCATAAGATGGTAATGGCGCTATGAACATGGTCTGTTATTAAGATAGAAATTAAAACACTGAGGTTCTAGCTGCTGAATTATTTCCTACTCAGCATGATAAGCATGCTAAAAGGTTATTAAAGTCTGTGTCCCAGGAACACAGGAGGTTCACTTACGGATGGGATATATTCCAACACAGATTCAAGAGACTTCCTTCAAAATGCATGCATAATTATCATCGGAATATTTTTTCCATTAGACTTTTCTTCAGAGAAGCAAATCGATACAGGCCTTTCCCAGCTAGCGATGTGATGTAGGTTTCCAGTAAAGCATTTGAGAATGAAGTATTCAAGCCAATTAAAGACTACACTGTAAAAATAACTAGTGACTGTGGCATCCTGGGCTGGGAGGGGAGAAAGTTAAACAGAGAAAGAAAAGAAAAGCAAAGCAAAGGAGAGGAGAAGAATATTGCACAGTTCTAAAACAATTATTTGCTATTGATGTAGAAATATCATTATTCTCAGTACAAGTCAAAATGCATTAGCATTCCATCTGCCAATGCTGCAGCAACCATTTTTCTCCATTTCTGTTTGACCTCAAGCCTTTTATGCATAAATGTCAGGGCTCTTTACAATTAATCATGTCTACCACAGACTAATTGTGGACAACAGCAGTGCAATTAACACAAATTTGCTTCAAATATTCATGAACATTCAAAAAACATTCATTGACAAAAGCGTTAGTTACCTAGCCACAAAAACCTGACAATTCTTTTCTGTTTTCAAGCAGCCTCTGCATTAGGAAGCTGAGCACACCATCAAAGGTCATAGCAAGACTGGAAAAATATTCTACCAATTCTTAACATGTGACTGTTTCACTGTTACTTGCTACACATTCATTCTAGAAGGAAAAAAGTAAAATAACAGATAGGAAAACGATTCCTCTTTTACTCTTGAGTAGGGTAATCCAGTGAACATAGAAATACTTTTTGTGTAATAAAAAAGACATATTCATAATTCTACCTTAACGTAACTTTTAAAAAATTATTGTTGTTACTTCTCAACCTCATTTAAAGAAAAGAAATGAAGAGCTCTTTACAAATTAAGAAACAATTAGACCTGTATTGGCTGTCTTGATTCATTCTTAATACTAAGCTTGGTACATTATTTGTAGCTAAGGAACTAATGGCAGAAGTCTCCCTACCCCTAGAAAGCTATTTGTAAAGTCTGACCTAAACACAGCAGATGTAATAGACTTTTCTTTCTTTCTTTTTTTTTTTTTTTAAATACATGCTTTACATTAAAGAATTTTCTTGGACAGTTGTGCTATTTCTAATCAGGCCCATGGCAAATATTCACCAATCCTCACAGGAATAAACTATTCTCACTTCAAACAATTGTTACAGTTTGAATCCAATTGACTCTAGACAAAAGTACTGAGATAATCAGCATATTAAAGCCAACACTATAACCATATGTTAATTATGTAAATGATTCATTTTAATCAGCTAGAACCATGTAAAGAGTTACAAGGAATGCAAATGTAGGGAGTTATTAAAAATCTCATTATTATTCATCTTGGTTTCATGCGTGAATGTATCCATCCAAACAGATGAATTAATAGTTAGATGAAAGATGAAAGAGCTAGAGGGGAAGTCTGTGGGAAACCATCTGTCTTGCTTTGTATCCCTCCCAGGCTTCAACTGCACTGCACGAGCTACATGGAGAACAACCCCAGAGAAGAGCCAGGGACTGTCTACACAGCACCTCAACCGAAGTCAACGCTTCTACTAAAAATTGCGAAAAATCACAGGACTTCTCATCGCTTCCTAAACTGAAATCCTCAGTAGGCCAAGGACATGGAAAGAGAAGTGTGTGATTATGTTCAGGCCAACTGCTACAGGAATGTGGTTCCATGATGACTGAAAATACACTCATGTATTGATTTATTCAAAGCTTCTGGAGTATTTTACAGACTCTTATCTAAAGAAAGCCCTATTACAACTGTCACTTAGATGTTTAAAGATATTCAGGAGCATATGTGATTGGGACTTGTATTAGTATCTGAAGTGGTTCTCTCAACTTCAGCAGAAATCCTGTATGTGAGAAATAGAGAAATCCTTTTAGCAATACTGTAAAAGTCTGTACTTTGCCCAGTTCTTCCAAGGAACATCGGGAAATCACAATGAAATGAGTCCTACTCCTGAAGGCATTATTATTCGTGTATCTCATTCTCCCAATTCCCCATGTAAAGAAAATTAATTCTACGCCATAGTCATTTGTATGAGGAAAAGTAAGGGTCATTCCCCATTGCACCACCAGTTGTCAGCACTCTAGATACAGTGTGACTCCATGTCTGCTGTATAAGGACGTAAGGATTAGCTGGAAGGGTAGTGTTTAAAGACTCAGAAGATGTAAAAGGGCTGGCATGTTTAACACGGGTAAGCATGCATTAGATACTATTTACTTTTTAAATCTTTGGTTAAAGCCAGCTGCCACTATTCTGCAGACTAAACTCAAACTCCATAAACAAAATGTAGGAAGAATACAACTCAAGTGTTTAGTTCACTACAGCAGTTAAAAATACGTACTTTTCCAATAAATTATTTTCATTCTAATAGAGTTAAGAGAAATAATTTTTAAATGTTTGTCAGTTTTCAGAAGCTTTATAAAGCTTTGCTCTTCATAGTCTAATTCTTTCATGTTTTCCTGCCTGATGTGTCCTAATGCAGTTTCACTAGAATCATTCTATTTTTGATCTTTAATCCTTTTATATGTTTCTTTTCTCTGCTTACTCTTGCATGCCTTTGTAGTTTGTGTAATTGGGTCTTCGCACCATTTTAGCAGGGTTTAGCACTGCACAGCTTGTCAAATTTAAGTAGAAGTGAGAATAATCTATCACTGGTATAATAAATAAGTGAGTAAATTCACATATCACCAACCAAAAGTGAATGTTTGCCACAAAAAATTGTAAACTGCAGTTCCCTTCATTCTGCAAAGGCTGGTGAAGCTTTTATCCACTTTATAATCCAGAAAAAATGCAATTGCACAGAAAGTACTGTAGATCACTACATATGTGCAGTGAAACAAGACTTCACTGATTTCTTTTTGAGGTGTCTGTGTAAATTCAACTTAGGGAAAAGTGGCTGACAGCTTTGCAACTATTGACTGACATTCTTCAGAAAGCTTCACTGTGTACAAAGAATGATTTAAGCCTGATGGTGATAATAAACACAGCAAAAAAAAGAATGTGCCTACACCAACCGAAATAAAGAGAACTGGTAATTTTTAAGCATGTAGCAAATATTTGCTAATTTTAAAAACATTCTAAACTCTACCTGCTTGAGAAATTAAAGAAGTTAAAACTATACACAAGTCCTTTGTACGAGTCTGCCAAAGAACACCACTGTTGAGGTATTCTAGTTTTACAAGGTATGCAACTAGTTCAAACTCTGTCCCTGAAGGGGAGAAAAAAATGAGCTGGGACAAGTTTCATGAAATGAAAATCCATGATCCATGCTAGGCTACAGGAGCAGCAGATCTCTCCTCACACGATCCAGATAGAAATCTTTCTCATATAATTAAATAGGCATGTATCCCTAGATATATACATGAGACAAAGTATAAAGCATATTATCACGCAAACTGAAAAGAGTTTCCAGCCTTACACTCATGGTTTTGTCCACATTACAGGAAACTGAAGAAAAATTATACACTTAATGACAGCTTTAATTTACTAACATCTCGTTTATCTTCACGAAGCTTAAGTAGAAGAAATCATAACTTCATTATACACTCTTGTGTTCTTCCTTGATATAAAGCAAAAATTAGATATAGACTTTTCTAAACATTTCTTTAAAAGGTGCTCTATGATCTGTATTTCGTGTCTGAGAGTAAGTCATACAGGTACTCTTTTATCTTTATACATTTCTTCTCGTATTTTGACCTTTTCCAAGCTCTCCCCAATGCTGGTCAGTAAGAGAGGAAAAAGCTCTCATTCTACTCTGAGCTTACACGGTAAATTCTACAACAAGATCTGGCGATGCTCATCTGGAGGCCCTCAAGAAGGGCTGTGCGGCTCCACCACCCTTCCCTCAGTCACTAAGCCCTGATTTTCCACCTGGGTTTATTTCTGCTATGCACACCTCACCACACTATCACTCCTGTGAATAATTAGGAAAAAAATGCACGTCGGGGCAAGAAGATTCCTTAAAGCCAAGATGTGGTACATATAGGGTTTTTTTGAGTCACTGTAGACAATGTGATACAAACAAAAACTGGCAAATAAATCCCACTTTGCTAAGGCTCATTTATTTCGCTTTACTTCTCTGTGTTTCTTAATATCTCTGCTTTTCCACGACCACTTATCTGCCTTTTCCTGATCACAGGCTATTCCTGATCCATGCCTCAGCATTTCAGATCCTATCATCAATATTAACACTTGGCAAAAGCTTGAGAAAATGTGATTATATTTACTGAGTACTAGGATCCTAACTCAAGAAAGCACTTCAGGATGTGCTTTACTGTAATTTCAGTGCCTTCTTGAACACCAGTGTTCCTAAACACATGCCAAAATGCCTTGTTTTACTGGAGGCTGTCAAAGGAAATACAGATTAATTACAGTTTGTAACATGTGACTTTATAGCACTGTGGTTTTAAAAGATCTGAAGAGTATGTGTGTTCATACATCATACTTTGTCACCTATCGTTAAAAAAAAAAAAGGGAGGAATAATGCATTTAAGATCGTAATTCTCTAAAATACAGTGGTGATTATCAAGGGAAAATTAAGTGCACGTAACAAAACAGTAGCATATGTACATTCTGTTTCCTGTTTCCTGTAATCAGTCATCCCTACCAATAATACATATTGTTACCATTATCCCGTCTTCAGGTTTCACTTTTGCTTAATAGAAGCCCACACTTTTCTTGTGCCTAAACAGGCTGTGGCTTTTCTGTTGTGATGTCCATGATTGTGTGCACTCAAACAGTGGGTGTAATAGAAAGTGATCTCATGTCACACTAGTACAAAAAGCCACCCCTGTGCACTGCAGTAGTTACATACGTCCTACGTTAAACACCATAAAGGAAAAAGAGGTTTCTTCACACAGCTCTGTAGGAACAGGGATTGGGACTGTGACACCAATGTAAATAAACATATCCAGCTGGAAGGATGTGGCACCTGCTCTTTGGACACTCAGAAGCACACACTACAGGTTTTGACAAAGCCATGCACAGAAACCGATGCTGCCACACACATGGCACCTCCAAATTATGCCTCAACTGAGCTGCTGATGAAGAAGGGATACACAAAAGTCACCAAAGAGTTAGCCTGTGCTTTAAACGTTTTTCCTCCTACTTCACAAAATTTGACAGTCAAAAATTGCACAACGAGGTTTCCGAGTGCTGATAAATAGATCACTTAACAAATGTCGCCCTTTGCAAACGCATGGGCAACGTGATTGCCGTTTCTTTCAGCACGTTTCTTTCAGTGCTGCATCAGAAATAGACTCAATAAATGGGATGTTTAAAAAAAATCCAAACATCTATGAATCGTTTGAACTTACAGTACTGTGTCTTGTTTACTGCTGCTCTAGGAAGCTTTTCTTAAAATAACGTGTTAAATCTCAGAGGGATTATCCTGAAATGAAATTTTTAATAACAGCAAAATAAACTCATCCTTTACAGTGCTCTGTGTCTCATGAGTTAGTGTTAACTCTCACCTCTCCTCCCCGCTGTACATCTGTATCTACTAGCAAAATTTTATTATCTCCTACTCCAGAGGAAAGTTACACTTCATATGTTATATTATGTTCTTCTCGAAAAGAGACATTAGATACCTAAATAATTCTGTGGATCTAAAAATCTTATCCATAATGTCTCGCAACAGTAGGACACCAAGGAAAACTCTAGAAGGAAAGAATGAAGGAATGAGGATTGCACTACATAGGAAGTCTGAGGCTGACATCGCTGTCTTTAAGTAATGGCCCACTACTAAAAGTATGGAAATAATCCATTTTCTATGCCCACTCCGCATAAAACAACAGTGGGAGGTAAAATTACAAAATGAAAGATTTTAACTCAGACATTGGGGGAAAAAAAACACCTCTACTACAAGTGTGAAATGCCTGGAGAGGTTAGAGAGTCCCATTGTTCAACATCTTACGAACAGGCTCCAAAAAACATCTGTCAGGAATGACACAGGCAAAGTTGATTTTGCCTCCAGGCAGAGAAGTAGATTACACGACCCCACAAGGTGCCTTCCTTCCCTATTTTTCTCCATGGCTGTGATATACATCTCTTCCAGGAGGTGGTACACCTCAAGAGCTTCCTCATTTGTTTGTGGGTATTTTGCATTTTCAATATTGCAAACAAAAAACCCAGCAGGAACCAGTAGCTAGAAGTGGAAATAAAGAGAAAAAGAGCCTCATAATGTCCTAACTGCAAGGGTAATTAAACATTCAAACAGTTCAGTAGGGTATCAGTGAAACCGATGGAATTAAAATTACTTGGATGTTTAAAACAAGATAAAATATCTTCCAAAAGGTCTGATTTAAGCCAGTCTCTGAGAGAAATTCTGTAGCATGTATATTCAAGAGGACAGACTGAATTATCATAATGATCCTTCCTGGCTTGAACATCTTTGAATCTGTGAATCAGAAATCCCTCTTCACAGCAAGAAACCTTTCTTTTATAAATGTATATATTCACCTCCTGATTCTGGAGAAAAAAACGAAACACACAAAAAACCCACACAAACAAACAAACAAACAAGACAACAACGACAACAAAAAGAAATTAGGTTTTGTTACATTAGAGAAATGGTCTTTGTCAAAGAGCATGGAATAAATTTTTAACAAAAATGTTCTGTCCTGAGATAGAGAGAGTAAAAGGATCATTACACGTTCCATTTGATTTTTCTGTTTCTGCAGCAGGTAATATATATTCAAAGTCTCCTGTCCTGTTGCTAAACAAAAGCTAACTATTGAACAATGTCACAAAGTATGGACGCTGGATTTTTCCAAAAAGGTGTGGAGGGTAATTAGCTACTTCACGTTATTCTTGAATCACAACTGTTATTTAACAAATAAACCAACCCTCCAAAAACCAATTATTTTTACTTACATTTGAAAGTTTCATCCTTCCCTCTAAGGAAACAAACTGCTTAAGCAGAATTATGTATGCATACAGAAGAACAAAGTGATCAATGTAAGAAATACTAGCAATGCAATAGTATCAATATGCAGTATGTCCCCAGACTAAGTAATTCTTTAGTTTTAGTCATCAGGTTAGAGAGTTAGTAGTAAAACAGATGACATTTTCAAGAGTACATTTGAGAACCACTTCCTGAACTAAAATGTATCATTCTCAAGAAATACTTTAACTACTTGCTAGTATATAGTGTTCCCTAAAAATACATCTTGGATCTGTCTCTGAAGGTGTCTGATTTGCACCTCACAATCTATTTTTATGCTGTATCTTTTTTTTTTTTTTTTTTTTNTTTTTTTTTTTTTTTGCAATGGAACTGAAAAACAGTGCCCAGTAGATAATTTTAATTAATAAAATGCAAAAAGGGGTTATGCCATTCTAGTGACAGAGAAGTGTTCTGAATTACATAAAAAAAGAAAACATTACTAAAGCAACAAGGTGAGAGAAGTAACAGAGGCATACAGAATACAGAAAGTCAGAAACATGGAGTAAAAACTGTAATATTGCAAAATGGTAACAAGAAAATGAAGTACTGGGCAGATTATTTGCCATATCAGAAAAGAAGTGCTCTGAAACAAACAAACAAAAAAGAAGAAAACTCTGAAATACAGGCTTAAATAATTTTTTAGTCTGCCCCTGACCCAGGTATTTTAGGTATTTGATCTTAACTTCTGGAACTCAGGGGAAGAAAACCTCTACAATGAATTCAACTAACATAAACTGAAAATGTAAACCAGAAAATATCATCCCACCTATGCAGAAACACAATACTATACATTTATTAAGATTTTGAAAAAATCTCTCCCATGCTAAATAAGACTGACCACAGAATCACTGGACTACCTCTTCCCTTCTTGATCTCCCGTCTCTTATTGGAATGAAGAAATGAAAAATTACCTTTCTCAGCATTTTGGTATTATTCTGCTAGAGGAAGGCTTTTACTAAAAATTATTTTGTGCAGTTCTGTGCGATCAGCCAATAATAATACAAAAGATAAACTTGCTGGCAGAAACCTTCCACCAGGAATATACTGACTTCAAGATGACCACAGACACTTAAGCAAGACGATGCTTCTTGTGGACAAGTACCAGAAAACAACACAAAGCCACGCCGAGAGTTAACAAGCACAGAATCGGTTCTAGGCACGTGTAAGGCCACACACTGCCCAGCAATGTTCCAGGTACTCCTCAGATGTCCACGTGTTCCAGAGGACTAACGAAGAGATGCTTCAAGAACAAAGCACATTTTTCAGAAAACCAAAAGTCTCACTTTCTTGCCTTTATGAAATACTGGTAACTGTTTATTGTCATCTGCACAAGACTGCAGGCCAACTTTCTCCCCACTTCTGCAATGAGTAAAGATAACACAAGATACTAAACCCTACTTACATCCATCTGAAGAGGAATTTAGCAAAGCCATTATATGGACAATTAAAGGCAGAGAAAAATCGGGCATCAGTATTTGCAGATTTGTGCCTTATTACGGAAACGTAAGTCTAGAAGAACAGACACGTTTTAGCGTTCTCTTGCATATTTCAGTGAAAAGACTGGCTGCCCAGCAACTTACAGACTCCTTTCACAGACCTGGCACAGAGTTTTCGATGTCGTTAAAAGATAGGCATTACACAACAGAAAAGCAATGTCTGTCTTGCATTTTTGTCTTTGCCACCCTCCCCCCGCCAACCAAAAAGACTGATATGAAACACCCACTGACATTTCTAGGTCAACATACTTTCATAGTGTCTGTATGATATTCTGATACAAAAATAGTCAATCACCACATTTTTTGAGATATCAGAATGGCATGCTTTTCCAGAACAGCCAACTATAATGTGTTCAGTTACAACACATATCACAAAATATAAGAGTAATTGGTTCACAGCATCTTTTTCAACAGTAGATGCTATCCTGTCATTGGAAATGACAAATCCCACTGTCTGCATAAACATGTCACACGTGATTTTAGGAGTCTGCAGGTCTACAGTGCCTTCCTCCCTTCACTACCACTATGCTTCTGAAATCAAAATTAACTCATTTTTCAGACATAATATGCAAAAAAAGAGGAAAATATATCCCTGTAGTCATCATGAAGGGTTGTCATCATAAAGCTGATTACAGTGACAATAAGACTGAATGTGAAACATTACAAGGCATAATATCACAAGCTTTTAAAGTCAGTTGGCAACATACTACCAAATGCCACTCAGGAATCAGATTTCAAGTGTTAGCATCCCTGAAACGCATATGAAATTTTCTCATGGATTGAAAGTTTCTCTTAAAGATATAGTTTACAGTGCAGTGCACTGGGGCACAGACTCAGAGCTGTCAGTCAGGTTTCCTTATGTTTTTCACACAGTGACTCTCAAACATCTACAGCAGACGAAAGTTCATATGAACTGTCTTCTTTCCAAATCTGTGCTTCCCTGTTGGGAAAATACTCAGCAGACTTGGCTTACAGTACAGGATGTATGTACTGGGCTTAATTGTGCCTAAGAATCGTCTTGGCCAGTGAAAAGCATTTTCAGATGGGAAATGTGTATGAACATCTGTTACATTTCCCTGTGCCTGATTGTAACTGTTCCTTCATGGAGGAAGGCATAAAAATCAAAGCATTCACTTCTGCAGTAAAAAGACCATGAACTCACTTCAGTCAATCCAGCACAGTATGTCAGTTAAAACTGGTACTCTGAGAATCCTGCAATGCATTTATTTCATTTCGTATGACAGCAGTGTTCAAAAGGCTCGAGTGTCTTTTAACAACTTACACCTACAAAATAAGTCACCATAGGAGCCAACGGAGACACCTTCCCAGAACACGTTGGCCAATGCTATAATGAAACTAATCCATCTATTTATTTTCTTTAAAAAGTGGTTAGTTTTGAAACATCAACAATTTTAGGTAACCTTTAGAAGTGTTTAGAAGTAAACCCTTATGCAGAATACTTTATTTTATATTTAATATTCTCAATGAATAAACAAACATGGAACTCCACAGAGCCATTTCTGCAACTGTAGACTTTTCAAAAAATGAATGGCAAATGTAAGAACTGATTCGATAGTAGGAAGATCAATTTGCCCAAGACTACATAGTGAAACTGGGCTTAACCCCAGCTACTACGTTCCAGTTAGTCTCCTCTTCTCTTGCTGGATCCAACTAGTGATAACTGCTAGATTCTCCTCATTGTATCTAAGTGGTACGAAGTGAGATGGATACCCATGTCTTAAATGGAAAGAGAAGACAAAGAGAACATGGAAGCTAGATTTTAAATTTTATGCGTTGGTCACAGACAAGATATTTTCAAGATTTCAAGTTTGCTCTATTCTGGTTCTAGACATTACAAGGCCAAAAAGAGAGAGAGAAAAAAAATGAGCATAGCTTTGTGTGTAGACACAAGATTTTTTAAAAAAGCAATAAACAGAAACACAATTTCTTCCTGTGTTCCACAAGGGGGCTGCTCCAATTACACAATTTCCCTTAGTGAAATGAAACCTTGTGCTGTCTTTTACACATCCATCTCAGAACAGACTCTTGCATGACTCCTCACAACAGAGCACACTAGACTGCTCATTTTCCTTTTGCTTTTTCTTCTCAGGACATGGTAGAAAAGAATGCTGCACTTCCAAAAGTAACATTCATTGGAATGGAGATTAAATAGTGAAGCCGTGCTCTGTCTGTAGCTGAACAGACAACTTTCCAATATATGACAGTTTCCAGTCACCACAAACTTAAGCACTTAGTATTAATTAGTTATTACAAACGCATAACAAACTATAAATTATTTAAGATACTGAGTGGCAGACCTTTTCAAGTATGGTTCAGGCTCTTCAGAACAAAACTTCACTGAGACTCTGTTCAACTTTTCTCACGGCTTTCTTTAGAGTTTGCATTTTCTCTTTTGTATGCAAACAATCAGCATCCTGGTGAAGGGTCTGGAGCACAAGTGTCAGGAGGAACAACTGAGGGAACTGGGGGGCTCTTTAGCCTGAAGAAAAGGAGGCTGAGGGGAGACCTTCTCGCTGTCTATGACTACCTGAAAGGAGGATGTAGCAAGGGGAGGTTGGTCTCTTTTGCAGGTAACAAGTGACGGAACAAGAGGAAATGGCCTCAAGTTGCGCCAGGTCTAAACTGGATACTAGGAACAACTTCTTCCCAGAAAGGACTGTCGGGCATTGGAACAGGCTGCCCAGGGAAATGGTGGAGTCACCATCCCTGGAGGGGTTTAAAAGATGTAGACGAGGTTCTTAGGGATGTGGTTTAGAGGTGGATTTGGCAGCACTGGGTTAAAGGTTGGGCTCTATGACCCTGAAGGTCTTTTCCAACCAAAACGATGCTATGATTCTGTCCTCTCCCATCCTGTTTTTTGCACATACAAGACCTAATACATCAGAGAAACAAAAGAAAAAATACTAAAAAGCTGGTCAAGCACTAAACCCACTCTCCTAAAAATAAAACAAGACCCTGTACACATAAAATACATATCCAACACTTAGAGAATAAGAAACCATAGATGGCTGGAGATGCATTTCACTGTATTTGCTAGATATTCAAATGTTACAGAGAAACTAAGGTGTCACAGACATTTATCATAGCAAGACAATATATAAACAATCTACCATTTTCTCCTCCATTACTTTTAAATTTCACTAATTAGCATACAGGAGGGCATTACGTGATTTTGAGATATTTTGCTAAAGGACAGAGATATAACAAAAGTGCACTTCTAGCTCTAAAAGATGGAAAAGCACTGGCTTAATGATAATTTCACCAGATTTTTTTCATCTCTCAGAATCCGTTCACTGCTTTTTTGTATTTTTATCTTTACCCTAACAGGAAATAAGTTGCTTTTATTTAAGGATACTTTCCAATGAAGTCTGCATAACATTTCCTTGAAAGTCACAATTCGTTTTATGTAATTCAAAGGCCTCAAACAAAAGGCAGAATATGAACCACTCTGACTCTTGAACATATAGGCAAGAGACCTTTACTTTCTTCTCAGCTTTCTCAACAAGAAAATAATACATAGATAAAAAAAGAAAGACATTCTTTATTGATTTAATAAAACCATCAGAATTAAAGAGGATTAAGCCATCAACCTCCAAGCTATCTAGCTCATGTACCTCTGGCCACTAGAGGAAGAGAAGGAACCAGGGTATCAGAATTTACCCTAATCCACAATAATCTGAATCTTACAAAATACAAATCGAAACCCTCCCACAGAAAATCTGGCTAGGTCAAATTCCTATTATCTATTTGCAATGTTCATGACCTATCGCTCACTACAGCAAGAAAAACCCAAAGATTTTCGACGTATCTGTGAACCCTTCTCATGCTCATGAACTGAAGACAGCTGTCATACGTAGCTGGCAAATATTTAGCCAGGTGTGATTCCATCACTCTCACCTAGTAACAGAGCAGTTCAAGTGCAGTCCCCACTTTGGCTGAAAATATTTAAATTATAACATCCTTAACATTTTTCTTTCCACAATCTGGTCTATTGAAATAGACATTTCTAATGTTTTAAAAACACCATCTTTGAAACCAGGTCTGAGAAAACATTTCCCTGCATACCTCAGTTTAAAAAAGCAAGCAAGTAAACAGACCAAATAAAACAAAAGAGGTATTTTAACTGGATTTCTACAGTTAGCTCATGTAACACAAGATTACTTATCAGAGGGTGAACAGGTAAAACAGTCAAGCCAACTCCATAAAATAAGCGTTCTATATTTAGATACAGAAGCATATTTTGATATCAGTTGTGTATCATTCTGCTGAAAGCAACAGAACTTCAGAGTTGTATCTCCTGGCATAATCTGGCCATCAGAATTTTTATTACTGACAATTATGCATGAGTCAGGGAAAGGAGGAGGGGGGAAAAAAAAAAAAGAGGAGAGAGAAGAAACTGAAATTCCAGATCCTTAGAAACAGTCATATCAGCCTGCTGGCTTCTAGTTAGGGAAATCAAATTAAATTATCTGTTTTTGCAGATAAGCCAAATCTTAAAGATTTTTATCTTATTTAGGGGATGAACAAATAAATAGAAAAACTTTCATTAGGACAGATTCTATCTATAGAGACTATTCTGTTCATACAAACTCAACTGTTCTTTTATTTATTCCACATTAAAAAAAAACCCACTTCAGAAGCTGCAGCCATTCAGGCCCAGATTAACCAGGTTTCTTGCCAAACTAAAACACTCCATTGAAGTGTATTACCCAGCACACAAGCTAGTGACCATGAATATATATGATAATGTCTAAAATTCACTAATACTGATATTACACGCAGAAGTGGGACAGGAAATAATTCTGTGTCTGTTGAGTGCCAGGTGAAATCTTTTGCTCTTTTGCTGAGCTAAGAAAGAAGCCCTGACTGGGGGAGAGAATAACCATTTGTGTCTTATTCAAACTGAAGCTACTTAGGCTACCCTTCTCAGTAAAAAAGCCTCTTGGTCAATGGGAAAGACTTTCTGTGCCATTGCCAGCCCGTCTCCCCCCAACAGGTTCACTCACCAGGTATTTGATATCTGCACTTAGCAAGAAACAAAGGCAGGGTAAAAGAGAATAAACTCTTGCAATAACAATAACAAAATACTTTGAAGCTGTCTGGAGCATCTTGGGCAAATGACAAGTTTCACAGAGAATTGGTGTCTGTTACACGGCTTGATCCATGTATCAAAAGGTAAAAAAAGAATAAATCTGAAGTTGTATTTACAGCAGTTTAAACACTGATAACTGAAAACGTTTGTAAACAAAATAATACAGACCACACCCATCACGGCACCACCTTACATCTCCTCTTAAAAGCACTTTTGATACAGAAGGGAGGCAAACTTTGCAACTCATACAGAGAAGAAATTTTAGACACACTCTCTCAAAACCAGAACAAAACACACACTCAGATGAGAAGTGATTGCAGCAGTAAAACGTTAGTTCTCCACTCACAAAGCGCTGAGTACAGCACCGGTAACAGGAGACCCTCATCACTTCCAAAGACAGAACAACACAATCAAGCCAGAATAAATCTGCATCTAAGGTAATTCATCCACTTACTGCATTTCAAATAGGCAATTGAGACAATGTAAACAGAAATCATGCACTGCATTCCACCACACTGTCACCTGAAACTGAAACAATAACCCACCACTTCAGGCAACACGGGAAAAACTAAAACCTCTCATCATTTCTATTTCAAATGCATTATTCAAATAAACTACTAAATTACAAAAGCCTTTTTAATGTAACGCAACATACCCACAACATTTTTCAAAACCGGACTGCTGGAAAGTAAATGTGATTTTGCAGGTTGCCTAACACACCAGCATCTACAAGCATTCTCAACATATTCACTTCCCAATACAGCACTAAGCCGAGGATTTTACAGATGGGTAAAGATGGAACTGTGAAGAAGTCTGCACCACTACTTTTCACAGCATATTCTAGGCAATTCTCTCACTTAGCCCTAAAATAAAATGGAACTGTCTCCAGATTACCACTTTTTCAGTTGTCAGTCAAACGCTAGTTAAACCAGTTATGGAAAAATCTAATGCACAGATATAATCAAAATACCTTAAGAATAATTTAAGCTTAAGAATTATGTATTTAAAAGTATGGTAATTCACAGGTTATTAAAATAGTTAATCAACAACCATCTATTTCCTAGTGTTCTTCTATCCCCATTTATCACTACACAAATAAATAAGCAAATAAAAGCAGAAGAGGTTTTAGCTTCACTGGCTCAAGTCTTTTAACAACAAACATGAGCTTAAACCCTTAGAACTCCTAGAGATGTTCTGGTCACAATGCTAAAATAAAAGCATATTTTTAAAAAGGACTGACATACTCAGAAAAAGCCCACCTTTTTAATCTTTAAATTTAAGTAGCACATTTTTAATGAAATAGAACTATTTCAAATTTTCCAGTAGCTTACTGAAAAGTCTAATTTCAACTTCAATAATTTTATAATAATGCATACGAACTTCTCTGATAAATGGAAATCGAGCCACATGAACCAGCCGTGTAATAAATAATTTAGCATCCATCATTAAAATGTCATATATTGCACTCATGTTTTAAAAATACTTTATCATAATCCTAACATTCCCTGTGTATCCAGAGCAATTGCGAAGATTTTTGTCTACCTAAAACACACAAAGCCATGAAAAATGAAGCTAATACGGAGACATTCCACTTATTATTCTTCAAAACACGCCACTCTTGCATGTTTTGCAGAAGTTGGTTTTTTTTGCAAAGTTTTTTTGGTACTGCGCTTCTTTTTTTTTTTTCCTCCTAGTGTTTCACCCAGGAGTAAGAAGGGAGAGGAAAAAATATTTGATTTTTCACATTAAAAAATGTGTTAAGAAATCACATGCCGCAATAATACCGTAATTCTACTATGTTTTTTGAAGGTATATTTATTTATTGGAAAATTAACTAAGTTTGCAAATATGTTTAACATAATTTGATACACTTTCACATATCTGTAACTCTGAACATCTACCTTCTCTCCAAGAACATATGCATTCCGTTTTTCACTACCTCACTCAAACATATGAACTCAGTAAGAGGAATACAAATAGTCTGAATAGGATATTACATGCAACTGGGAAAATACACATGGCTGTTTATCTAAATTGTTTCTAGAGGTGTATTCATAGTATCTGCCCTTTTTCGTTTGTCCTGAGTTTCACACCTTCCAGTACTCTGTAAAAAAGGGTATGACAAAAGCAAGCAGAGGATGTAGAGTAGTTTGCTGGTGAATTTAGGAGGAGAGGCTGGAAAGGGCTGCACATACACAGCTTGAAGTAAAATAATATACAGAGCTTGAAGGTGCAGAACCCCTGAAGATTAACAGCCCTCCACAGAGATCAGAGCCCTCTTGCTCACCCATGCAACAAAAAACATTAAAAATACCCGAAATAGTCCCCCAAACCTCTACATAATACTCTATGCTCTTGTCATATGCAATCTAGGTGTAAATCCAATTGGAAATCACAGGGAAGCTCTAATCAGAATTACATCTACTATCTGTAGAAATCCATGCAAACAAATAAATTGCAATCTTAAAAGCCTCTAAAATGTTTAAACAGCCTTGTATTCCAAAATAATTCAAGGTTGTAGCTCTCAACCTGCAACCCAGTAAATACCTATTTGCATAATCAGTTGATCAAGGCATATTTTTGAAGAAAATTTCCATTAAAGTTCTGAACATTATGTAATTACTGATTAGAAGAGAAGGATACAAATATGCCTATCAAGTGTCCTTGGCATTATTTATTTTGGATACTTATATTTAATCTAAGAGACAAACAATAACCATTCTCTTATGATAAGCTGACTGCAGATACTGCAAATGCAGATAAAAGCTTGAGGTAAGAAAGTGGTTAAACCATTTAATGTTCTAATTTACCCACTAAGAGAATAACTCAAACATTTGTTTCGTTTCCAAAATGCAATTTTGGGCTATGATGTTAGGGAGAGGAAGAGAAGAGGGGAAACTAGAGAAGCATCCATTTGAAAAACACTTTTGAACTGTAACTGTAAAGATGCCTGTTTTTTGTAGAACAATTTCTATTGCTTGACTATTTCAGACCTATGCTAATAGAGTAGCATAGGCCTGGATATAGCTTTCTAAGGAAAGAAAGGAAAGAAAAAAGATTGAAATAAGGCATCCCGAATTTTCAAAGGGCCCTTTCTTCTAATCTATCTGCTTGGATAATGCGTCCAGAGTGGCATTTTGTAATGACAGCAACTTTCCAACAAATCAATAGTTATTTAATTCCCAACAAGCTCTCGAGTCCATTAAACCTGATTACATTCACCCATTTCAGTTGGGTGCAGTTATTTTTCCTACACCGGCACTTAATCTATAACAGGAACTTATGAGAACTTTCAAAAGCAATTTCAACATCAATCAGCATAGAGTGAAAGGCACGATTTGCTTGTAATTATTTATTGGACAGGATGGCACAGGGTCTGACTGAGCTCTAGCGTCCGACCTTCACCCCCAAATTCTAATGGATATGAAGGCCTGCTCGATGTGTTCCAGTGTGCGACCATGTCTCACTGCATTAAAAAAATAGCATCAGCTTGCACGTCCCACAAGGCAGTTTTT
Organism: Pampusana beccarii; assembly: GCA_013399365.1. NCBI lineage: Eukaryota > Metazoa > Chordata > Aves > Columbiformes > Columbidae > Pampusana > Pampusana beccarii. The sequence continues at coordinate 256,788 of VWYH01002553.1, read as the reverse complement.
CAATACCTGATAGTGGCCACGGTGCAATGCTATATTTCTATTTCAGACGTGTGTCTGATATTAAGCCTAAAGTGAAGAACGCAGCACACAGGCTTTGATTATTGAACGGACCTACATGAAGAAAAACACATTTCATGCTGTGACTGCCCCTCCATGCCAGCTAACTTGTAGTAAAGGAGCATAATGAAAATTTGCCTCTCCTCCGCAGTTAATTTGATTGATCACTAGCATGACACAGAAACACCATAATAGACGTCTGTGCCTCTTGACCCTGCTAATACATAATACCTAACTACTGCCATTTAGAGAGTACTCTGGCTTTTTCCTTTTCTCAGTGTTTGGAACTGTTACTTGAATTCTTTCTTAATGCCTTCTAATACTGTAAATAAGAGAATTCTTTTTGCTTGATTAGTGTCTACATGATTTTTTTCAAAATCCTAAGTGTATGAGCAGAAAATTCAGTAGTACCAGTTTTTGATAAAAATAAAATCAAAACCAGACAACACAACAACAACAACTAATCTAGTAATTGCTAGTTAACTTCTAAAATAGAGAACTCTTGCCCTGAAGCAAGATCTTACGCTTTCAGGGCTCAAATGAACTAATATGATGCACATAAAGATTCTGTGAAGGTGATGTATTCCTATACACACAAAAACACAAACCCCTTTTCATTCGGTGTGATGCAAAACATATGAATTAATGCATATTTAACACTATCCATATTTGCTGTGCTGAAACACTTAACCTAAACACATCGTGGTAAGTTACTTTGTCTTATGACCTGCCGTGGGAATGCTGACTCCCTCAGAAACCTGGAATGGATAGCAAATCCTCTGCCCTGTGGTCAACCTCGTGAAGCAAAGGCATGAATGTTAAACAGCAGACAAATCAATACAAGCAAATATAGCTCAACTACACCATTTATTCAGCCATGAGAGATGTCAATACACAGATTAGGGTGATCCATCTTTTTGATTTCCTACTGTCTTCTCACTGACTACATGAGAGCTTTTGCCTGTATTAAAAGTGTTTGCTTTCTCAACCATAAAAATTCCAATTATTACTCTAAGTGCACTAGAATTAAGTTGCTTGTTGGAAGCGGCCTTGCATTACCTGAACAAGTCCAGCGAAGTATGGTGCTGCCGGCAGAATCATTGGCACTCCACATGGATGTAGCAAAACTCCTTGAGACGACAACATGGTTTAAGTGATAGTATTACTCCCACTAAAGCTAAACACATCAATTGAAAGTTAGGGGAAAATCTATATACCAACTTCTTCCAAACTCAGAGCTAGAACCAAATAACTTCTGTCAGGGGCAAAGCCCACATCAGCTGTAAAAAAAAGAAAAAAATTGACGTCAGCAACTCTTAATGTTAAAGTTTTCTTCAGAGACAACAGATACAGACAACAGCTGCAAACCTAACTCTACCAAAAAAGGAAGGTGCTATTTTGGGACCAGCTTAAGTAACATGATTGACCAGCTACTCTTTATCAGTTCAGATTTTTAAGGACTATACACATACAGATCAAATTCTGTACAGAACTACTGATTAGAAATAATTTTTCTATCAGTTCTGGCACATAAATGACAACAGTTACTATTAGAAGCCATTGAAAAATAATCAGGTTTATCATGATTGCATGAATAAATGTTTCCCTGTACTGTTAAAAATATTTATGTGAGAGTTAAAATCTCAGTCTACTACATTGGATACATCTTCTGTTTTGATTCATTACATGCTTCTTGCTTATTTTGAATATTTGAGCTAATACAAGCTAACTACTTCTATTAATGGAAATTATATTTTAATGGCTTTTCTAACCTTTAATAACATTTGTGTTGTTACATTTATCACAGCTTTTTTAAAAGGAATCAATTTGACCTTTAGAGTGTTTCATAGCTGTTCTCCAATTAAACTTACACTCTCAGTGTAAGAGACAAAAGAGCGAAATTTAGGCTGGTTTTCCCCTAAACAAAACAGATCTGCTTTTTAATGTACTACTTGCAAGACATTCTCTTCCACAGCTAATCATTTTTACTTTAGACAAAACCAACTTAATCACTAACACTTGTTTCATGTGCAATATATCTTCTATTTCAGATATGACTAATGACAGGAATTACAATTGAGCAAGACTTTTTATTTAATTCAATAAAGAAATAGTTAGGTACTTAAAACTTCATGTTACAAGTTAAAAACATAACCAAAAACTTCTCCTGCAGTCTTTGAATAACCAGGGTGCTTCACATCACTAATTTCAGCTACTTGATTTTGTTGCATAATTACTTTTCCAGATAACTAATTGCAGACAAGATTTGATGTGATACTCAATTATTTAATGTCACATTTTGACCATCGTGAAAGGTTTTCAGTAATTGATTCCCATGTATCAAGGCAGCCGTGTTACGTGATTTAGAAATCTACCTTAGCAGCTGCATGTTGGCCCTCATTACTGTGAGCCTTATACCATTTCTAACTTTAGCTGGCGAATTGTGACCCCCTGTGATGCTCTTTTGAGAGGCTGCCAATGAGGACAGCAATTGTCACATGATGAAGTGATGTTTACCTACTTCCATCTCCTGTTATAGAATCACTTGAGTTTTCTGTTGGGGATTATGCTGTTCACACTGCTTATCTGACTATGCTTAGCTTGTAGTCATATTTCTTGCTCTTATTAAGGAACAGAACCCCGTGGTTTAATTATTAAGCACACAGTAGGCTGAGACATCATGGATTTTGCCAAAAGATTTTCATAAATTCCAATACAAAATCGGTTCTTAACTGTCATACAGAAATATATAATCAAAAGGTATATATGAGAAAGTGAGTTGCCACTGCAACTCACTTAACAGTATTTTATTTCATTTGGTCTAACAGACTGAGTTGCATTTGAAGAGAGATTTCTTTCACCTAGAATGTAGATTATAAAATGGATTCTGCAAGCTTTACTCAAATGACTCCAGTGGGACAACTGACATAAATAAGGATTGTTAAATTGCTCCGTAAAATACCGAGTTGTTTTCTTGTTTCAGCATGTATATATTTGATAAGATGTCAGAAAACCTAAAGAGCAAGATGATTTGTACAGGGAAGCACAGGCCCAAGGGAAGGTTTTCTGCGTCTGTTTTGGGACAGGTTTTGCTTAACATTTTCATTAATTATTTTGGCACAAGGCATCATACTGAGGAAATTTCCTGATGATAAAGTTGGAAGGTACTGTCAAGACTGAGAAGGATAAGAATATTACATAGAAAGAATCGTTCAACCTTATGGACTGCATTCATAGAAGCAGGATGAAATTCAATAGCACAGAAGTTAACATCGTGCTTCTGCTAATAACAGAAACTTCAGTTCTAAATTCAGGAGGATGAAAAGCAGGACCTCATTGCATCTGTTTAAGGAATTTGAGCTGCTAGTGTGATGCAATTACGAAAAGGCAAATTATCAGTATTTCTTAATTTTTTTTCCTCAATAATTTCTTGATTTCTTAGAGGAACTTCCAGTAGCACACAGTTCTCTTCATCCACATTAAAAAAAAANAGTCAAATTCAACTACAACAGCTGTAGAGAAAATCCTCTAGTTGTAACAGGAAGCTAAGAAATTTTGATTTGTTTATGCTAGCAAAACAATCTGTGAACAGGGAGGAAAACAGTAGGAGGAAGAGACTGTTTAAGCTAAGGACAATCCTGGCACACTAAAAATAAAGAAAAAAATAGTTATGAATAAATTTAGGATGAAAATATTGCATCATTTTAAAAAGTATTTTGCTGTTGAATAAAGTGAGGGTCTACAAAAGCCTTCCAAATCCACAGTAACAAAAAAAAAAGCTTATAAAATAAAATTATATGATGCCAATAGCAGTGGCAGTCTAAACTCAGCAACTTACAGGAGGATGCTTACAGTCCTTTGCAAGCAGTATAAACATTCAAGAATAATGAAAATAACAAATGTCTAAAAAGCATTCATATCTACTACATTCCAGACTGTAATATATAAAATCAAACTTGGAAAATAAACTGTAGTTACCTGTTTTAATGAAAGGGTGCTTTGCTTGCCTCACTATAACAACATGCTTCTAAATGTATAGCTGTTTGGCACTCCAAATCCAAGCTCTGACTCTCTGGTTGGGCTCTTTGATGATGTCCCATGTGTGCACCAGCTACCTAAGTTCGCACAAACCTCTGTGAATCAAAACCACAGAAGTACAATACAGCTTTACTCGCATCTCCGCCCCATGCCAAATTCTGAACTTAACGCCAATGCAACTTCACCAGTTCATAGCAACACATTTGTTCTCCCTCCCAGCCACACAAAAAGGAAATTTGTCTTCAGTTTTACAATTCACCATTAGTTAGCATTGATATTCACTCCTGTTCTACAAGAACATATTGAATACATGAAATTTGACCATAAAGAGTGCTGAGGACTCACAGAATGAGCCAGAAGAGTATTAAATATGCTAACAATTCTGTTTCACTTCAGCAGGACCCTCTAGCATGATTAAGGTTAAGCATGGGCCTAAATGTTTTTGCTAGGACAAAGCCAGAACGGTAAGTGCGACGCACATCGACCAACTGTCCGAAGCCACCAATGGTGACAGCACTTACTTCATGCCTACTCCAGGACTCTTAGTCCCTGCAAAAAACTAAGTATGTGCGGGTGGAAAAGGGGAGATCATCTATTTTAAACAACTGCACTGCTTTCACTTCCATTACATTCTAAAAAATTATAATGCTGTTAGAAAAAAAACCTATCATGCTAAGCCATTTGCAGTACACTAATGGAAGGTATGTTTCTTTCAGCTATCAGCTCCCAAAGCCTGTTTTTTTATTTTTCAAAGATTTTCTGAAACTGAAAACTGATTTAAAATATGAAAGACAGGTGAAAAGCACAATAAAATAAATGAACACTGGCTTTATATTAGAAATATATATACACAAATAAAATCACAGCATCTTATGTTTCATTTCTGCAGAATTTTGCTAAAAGGCAGGTATTATTTATGAAAATGAATCTGCAGTTTTAAAAATTAGCAGCAATACAAGAAATTAGTCACATTAGACTGAAAACTCAAAAGTGATACTACCTGAATCATCGCTAAGAAGTTCATACAATACATACCTTTTTAAAAACTTATTAAAGACTATTTTTGCACTAATAATACAAGACATTATAAGAATTCACAGAATCACAGAATTTATTAAGAGACTATAATTATTCTAGACAGAAATTGACTGAACAAACTTCCAAAATCTGACAGAGTAGTCCTGTTACGAACTTGCCTCCCAGAAAGATGCTGGTTTTAAAGGTGAACAGCATAGGTTAAGCAAGCTAAGGCAGCAGCAGCAGGTCACCAAATACATAAGTATTTTGAGCCCAGCAGTCTAATGCTCTTATGGTTTAGCACAGAACTGAAGCTACTGACAGGAGTGCTCCAAGAGTGATTTCACTGCTGACTTGCTAAAAAGTCATTTGAAATGGGAAGGAAATGAAGACCGCTGTGCAGCACAGATGCACACAGAAAGAAATAAGGCCGGAAGTATGTCTGAAAACTGGGCTACACATTCAGGCACAACAAGAAAAATAAAAATGGTGGAAAAAGGGCCAAAGTTTTGATCCCACCTGCACAGAATACTTAAATGGTGCATTCGACAATGACCAAAATATTCCCCCAGGCAAAAGCAGACACCTATTTTTGCTATGGTTCAAGGTAAAAAAAACTTTAGCAACTTCCCTGGAGACACACTGCCTGGAAAAGGCAGATCCCTGCAATGCAGTCATCAGCCAATCAATGATGTAAGCTCTAATCAGATCCTGACAGAAGTAATCTATTCAGACCATCTTTCTTCCAAATCATTAACTCTTCTTAATGCCTATATCTAGTTCAAATACCACAAGCAAAGGTTCTTTCAAATGCTACATAACACCAACAAACTTCAAATAATTTCTACTTCCTTCCCACATTGGCCTAACTTTCCCATCTCACGGATCATAAATAATTCATGTACCACTTTGGCGCCCTCTTCATAGCTTATGCTATGTCATATTTGATTCCTTTAAGCTCTTCTTCAAGTCTTACATTTTCTGGCCACCTTTATTCTTCTCCAAGTGTTCTCCATTTTCTCTTTAAGATGTGGTTTTCTGGTAAAGGAAAACCCAGAACTGAGGGGCTGAAGTAGTTTCCAAGTCTCCTGGTAGTTCCTATCACCCACAGGAACTTTTGGTTATTGTCTCTAAAGATGTGTTACCAGATCAGTATGCATGCTCCAAAAGAGATGAGCTGACACTGAATAACGTTGCCTGACATAAGTAGACTCAGACATTAAATGAAATATTGGTTGACAGAAAGAGCTGCCCTGCATGTCTTCCCCCACCCTCCCAACCACGAACGATGCCACTTTTCTGACTACTACACTCATCTTCCAAAGACTATTTCCACCTTTCTGCAAAAACCATCTGGGATCAAATGCTGTTCAAGAACATCAGAAGCACCAGCCAGGCTTGACCCCTGTCCTCAGCTGCCGACTCTGTTCCACTCTTCTAAGCAAAGCTTTGAGTACATGTAGGAGCTGTTCAGGCCAAGTATCGGCTCCCCAGCCAACTCCTATTATGTTTAACAGTAGAACCAAAATACAACAAGGATATTTTAGTGACTTTTAAAGTAGAAAATATCGCACATACAAATCAAAGGTATCTACTGATGTCATTCTGATATAAATATGGCGGATACTGTCAGTTTGTCGAGTTTATTATACGTCTCAATTTATACTAGTGTATAGAACAAGGCTATAGAAACTATGTAAAACTGGAAGAGCCCATCTTTCTCAAGTACATGGAACATTTGTGGGATACACCATATTTGCTATTAACACAATCATCTTCCAAACTTAAAGTTTCTATTTGAAAATTACTTTAGCTTGTAGGAGCAAATTAAAACCTAGCTGCAGTTCAAGCTGAACCTTGGCTAATCCTGTTTCTTCGGTTTCACTAACTCCAAACTTTCTTTTTTTTTTTTTGTCAGTAGTGTGCAGTGATTCGCCTGCTGCTCTAGTATCTCACTGGCTAAAGAATGGCGTGTTTACTTTGCATTTCTTTTGGAATGCTCCCACAAAGATCACTTCGCCTTTCCTCCTTGCATTGCTCCACAACACATCCTTTTACTACCTCAGCAACCACTTGTCATCACCTTCAAGGGCTCACTTCAGCCTATTCCTACTCTAGCTACTACTGTGAACAATTGAAAGATTAATACCTTCTCTATATTGCCTTGAATATGACACTACTTCACCTCCTAACCCCACTCAAAATGGCATCAATGCATTCTCTCATAATTTCCTCATACCAGGAAAGAATTTCTTATAAACATCTATGAATATTCTCTCTCAGCCCATAAAACCTCCTCTTGCCAGAATGCCACACAAAAACACTGACTGGGCGATGAACTGACTGCAGAGTAGCACAATGACCAATTGCTCCGTTCCTCTGCAAGTCAGCTAAACACCTGTACCCATCTTAGACTGCAAATTCCTTTTGAGGAGAACCGGTACAAGGAGATCAGCACCTATGAAAGGAATATGAAAGAACACACACTCAAAAGATACACATCTACTTAGCTTCACTTTTTCAGAAACATGTGAAGGCAGAGATTTTTACATAAATGGCTTGCCCTCTTCTACATACTTAGAAACCTCCAGTACCTGCTTAGACTGTATTACTAGAGATATATATTTGTCTCCTGATAGCAGATCGAGTGATTTACCCTTCGGTGAGTCACAAAACACATTCACTTACATGGTCAATAGAAGTATGCTAGAGAGAGGAAGCAGGTTATAAAATGGATTTAAGGGATGCCTCTGTGGTTGGACTTCCCTTTGGCTATCACAGAAACATAAGGATCTGTCATCATCCATACATATTCCAGGACGAAACTGGAGAACAATCTGTGAACCACTACTCTCTGAGGAAAAAAAGAGGAAAAAAAAAAAAAAGAAAAAAAAAAAGGAAAAAAAAAAGGAAAAAAAAAAGGAAAAAAAAAAGGAAAAAAAAAAGGAAAAAAAAAAGGAAAAAAAAAAAAGCAGCTACAGGAGCTACAGGTACCTTTTGACTTATAGTTTTCATATAAACTAGAAAGATTCTGAATCCCAACCAGATTTATCCTTTTGTACCAGCATTCATGTCAAAATTAAATCAGAATGAATCTGGGAACTTCAGTTATTTAATGTGCTGGGCACTGAACTATGAAAAATGATAACATTAGACTATGCACGAAGTCACATAGAAAATCACCTGAAGCTACAAGAAGTGGTGCAGCACACACAGTGATGGAAGCCACCGCTAGGGCAACTCTTTCCATGAGCAGTTCCGTGGCCCTGTACAACTCTGCTTGTGAAAGGAGTTTCTCTGTCTCCTATCGTCCTGGATAACTCCAAAGACTTAGCTGCCAAACTGGAGGAAAATACTATTGCTTTAACTACCAAGAGTTGATTTTGACAGGCGTACATAACTACCTATTCACAACTATGTATTAATGAGCACTGCATTGCTTTCCTTTTCTTACAGAGTTTCATACTGGCTTTTATTACATAATTCCTATTGGCTGGATAGTGTACCAAATCAGTTGTGATTTCACTGTTGGCTTCTTTAAGAACAAACTCTTACCCATCTCCAGGCTTCTTCAGATACCTTTCACTACTCTGCTCTTGAGTTTATCCGTCATTTCTTAAAACATTGAGATAAGCTTCCAATCTAAGGTGGAGTTAAGCGGTTTTGAAAATTCTGCATGAAATGCAGAACAGACACTTTCAAGATCTCATGCTTGCTTGATATTATGCAGTTACATGGCCACACTACTGAAAATGACATGTATCTTCAAGTGGCATAAATGATAAGCAGTATCACGTATCTTTATTTTTAAAGATGCCAGGCTATATATATGTATTTCACAAAATATGTATTGCTATCATACTTTCACACATCTTCCTTAATCTCATTCCTTTATTTTTCTCTTTCATGTGCTGGGATATAGGATGCCCAAGAAATATGTATTTTTGCATGTATTTTGCCAACAGGTAGGAGCATCTTGTAATCTTCCCCTTGGGATACTTTCATTTGCAAATACAGACCAGCAACAGCAAAATATATTTTTCTTTGCAAATCAGGAACAGACTGACTTCTAATCAATATCCACTCTTAACGAATCCTATTGATATACTCAAGCAATGCCATGATAGATCACCATCCATTCCACACAGGATTTTTGCCAATACTTGAGCACATAACCAGTTTCAGGATCAGTTCATGGCCATCTTCTTGTTGATACCAATGTGCATAAAACAGGATCTCAGGAATATAACAGTGTATTCTAGAACAGACAAGTCACCTGCCTGTCACTGTTCTCTATCAGGCATTGGGTGTGTGGAGATGATAGGCACATATTTTTATTGCCAGATCTGGTCAAACAGACTTCTCTCTATTGCTGTAGTCAGGCTACTCTCACTACTGTGTCACAGGAAGCTATGACTTCTTCTTGACCTCAATTAGCACATTCATTATTCATCAAAGCACAGTTTTCATTTGCTTCCCTTGGGAACAGCAGAGTATCACTGTGAGAATCTTTCAATACAACTTCACCCCCTTAATACACTCGGGATCTGCTGACAAGTAACAGCTACTCATTCCCCTGAGTAAAGTTCATATTAATAGGACTGCATGGTGAATCATGAGATGGTATTAAATCATGCCTCCTGCCTGTATAAATACATCATTCAAGCACCCTACTACGCCGAGCGCAGTGGTTTGATTGCAGAAACCAGCATAGGGTAGATATCCTAAGTGAGCAGGGTGCCTTGGAGGAATAACCTACCCAACTCCCAAAATAATAATGACCCTACAGGTCTTTAAAGGGATCAGAGGGAATTTCTGTTCACAACTGACAAGTTTCATACTCTCCAGAGATAAAATATCAAGACCTGAAGGCATCAGATGTAATGCAAGCTATAATTCAGCTCTATTCAAGACATCGGCAATGGTTTCTAAGTACGGAAGGTTAGTCAAGAACTACAAGCTAGGAGAATCTGAGGCAGGCAGGATTTGCTGAAAGCATCAGAAGGCACACCTGATAGGAAGTTTGCCTCCAAATCTGAATACCACTAAGTTAAGAAAGCTTTTTCAACTTCATTGCTACTTTATATCTGAAATCAATTCAATTTCGTAGGTATCTCCTGATACAACTGTTGGAAGACACACTTCATCCGAGAGTCAGCAGCTCAGCCACCACTATCAAACTCAGTCTTACAGGCAGCTGCTGTGCACGGTTTATCCAGCCAACAGATCACACAGCACCCAAGAACCGGCCTTTTCCTGAGATGGGTCAGATCTGCCCATAGTCTAAGGGCCTGTGACTGAGGCCAGGTCTACGGGAGCGGAACTGCTCTGGTATTCTGCAGGCACCTTCACGTAAACAGAGAGTACACAGGAAAACGGCTTTGAAAGAATAAAGGATCAAACTTCATCAAAGCTTCTTGGTAATACAGTAAATAGATCTCACTGTAAACAATCACATCGTGTGTCTTCTTTCCTCCCCTCCACCAAGACCTCTTAGACAATATTCTACTTATCCATTGCACATTTCAGTTCTAAATAACTGTGCTACCAAATAGGTGATTTTGTTTGGCAAGCCCGGTGGACACTGAATTAATGTGAATACTTGATTTCGAATGTTACCTCTCACAACAACTTCCTCAGGACAAGGTAAACCTATGGGGATCATGCTACGGATCAGAGTAACAGCAGAGGACAGAATTAGCACCAAAATACAGAAAACCCTAACGCTGTTGTATCAATGCCAGATGGTAAGAGCCTTTCCTGTCATCCACTTAACAACTTTTTTATTTTTGGTTGATTCCATTTTATATTAGAAGGGAATAAATAAAGGATGGTCTTTTTAATCTCACCTTCATTTAGATTCTAATCAACCTTTGTCAGTGCCCTTGGAGCGCCAGCAAAGGACTGGTGTAAATTTGTGCAGAGAAGGACAACAGAAGAGGATTATTTCTATTTTTATTGAAATCAGTACTTTAGCTGACTTAAGCTGATATTAAGGTCATTAGCTGGATATGAGTAAGATTTTATTGCTGCAAGAAATAAAGAGCAAGTAGTCTCCTCTGAAGACCTGAGATCTACTCAATCCTCCTGCGGTGCAACACAGGAGGATCAGCCACCAAATATATATATATATACACACATATAACCCAAACTCTTTGACTGAGAGCATCTAACCTTTTCTCAAGATTTTTCAATAGTGATTTATTCCTAACAAGAAGAAATGCAACCCATGATACTGTTCAGTAAAAAAGCAAAACACCAAAATGTGTGTCAGTGAATACCAGGAACAAATGAAAATAAGAAATGCAATATTCCCCTACAGGTTTTGACCTGTGTTGCTCAAACCTGAACCGCACTCAAAGTTCATATCCTGTTGTTCCCACAGACATAACTTTTGCACATCTGGACTACAAATGCTATAATTGGAAATGACAGAAAAGTGCTACATTGCTGCTTCTAAAGAACTGTCAGATTTCAGGATAGTTAATGAGTCAACTGGGACTAGTGAATTCTTACAGAAACTATTTTCAAAGGTATTTTTAATTCCCTCAAGTTTTTTCTTAATGCTAGGTCTCCTTTGCAGCCTGCTTCCTTACATGCTTGTGTCATCTGGCACTGTCTCATAAGCAATGGAAGTTAACAACCGCTGTTGGCGACTGATCTCTTTGGCCATTTGTGGTACTAGTAAAGGGTTAAAATTCCTGAATTCTCATCCTCTACTGTTCAGCCCTGATTAGCTCTTTAAAGATCATGCAAACAAAACACATTACAGTTTTGTGCTCCATAGCCCTAATTCCCCACGAATCTTTGCAAATAACCGATGTTCACCACTATCACAGATAAGATGCCTCCTGCTGTAGCTCAGCTTCCTTCATAAACCTGTAAAAATAACTTTCACTTCAGAGTTTCCATAAAGCAGTTTCAAGATTCATTTTCTGCTGAAAGTGGGCAACACAACCACTTGCATAATTTTAGCACAGATAAGCTAAACTTAAAACTAACTTACAACTATTTTGAAGCAAAATATACAAGAATATGATGATGAGAGAAAATGCACATAAATTGTACAATGCATTAATTTTACAGAAAAGCCAAAGACAATACCCATAGCGGAAGTCAATAAACTGTGTTGATCTGTTGCTGGTTTGCTCTCCCATTAAAATCCACCTCCGCATTGCATACTAGAAAAAAGCCCGTGAATGCTCCATTCCTACACGTGCATTTGAAGACACCTGTATGGTTGGTTTGGTTGTATACAAACACATCTATTTGTTTATAACAAGCAGTTCCCAAGAGACACACCCTATCAACCCATTTAGCAATAAACATTCTACAAAAACACGAACACATACACAGAAACCACACCAACACCACCACACCAAACCAACCCATTCCTCCCCACACACCCCACACTGGCTTTCTGGAAACACCTTGAGAACACAGTTCCCTACAAGCAGCATCCCCATGGCACTCCTTCTTTTTAGAAAACGGTATTTAGAAGTTCCTATTTGAGTTTCCATTTGTCACATGTTTGTGGAGACTTAAAACTGCATGGGTAATCGTCTAAATCTATTGAGGAACGTTGCACTGACACTTGGAGGAACAGACTTGAGATTTCTGTTTCAGATTTACATATTTTGCTGTTGATGCATGTGGATAGGCAAGAGGGAGCTTACAAAGTATTTCCAACAAGCCCTTACACAAAAAAAGTGAGGAATTTTCAACCTACGCTATAAACAGAAAGCCATTTTGCAGAATGACATTTAAACAAGCACCTGGAACACAGTCCTAGGTGACTGTTAATAATGGACACTTCTCTGAGTAACTGTGTTTATTATACACCTTTTTTTCCTTTGATTTCAGTTCTTATCATATATACAAGGGGTAGTTTAGTTCATGTTAAAATGATATTGAACAACTTTATTTCAATGGAAAACCTGTGTATGTAAACCAACCACATTACACTAACAGCATTTCAAAGGCTTCAAATGTACAGGTGTAAGAAACAGCTATAGATGGCTACAGCTCCATATTGGTATAGAGTGGCACCCCAGGAGCCATTGAAACACTACGGATGCATGTTCTTCCTTACACATTTTTAAGAGGTGACTTTCTGCAATGCTAAAAGCTACAGAAGGCCTAATTTTAGGATTTGTTCATCATTAGCATCTGGAAATATTTCTTCTTCATTTTATTTTTAAGGCAAAAATAATTACATGATGTATAGATGGAATGTTTCAGTGAACTTTTACTCAAAAATTAGTCAAGTTAATTAATACCTTTTCTGTAATGAGTAAGAGTTCATAAGGAGCTGTTTCAGTAATAAATGAAAGTTAACACAGATTTCTAATTTTTGCATTAGCATTCACAACTCAAGAGCATTATTTAAATATAAAATATATGGTGAAATAAGTTTAGTAGTGGTGAAATCAACAACCCATATGTTAAAAACTATAAATTCACTATTAAATAAAAACTGCCCTAGATCATCACATCTTTTTAACGGAGTAGCATTTATTCAACCAAAATAAAAGATTATTGTGCAAACACTAGACAACTAATTACATAATGTACCTTTACAAAATTACATAATACGGGTGCAGCTTGTTTCCCTGTTTCTGTTTGAAAAAGAGATTGTTTAATAACCCATCAAAGCTATCTGTAAACCAAGGAAACAATAGAGCAGATGTTGACTGTTGTCTTGTGCCTCACAGACATAATTAAATACAATGAAACACTCACGCACCCAAATAACAGAGGACAAACAAATACAAAAATGGTTCTCTATAAACACAAACCTCATTTACTGGGCACCTGCCTTGTATTAATCTGTGACGTTTAAACCAGTGATGAAAAAGGAAAAGAAGGTATTTATCTGCCTTCGGACTACAGAACAAACTACAGCAAAAAATTCCTCACAGTTTTACGCAGGTTTAACTTCTGCAGTACTGATTCCCACATTGTTGACTTTCCCAAAGCCAGGAGCGAACCTGCTCTTCTCCGGTGACAAAGCCAGGCCAGGGAAGTCACATTTTCTGTAGGCAAAACCTACACAAATCAGACTCCGATCCTAATAAACTAAACCCCCTGCGCCTGCCGCGTCATACAACAGCTTGAGATTCCCCTGGAAGGCCACGTTCCCTTTAAATGCAAAACACGCTCCCTGTAATTATTTTCTACCTTCTTTTGTAAAACATTAATGGAAAGCAAAGATTAGATTCCATGAGTATCAAACCAAGTGTTTATTTTCTAGGAGAGTGTTCTGTAACATTGTTTAATATTCTAATTTACATCAGAATTTGAGATATTTTTTAAAAAACATCCATCTTTATCTTCATTTGTATAATCAAACGTGGATACATATTTTCTTTCATAATATCAATATCGATCCACTATTTGAAAAGAATCGTTATGTTAATAAATACAAAATTAAGTGCCCAATCCTGCAGTCGTTATTAGGAAACAACATTTCCAGATTAAAAAAAAAAAAACACATTGAAAATTAACACTCACATTTATCACAAAGTAATATGGAGGCCTATTTTTGCTACTAAAAATAATCTTGATTATAAAATTACAAATGCTTTAATAAGCATTATTATTTTGCTAAATTTTACAAGAAGAATACAAAATTTTTGTTTACAGCAAACATTCTGCCCGTATGTTTTATTTAATTATTCCTAAGTAACAAGACAGAATGTAATGTGATCTGCATCTCTTTATGTTAATAAAACCATGCTAACCTCTTTCCATAGACAACACCATAAAGCATAAATACCAAATGGAAAACAAATGGAAGTATAATGCCACTGTGAAGCAAACCAATCAACCCTAAAACAGCTGAGATAGATCTCATCCAGTAGTTCATTCATTCTTTATAGAAAAGAAATGAAAATATTCCTAGGTGAATCAGATTAAGAAAAAAAAAAACAACTACAAAAAATACAACACTCTCAGAAGCTCTGAAAGGTTATAAAGCACTAAATTCCTTTGATTTATGAAGGCAGCATCCACCGCATTGAGCAAAACAACTCAGCATGCCGGGACCCTTTTCCCTGAAATTCCTTTATTAACACAACCTGGCTCTGCCAGTGAACAAAAGCAGTGATGCGGTGTGTATAAATCATTAATACTGTGCTGTGCAATGGCTGAGTTTCCTGTGTGAGCTGGAAAGCCTTCCTGCACAACAGGGATTTTGGGGTTGGAATTGGCTGCTATGAAAAGTACTTCATCATTCTCCATGTTTGACGCTTCCCAGTAGCTTTGTGCTTTTCCTTTCTTTTTTCTCCCCCAAGCCCAGCAACTGCAAGAGAAATTTATTGGATTTTATGTCTGCAAATAAAGGAAGGAAAAACAAGGAAAGAAGCAAGCAAGCCGATTTAGAAGTAGAATCTTTTTCCCTTGATTTCAAGACAGGTTTCGTCCAAATAAAATCTACTAATGAATAAATGTTGTTGGTTTGGTGGGGTTTTTTTTAATGTTTAGTTCACCACTTTGAACCAAAAAGAAACTGAAAAAACCTACTGAAAGCGGGATTAGTTTTAGCAAAAACCAAACAAACAAATCAACTATCACTGAAAAGGTGACTCCTCTCCAAATGAAGTAATTTTCCATTGGAGCTTTGGGTTTGTTTTTCTGTTTTTAAAGAGCAGGCAGAAAGAAGGGCAATGTCTGGGTACAAAGAACCCCTGAAGTTAGCTGCATCAGTGTTTTTACTTCAGTTGTACCAAAAAGCTTGCCCCAGAGCAACAGGCAATTCCGTGCTAAGCGCAGTATTTTAAGCAGAGCTGGAAAAGATGGTAGCAATGGAAAAGGAAACATAAAACTCTTGCAATTGCAGTTTCTGAACTCTCCAGTACTTTTACAGCGACGCACACTGAACTTGGATAGGGAACACCAAAACTACTTCTCTTGCTTCTGAGGTACACGCAATGCAACAACTAAAAAGTTTGGTTTTTTAGACTTCCAAACTAAATAACAAGTAGTTATTCACTTACTAATACTTACTAAATACTTACTAATACTTACTAAAATAACAAGTAGTCTCTAGAAAACATTCTGTACTAAAATATTCCTTTTGGGGCTAGACTTGGAAAAACCAGAGAGCATGACAGAGAGAGAGAGTAATGCTGAAAAAGCAGTCTCAAACCATATGCTACCCATCAGGAAAAATGACACATGATATAAAGGTAACTAAGGATACAATCAGTCTTCCAGCTAGGCCAGAGCATGATTCTGAATGTATCAAGCATCAGCTCCACCGACAAACGAATTTATCGCCATCTAAGCTGTAAATATTTAAGACACTTGGAATGCAGTTTTGCAAAAGTGAATGAGCTAAAGTCAGAATAGGGAAAACATTCCAGTGAGCCATTTTACACTTCTGCAGCCATCCAGCAGGCTAAAGATTACAAGAATAAGCCTGCAATGCATGCACAAGTCCCTCCGCATTACACAATAATGACATTCTGAACGGAAATAAATGAAGCCCCTGCAGTGCTATTCTGTCAGCTTTTGAAAGTAAATAACTTCGCTTCTGACAAGAGAGAGACATTTTTTTTCCTCCTCCTGCCATACAGCATTAATTGAGCTATGCAGCCATGTAACATCCCAGAGATAGGACCAAGACATGACAAGGAAAAAAAACTTGAGAAAGGAGGGGACACTCATTCAATACATGGGCTGCCTGACTTCTTTTCACCCCCAAATATTCACACCAGCTCTGTTTTGACAGGATCTTATTCTCTGGGAGAACTTTTAACAGGTTTTTTGTCTCCCGCTGTGATACTTACTGAAACTTACTTCAAACAAATACTGTAAACTCGCAGTGTCTTAAGAAAGGCTGCCATTATGGAAACATAAGCTTATATTTTAAAACTTCTTATCACTCCATGTTTGTGAAGAACGTTTCATGCCCATAATCAATACCTGTAATTAAATATTTAATTTACAGAAGACTTACTGGACGCAGTAGAGATAATGAAGATAGCTATAAAAGAAAAGGTTATGAGAAGCAAAACCAAAGAAGTAGGCTTCTGAACAACAACAACAACATAAATGTTAGTGCAAATTGGTAAGAAACTGAGGCATTTCATAAATATGTGCACATCTCACAAGTATATATGAGATGATACTATAAATTTATGCACAGGTACAGAAAAAAAAAAGGCCTATTCAAGATGTTACAGATAGGAAGACCAACAATTTTCAGTGTGCTTTGATATGAAAGGTCAAAAGGTAAATTTAAAAATACGGTCTAAAATGAAGCACTCGCATTCTTATTCATGAGCATGTGAACATCTTCAGTATTTCAATTTTAAAGTACCACACAATTCTTTTCCATATCTGGGGAAAAAAATAAAAACCAGTGACTCACTGTGAACAAAAAATAATTCACTGAACGCTTCAGTTCTTACTACAGTATCTAATTTTGATTCTGCATGTGTTCAACACAACGAGAAAGAGCAGGATCAAAACACAGTGAGATCTCTCCACAGCTGGAGCCTGCTACAGTGCAAAAGACCAAAAGCCCAACTACAACTAGTCAGGATACTATAGACATTAGATATGCCATTTTCTCTAATTAAATTCACTGGGCTGCTGCACTGACAGAGTAGGAGGGGAAGCAAAATGTAAAAGAAGTCAATGGCGCTGCACTAGGCAACTCAGAGGTAAATGAGCAATGCTAGCAAAGAAATGACAGGAGTTCCTCGGGAGAGCTCTCGTACAACACATCACACTTTAAAACTGATAAATCAATTGCACGTACACCTTTAAAAGGCAGGAAAGCTTGAAGGATTCTTAGAGGGCGTTGACTTCTCCTTCCCACTAACATTATTCTAACTCAGTAAAGCAAGGTGATAAATTCTAGTGTCACAATTTTTATCACTTTCATTTATGCTAACTACTAAATATTTCAAAAATATTTTAAACCGAATTAATATTAACATTGATGATAGTATTTATTTACCACTTGAGAAATACAAACACCGAAAACCAAAAAACTTCATATTCTAGTATTGCATGGCTACTGGTCAAAAAACCTGAACAAACTGTACGAAATATCTACTAGTTGTCCTGAGAAAAAAAACCCTGCTTTCATAACCACCACACACTTCCCTTGGCATAAAACACACCACATATTTCTTCAGAAAATAGCCGTACATCTACATATTTAGCAAATATCCATGAAAAGTGACAACTTACAAACAGCTCACAACAGAAAATCCAGCCATCACTTTTCAGCTGAAGTGTTTTATATTGTTCAAAGAGTGTAGTTATAAAAACAATGATTCCAAGCCAAAAATATTCACCTGCTTCTGCCACATGGAAGCTCCTTTGCAACTGCTCTTGCTCTTATATTCCAAAGCAGCAAGCAGCCTTCTTAACTGATTCTGGTTGGTTGAGGGGTTTCTGTGTTTGGGGTTGGGTGGGTTGTTTTCTTTTTTTCTTTTTTCCTTCCTCTCTCTTCTAGTATTTAAAGAGGGGAGTACTTAACTAAAGCACCTCCTCTCGCTATTGTGAGAAGAGACTGACCTTGTTTGACAAGGCAAGAGCTAAATGCCCCAAACTAGCTCTTATTCAGAATGAGACTGCACTTGATCTCTAAGCCACTTCTCATTAGTCTCTGGAAAACAACAGAACAGCTCTTGAGAGACAAAAGACATGTAAACATGTAAATTCATCTTGAAACAGAGGTGGAGTCTCAAATACCATAATGCTCCCCTTGGCGCAAATGCACCCACATGACAATGTTTGTGCCACGGTAATTCCTTTTTTTGTTCTAACAGAGTACTATATCTGGCAAAATAGAGCTTTTTACCCTACACATCTGAATAAACAAGCACTATGTTTCTCTTGGGGCAGTGAAGGTGGTTAAATGAGTAAGAATGCCCTGAAAAGATTGCCTGCCCTCAGTCCATCAGCTACTGGACAATTATTCAAGGCCCAGCTGTAAGAAAAACAGATGGTGAGTGAGCATTAGTAACGTGGACTTCTTTTCACTCATGCAGTCATCGGCAGAGGTTGTATGTTTTCACATGAAAATTACCGTGAAATAGCAGACTGAGGAACAAAATTGTGCAAAGACTCAATTGGTAAGCTAACAGATGCTTAAAATTTTCACAAGCTAAAGTCAAGAGTAACTGATTTTACAGGAGAGCCACAGAGTGGGTGAGTACTGTAAGTGGACTAGGTAAAGAAAGGCAGTGTTCTCATGATAGGTTTAAACAGTGTGATCATAGAACATCAGTCATTGAATCCAACTAACATACTTTATCCTTTGAAGACTCACTAAAGTATAAAATCCAAAAGACAGACTTAGAACTGTAACTGCAATAGTGGCATTCGGCAATTGATGTGCTTGTGCTCTATAAAAAAAAAAGTAAACTGTATTCAGGAATTGTTCGTCCTTTTTAATTCTTTACAAAATTTTGGCACAAAGATAATCTGTTCTAATCCTCGTTCCACTATTGACACTATTGACTACATCAATTGAAAATGCTACCAAATAAATCAACATTGAATTAAGCCACGAAGAAAGAATGTGATAAAAAGTCTTTCAGAATCCTATAAATCATCAGATCCAGAAACATGACATAAGTAACTGAGTGGGGAATTCAGCTTTTCTCCATAGTCATAATGCTTAAGGCCCAAATAAAATTACACTAATTTACCATGTAGGCACTAATGGAATAGCTAGGCTAGAGATGGAGGGATTGTTGGGTTTTGTTTGGTTTTCATGGTGGATTCTTTTCATCATTGATACAAGAGCTGTAGCGTGATTACTTTCTCGAAGGCAGAAAGGGTTGATATTGAAGTTTCAGTTCAATTGTTTTCGATCTGTGAATGTCCACTATGAGCAATTGTTCTATTTAAGAGGAATTACCCTTTGTACAAACCATTTCACTATTTAAAACAAAGCACATCTATCATCATTAAACAGAAAAAAAAAAAACGCATTTTAAAATAATGACAGCGGGACTGTACATTATGACATGGGTGTTTCAAAACAATACTTTGTTACTTTACTCAGGAAATTACGAATTAAATAACCCTGTGTCCAGGCAAACAGATATCATAGGAAAATACTAGCTAACAGAAAGAAGCCTCCATTAACAAATGCTCAATCCCAGTTTACAGGCAGTCAAAATTTTGCCTCAAGAACTACTTCACCCACACCTTTGATATAAGCTTGGGGACAGAAATTCGTTCTTGCATTGATGTGTTGTATTAAGGGGGAGAAGAGAAAGTAAATCTATTTAGTCGTTTCTATAACCATAAAATATTACCAAGCGACAGGGTGCACTATAAATCCAAGTTTCCTTTCCCTGTATCTTTAAATATTGACAGTAGGTAAAATTCTAAGCCAAATGCATCCACCCTTTTCCCAATTGTCCCTATCTTTATAATGATACTGCAAAAACTTCTGTATCAAAACCATATTTCTTCTTTCTGTTCATTGCTGCCACTGATACAGTAATTCTGGTTTTACTGTTGTTTAAAAACTCTTTCTGGATTTCTGAGTTACAAGTATCTCAGTAAAGGAACATTCAAATAATTTCAGACCATTTCAAATAGCTTAGCTAACTCAGAAGCATCCTTCAGTTTTTGTTGGCTTTTTCAAGTGAATATCTTATTGACAGTTCATCTATAACATGAACTAGGCCTCTGCACTTTATTTATTTTCAACTGTATTTTCAACAGTTAAGCTTTCAATGTTTTTAGGTGAAGCATCCTATATGCACAAAGTGCTTTAAAAAAAATAAAATCAGTTCCTCGCTTAGCTCTTAAAACGTTATATACGAGCATAATCTGGAAGATTCAGGGCAAAAACTGAAGTTTCTAGCACTGGTCAAAGTAGCAGAGCACTTTGGCGGGTACACTGTGGAAAACAATGTATCCATTCCTACTAAACAAACTGACCAGGCAGCCTTAGTTTAGCAGTTATAAAATGGCCAATTTTCAATGTCTCCCCAAACACAGATTTTCCCAAATGATTAATACAGCTCCACAGAAAACCACCATCCTCATGGCTACATAAATATTTATTGGTTTGCTCATCTTGAGAAGAACGTACTGCCTGTTATGTCTTTCAGGAAAGCCATATTTCCGATTATAAAACTTCCATGTGACAGAACACTAGCGTATTTAGCATATACACACAAAAACAGAGAGTAGATTTTTTTCATAGATTCTAAAAAGATCGTAAAGTTTAACAACTGAGAGTTCAGTTGTAATTCAGATGTCTGAATTCATTTTATTTGAGGTGCAAGTGAGCAGACGTATCTGAAGTGCAACTTTAAAGGAAAAAAACAAATAAGCTCTACTAGATATGTTCACATGCCTGTATGCTGCTGGTCACAGGGCCCACAGGCGGGGGGAATTACTAATTATTAAGTTGCCAGATAAAGCTTTTAGGTTACCAGTATTTAAGACAGACAGACAACTTTATAGTGTGAGAAAAATATTTACAGTATCACTGAAATTGTGATATTAGCACTAAACAGACAAAACATAGGTATTTTTGTAGGTTTGCTAGAAATCATCAGATATGAGAAAAATGAAAAAAAAAAAAAAATCAAGTAGACCGCCATGCTAGAAAATTTTTAATGTTTCTTGAAAATACAAAAGACTGCTTATGCTTTCCTATTTAAAAACCAAACCATGTTACATTAGCTTTGTAGGTAATGTCACCACAGTACTATCTTTCTGTCTGAATAATTTTGAGATAAAGAAACTTTATTTCTAAACAAATACTTAACCAAACACATAAAATAATAAATAACATCTGAATTAAGATTATAATTGTCTGACTCTCTAGGAATCCAGAATAACTGAAATGCCAACCAGCAAGTAAAACAAGCAACAAGCACAGGATTTTGAACCTGTCACAATTATCATCAGGAATTCAGATGACTTTTTAACTTATATGTAATTATGATTAGTAGAGGCAGAATGATTCTAAACCGACAATAGGATTAACCAGACGAGAAAGCCAACACTTAGAAAAAAAAAAAAACTTTCAATGTGGCAGTTAATCCATTTAAAGAGTTAAAAATTATCCGCTAGATATAGCACTTTGTAAAGTGCATTAGCAATCACTTCTCATCTTTCTCTCAAATGGAATAGATGGAATTCACTATTTTAAAGTAATCATTATGGTTGCACAGTTTCTTAAACCTTAAAGCAGTGCCATACTATAGATGTGTTTGCATAATGATACTGCAATAGCTCACACAGGAAGGCTATTATAGCACCTAACCTCATCTTTATGTTCTCCTTTACCAGCTCCTTGTGTGGCCATGTTGACCTCTCACCTTAATTCACTTTTTTCCTGTCAAAAGCTGGATCTTTAACATACGGATTGTTGTTCAGCAAACTCAAACAAATCCAGCAAAACAGAGGAGTATATTTCATATACACCCAGTAAGTGCACAAGTCGCACTGGATCATTAAAGCTGATCTATAAATGTCATTTCCAAAATGTACCCAGAATACAAAACTACTAAGAACATACATTTTAGTTATGACATGCAATTTATTTAAATATTAAATACATCATATCTATTTGATGCAAATTTTAATTGCAGATATATGAATCCCTCCCACATACATCTATAATCTATGGCGTACACAAGATTATGCACTCCCATGCTGTAAGTCAGAAATGGTTTATACTACACTATTGAAGAAAAAAAGCTACAGAAGGGTTTATATCCTGCAAGTACTTGAGTCCTGTTCTTTCTACAGTAACAGAAAAAAGAATATTCTGAAATAAAAATAAGCTTTAAATCTATTTTATTTAGTCTTTGGGAACAAAAAGAAATACTGTAAAACATCTTCCAGGCATTTTAAAATACAGAAATAAAGTTAGACACTGTTTCATGGAAGTAAATATGCATATAAACTACTGTAGTGGAAGTTGGAAATGCCCCTATTTGTTACATTAGGCACAAGATTTTTTTTTTTTTTCCTGAAGTTTCAGCAGAAAGTAACAGGATAAACAGGATTAATAATTTTTGCATGATAACATATATCTGTCTTGGCTCTACATACTTACTAGATGACTATAATGGTGGACTCAGCTATAAAATAGAGAAGTAGAAACCAATGATTCCAAAATACTAGTTTAGAAAAGACTGTGTTATTATCCAGTTATTTATTCCATGTTATAACAGAGAGAGGGTATCAAGTAGTAAATAATTTGGGGAGGAACAGGGATGGAAATACTTTAAAAAACCCTAGAAGCAAAAATTATATTAAATGAATTTTTAGAAAATCTTAAAAACGGACTGGAAATTTATATCAACTTGCTGATAGAAGAACACTTTCAAAACCCATTCCAATATATTTCAGTGATAGAAGTATTAATTCTGCACATACATAGCTTTATAAACAGCCTTTTCTTTTTCTTCTTTTTTTTTTTTTGTGAACTAAAAACCAGCTTGATTTTAATCAGCAGCATGTTTCAACAGAGACTTAAAATTCCTGGCTTCAAAGAAGGCTTAAACAAAATTGCCATTGGGCACATTTACATTAGAAGTATAATTTATGCCTGCAAGTGAATAAAGAGCAGTCCTTTACAGCTGAAACTCTGCTACAGCATCCACGAGAAAAGCAAAGTACTGTGTTAAATATCTATCAACAGCATCAAGAAAGACACTACAACAACAACAAAAAAAACACGCAAAGGCTTGATGCTCTGTTAAAACATATTTTCTACTCACTCTCGCCATTCTTCAGTGCAGGCACAACATTCACTCCACACAGTGGGAGACATTTATACAGTCTATTCACACACAAAATACCTCCAAGATTACAAATCCCCAAACGATGCTGACAAAGCAGGCAATATAGGAAAAGGAAAAGTTAAGCAAACTTACCTGCTGTAAGTACATAAAAGTCAAGGCACAGGAGAGCTGGGGACACATGCCCACGTTCGGCAGTGCCACGCAGGTTGCACCCGTAAGGGGATGCTGCATGGTGTTGCTCTGAAGTCTACGTAGAACAAGTGAGGGGGCTTGCATGCAAGCACGTTTGCCCTATCTTGTCACTGCGTTGTTTTTTTTTTTTTCCTTTTGATTATTTAAGTAAGAAACAGTATTTCTTGAATGCCTTTTTTTTTTTTTTTTTCCCCCAGCGCTATATCCCTACATTCATTTGTCAGCTAAGGCAACTTGGTAGATTTAAACTACGGATTTTTAACAGAGAGGAAAAAAAAAGAAGACACAGCCTGCAGCCTATTGATGAGCAAATGGAACTTCCTCAATGACACAGAGAGCTGAAGCTTGTCTCACAACAGTAGCTGCTGACTAGTAGAGAGAGAGATTGACTCAGTGAGGCTCAGTCGGCTGGTGCTGATGCTGCACAGCTTCTCATTTGTCAAATGGGTCCTAGGGCAGGGTCTTTACCGCTCACCAAAATTCAAATACTGCATTTTAAAAATCCCTGGAGAGGACAGGGAAGGAGAGAAAGTGAGCGCGCTGCATCACAGGCATCCATGAGATCTGGGCAATTAGTGTCATTGCCCAGCTGGGACTGAACGCCTGTTATGATTCTGCACACACACATACACGCTCACACACACACTTTTTTTTTCCTCCCAGGACTCACACCTGACATAAAAAGGGCTTTCCCCTTCTAAGAACACAAGTAGGAAGCACAAAGTGGGGAAAGGAAAGAATCTTGGCTAGTCAGTGGATTCCAGCAAACATACAGTGCTATCAGTAAAAGAGCTTTTTTTTCTTTTAAAATATAAATTAATTTCATATCTATGTTTCATTCACCATCTAGTTTCCCGGAGATGCCTCTAAAAGCATCACAGCAAAACTGTGAATTATCTGTGTAACTGCTGCAGCAGAAACACGAGGAATGAAACAAAATTCTATGGCACATAGTCTACTTTACTGGGGGAAGGGGAGCAGTCTGGGATAAAGACTGCATCTTAAAATTAGTCTAAACCCCATCTCATCTAAAATTACGAATTCATTTGACAGCGAGTCAGTCTGTTGTAAGGACTGCCCTATCAGGTTACATGGAAAAATTACGTTTGCAATTTTCAGAATTTAATGTTTACCTTTTACTTTGAGAGTGATACCTCAAATTAGTATTCCACTCTTGGAGGCTTTTTCTTCTCTCCTCCCTCCCCCCCCACTTTATTTTATGGAGTAATAATTATTCATTAGTAGATCTAGTTAGTCTTTATGTAATAAAGTAGGATGTGACCTGCAAATCAAATAATTTATATCACAGCTTGTCCTTGAGGTCTTTTTTTTTTTTTTTCTCCCAGATACAACTTAAGTAACACAGAAGATACTACTATTTTTAATTAGAATTTGACAGATGAATTAAATATTAATTCTTCAGGAAAGAAGGTCAAACCTCAAAGCACCACCTGAGGTTTTGAAGGGGTTCCTTTTAAAAACACTCTACAGAAGATTTTTAAATTGCTTATTTTATAGGTTATCTAACTCCCACAAAAACACATCTTAGATCAAGAGTATAACGTTAACAACAATAAAGAAATAACCCACATACAAACATCTTATTTCATCAACAGCATGACTGGTTTGATATTAAGATCTACCCTTAAAACCAAATAATAGTCCCTGCTTTACTGGAAACAGATAGAAAACATGTCACTGCAACTCAGGCGCTGTATTTTAAAAATATATTCTTTTTCATTCTACATGTGCGCACACATACCTGCACCCACACAAGCTTCAGAGACTGATTTAGATCCACTAACGTCTTCTTCATGCAAAACCGCAAATTTTCCAGCAGAATCAGTTATTACATAATTTTCTTTCTCAAAAGCAGCCAATGCAACAGAACCAATGTATTCAGAACTCAGCAAGAAACACCAAAACAATCATGCACAAACTTACAATACAGGGATTGTCTTTAGCTTAGGAAACATCCATGCTTTTGCAGTTTATCACAGACCGATCTACTAGAACAGCACGGATTACTTTATCACAAAAAAAACCCTAAAACAAAACAAAACCAAAAACTCAACCAAAACCCAACAACAACAAACAAAAACCAAACAACCAACAACCGGCCCCACACACCACAGAGGAAGAGAAGCAAGAGAGAGCAAGGAGGAGAAATGAACCCTCTCTATGCCCTTTCTCCTTTTTTCCATTCTTTCTCTCTGCCTTAAGCAGTCTCCTGTTCTGACAGGAGTATGTCATGCTTTTCTACATTCTTTTTTTTTTTTTTCCTAGCACAGAAGGGCTGTTATTCTGCAAATGCCCTAAGCCGATAGAATTTTCCCTTCAGCTCATTTTCATATGAAATACCATAAATAATACATGGTACTTTAATAAGACCTTATCAGAATGTTTAATGAAAAACAAATAAGTTATGTAAGGAGGCAAATGATCAACCCGTTCCACATGATGTCAAAATCAAAGGCAGCACACTTCCTAGCCAAACAGTTTGGAACGGAATAAGTCTATCCAATTTCCCAAAGTGAAGTTCTGGAACATAGTGATGGTCAAGCAAAGTTTCTTCTGTCTATCGTACTATTTTACAGCTAAAAGGACATCCATAAAACAGATTAAACTCTTAAAGGCAGTGTGTTGAACAATTACTTCAAGAGAATTTAATACTGTAACTGTAGCTAATATTAAGGATAAAAGACCAATGAGAAATATACTTTTAGAATTAATTTTCCACACATGTCAAAGTAAGAAACATAGGACCCACAAATATTATGAATTCCTTACATTTGTATATTCATATTATTAAAACAAGAGCATGATGTTTTAACTATCCAAATCATCTCTATACAGAGAAACAATAGATAAACATAAATAATTCATTAGTGTAAGAGACCTAAATGAGAAACAGAATTCTTTAGCGTGAAAAACGGTACTTCAAGAGATGTAGGGGAAAGTCATTGCCAATTTTCACCCCTTCCAAGGATAACTTGTCATTATGTCTAAAAAGAAAAAAAGGTAACAAAATGTGTTTTATTTTTATAAAAATACAATCAATGTCTCTTCTTTAAAGCCATTTCCTTGTTTATACACATTCTTGTACCAAACTCAATCCATCAATCATAACCACATGCCAAGTTACGACTATATATACAGTAAGTACCACTGCAAATGTGCCCAAGGTACATGAATGACTGTACAGAACCTGACCTTCTGTCCTCAAACACAGCGACAGCATCACTGTAACTACTATGCCGTTTCACAGAACAGCATATACCCCATCAATATCTTACCTGCAAATTAATGACAACTTGATTTTCCCCTTTTTCTACAAAAATTAATGTGTGCAATTGCAACGCCCACTTTGCCTACAGCATATAACATCTTCCAGTTGCCTCAGTGCTGCTCTGTTGGGCCAGTAACTGAATTCACCCCACACTCTGTTGCTGATATTATCAATTCTATACCAATTAACAACAACTACAAACCTTTTTCAAAACAAAAGGAGGTTACCAATCTACACAACCCCAAACAGCCTCTGTGGGAGTTCAATTAGAAATGTAGAAAGAAAGCGTTCTTCTGCAGTGTTAACAGATTCATCTGACGTGCAACGCCCACCACACCACCAGGAGAGGCAACGCTCCCTCTTCCAGCCTCTTTGGATTGTCAGTGTCATGGTACAGAGCACAGGAGGAGAACTCGCAGATACACACCCTCTCTCCACACCCAGCGGGATCACCATTTAAAAAATATGAACAAAGTCTCGACCAATCTTGAATATGCAAATAAAAACGTGGAATCAAAGAACCTCCGAAGCAAAGCAAAAAGAACCAGCAGCATTTCTCACATAGCTGATGTACAAAACCAACAACACTCTTTCATTTACAATGCAGTTGTGTATTTAGTACACCACGTTCCGTTTAAAATCACCAGCTCAGTTTGTTGTGATCTGGTAGTCAACTTTGACTTCTCAAAACTGAATTTCGAAATTCACATTTACAAACATTCAACCTAAAATTTAACCTTTAGAATTATCACAGCAAACTGCCTCATCAGTCAAACCTCCATCAAGTGAAAAAAGATCTGAAAGAGATCACCTGCAAGACCACACACCATTTGACACTTCCAACTTGTTTCACTAGCGCCCTATGCTAACAAGTTTACAGATATAGGAGGGATACAGTGTTCTAAAGATTGCATGCCTCAAGACATCGAGCATTGAAAAAAACAGAATCACAACTGCATATTAAATTATCCATGTGAAGAATGTATTTTCTTCTCAACTTTATAAAATGGTTGATGTAGCATAAAAACAATTCAGGCAAGTGGTACAGCAGCTAATAGCAGTGCAGTCCCTTCTCTAAATACTGCTTTCCTACCACCACATAAAAAATAGCTCTCAGGACTTTAGGAAAAGCAGCATATTATGAGCATAAAAGTAGAATGCTTCATTAACATACTTTGACATATTACTAGCAATCATTAATATCTTTTACTTTTTCCGCACAGTTTTCTATTTTCTCATATATGTGTGTTATGTTGTTTATTTTTTTTTAATAAACAAGAAAAATATCACTTCTGTTTTTAAATCATTTATTTTGTCAGAAAGACTACATAAAAGGTATTCCCTCTATTCTTTTCAATTAATGGGTGACATACCCTCCCAGTGATATTTTCTGGTCAGGAAAATCCCTCTTTCTAATTTAAGGTTTCTGTTAAGATTGCTCTTCTCTACTAGGTCTTTGCACAAAGATCAAGACATTGCAGAGGCTCGCGCTTACCTCAGGCAAATAAGAATCCCTAATTTTCTGTTCCTATTAAGCACTGTGTTACGTCCATTGACTTCTCCCATATTTCATACCCAACGTCTACAAAGACTCTGGAGTACAGTTAACCTCTTCAGCACCACTTCACACATATTTCATAAGCATTCAACATTAACCATCTACGTTTTTCACAATGTAAGAAGCGAAGAGCCCTTATTGCCACCAATGTGTTCAGGGCAGCGGATGAGGAAGGCAACAAAATAAAGAGATAATAATTTTAAAAACGTTCAGCCCTTAAAGCGTTAGGGAAGATTCCAAAGAGAAGATGCGTGTTCCTTGACAGGTCTGATTTTCCTGGCCTGCCGTATCTAGATATCGCATAGAAAGTAAAGGGCTGGGCGGGGGGGTGCAGGGGAGGGAAAAGCATGGGCAGACGGCAGGCCTAACAACCCGATCCTGATTCGGTTTCGCGGGAGTTTACACAGCGGGGTGCCCCGGCACCTCTCGCTGGGGTGACCGCGGTTCGAGTCCCCGCGTCCCCGGCCGGGGTCCCGCCCCCCCGCGGCACGCGCACAGCCGGGCCGGCAGCGCCATCTAGTGGAGCCGCGCGTCACGGCAGCCCGAGCTCCAGCCCGCGACTCCACTCCAGCGGAACGGGCTGCACCGGCTCCTCAGGCTGGCACCGAATCGGCTACGCAACTCGCGTAGCAACCAAAGGGGAGGAAAAAAGGTATTCTATCAGGGCGCTCGTGCCTCAAAAACATACGCCTAACCACACTGATGCACTGAATGCACGCAGGACGAGGTTCCAAAGCACCTTAATTACTTTGGGATTGCCATCACCCTTGTTCTCGTCCACCTATGTGTTCCCATCCATTTTGTGTGCATCCATAAACGATGCAGATGCCAGACAACTGGAAAGACAGGATGGCCAGTAACTGAAGCAGCAAGAGCTTTCAGAAAGCACTTGTCACCCAGTGGCACAAGCATCATTGCCAGAACAAAGGATGACGGCACTATGAGGAGCAGGAAGCAGTGAGTGCAGCAGCCCTGATTTAGGAAAGCTTAAGGTGATGTGTAACTACATTTTTAGGGGAGGGAGGGGGGAGGGAAAAAAGCTTCATCTAAACTGTGACCTTTGGAGCACAGACTCAGGAAGCAGGGAAATAGGCACAAGACAGAACTAAGAAGGTGAAATACAAATCGGTGCAGCAAAATCTTCTGTCAATCGCAGTCCCACCTCACCTGGCAGGAAGGTAGTATGGACACTTCTATGTTTCATTTTCAGAAGCACCAGGTGCTCTCACCTACTGTGCACTACTGACACACTACCAAATAAAGTTTTTCAAAAAGAAATATGCAAAGATTGTTTAGCTGCTTCATGAAAGAACTACTTTGCCTTTGAATGAAAACTACTTTTATTCGAACTCACTCTCTTTTGTAAGCTTGATACGTAAAATTAAGCTACTCAAAAGCCCTAACAGAGTTAGAGAATATATCAGTGAGGTCAGATAAGACATAAAGTGCCTTGACATAAGGTGCATAAGGTGCTAAATGCATTCTCAAAACCAATATGAAAGCATACAAACTACTGTATTTGGGGTTGTAGTGCTTCCCAGTATAGTATCTAATTGCTCACATACACAGAGAAGGCATTTTGTCTTAACTTGCAACTCCAACCTAGAATTTTCTAGATTCATCCATGACAAGAAACTTCTCTGCTATGAAAGGCTTCTACATCCACATCCCAAGAGCACTGAGGAAACATTACTATTATTAGGCCAGACAGGTAAGTTAAAGCTGGCATGGGTAACCTCTCAGTAGTGCTGACAAAGCATAGACACGTTCCCATAAATAGCTGGGAGACAGTGGACTACTGATCTGCTACAAAACACGTGCTCAACTTCTGTGCAAAGAAGGCAGAAAAGAATACAGATAACCTTATTAATTAGGAAATACTGTATTTAAATGAAGGGATGGGGGACTGGCAGCATAGATACTAACATGTTTTTGAAGTGGTTGTTCAAAGGAATACAAAGCCAGGACTTCAAAAGTAACTAATTTTTTCTTTTTTATGTTACTTATATCCACAAAGCGCGTACACCAAACAAAAAGCACCGTCCTGCATACACTTTACGCATTATCACAGAGGTAAAGTTAAAATATAAAATTAACTAAATTTAAATTGGCAAATAATTCCCATCAGATACGAACATACCTGCTCTTCCTTAAAACTTAACACAGCTTAGTGCAAGTTCTAATCCTTTCATGCATTTGCATCAGCTCTGACCTGTAGGACCTGGCTCTTGGAACAACTCCTCAGATGGCTCGGAATGCCTGCTCCTGCACCTGTCATCACAGGGGCCCATTGTGATGCAGTTACCTCTGCTGCAGGAGACTAATTGAGACCAGCCCTGAGTTTCATCCAGGCCACTAAACGGTCACCAGGTGCCAACATCAGGTCTCGGTCAGCATAAGCCAGGTGACCTACACACAAAGGGTTTCACATCTAATTACAAGTGCTTGGTGCCATCCAGTAACCTGAAAGTGAACTCTGAAGAGACAGATCGTACCTCACCGTGTACATAATAACCTCCCTGCTCCAGAAACAGTCTCAATCCAGCGTGAGATGTAGCACGGATCTTATTGTATCAGCTACGTTGTGTATAACAGATGCAGGTTTAGTATTGAATCCTGAATTTTTACTAGAAGTTGATATTATTGGCACCAAAACTGCTTTCGCTAATTCTGATAAGCAACACTGCTGGGGAGTAAGAATCTCACATATCAATAAAAGGTAAAAAAAACCCAAACAAATATTTGAACTGTCTCCACTAGAACGCAAAATAGTTAAGCACAAAATTAGATGCAAGGACTCACTAGTAATCTCCAGACATGGCAACTTCAAGATCTCACAGATAAACAAAACAGCAGAAAAACAAAATCAAATAAGCAGTTAGACTACAAATAACACACAGAACACCAAACAATAAAAACCCCCACTATAGTATTTTTCCACCCTCCATTCATTGAGCCAAAACTCACTGAAACTCATCGGAGCCTGAGCACTCAGTGAATGCAGCTTCGGGTTCCCTGAACGCAAAACACCTGCAGTGCTGCAGGGAAGTTAGAAAGAACATTTTTCTCAAGGATTTGGTGATCCTTTCTGCGTTGAACTAAATGGAAAACTTATAATTTTCCTGCAATAAAATATTTACAAAATAAGGGGCAATGCCAGGATGGGATAAGCATTTACACCTGATTTATACTACCAATCCTCCAAAAATTTGTCT
Organism: Pampusana beccarii; assembly: GCA_013399365.1. Lineage (NCBI taxonomy): Eukaryota > Metazoa > Chordata > Aves > Columbiformes > Columbidae > Pampusana > Pampusana beccarii. The sequence goes on along the minus strand of VWYH01002553.1, from coordinate 224,670 downwards.
CGACACAAAAGCTACGTGTGCTTTCATTTACCTTTCATTCACCTTTCATTCTTTCTTAAATATTTCAGAACCTATTCCTGAAAAGTCAACATGATTTTCAAGACCGAGATAATATGGAGAGAAACACATTAAAAAAAACCAAACTTTAACAATCTTATTTACCTAAGTCTTGCCAAAATAATTCAATTGCCATAAAATAGACTTAGTCAAGGAGCAAGACAGCCTTGATGCACAACTCAGTCATTTTAATCCTGTTTATGAGTATCAGGTTCTCTACAGAAATGCTTTTAACAAACGCTTAAGAAAAATCATTGCTAGTTGGGGATTTATGTGATGTCTTACTAACAGATAAAACAACAAACCTCTATAATGGCATATAGTATTTATATAAAGAAAACCTACACTGAAATCATAAACGAACTGCAAATGCATGGAAAGCTGATGTGAGTGAATAGGTTCTCCCCAACATTTACCTTCACTGAAAAATATCACACACAAATAAGTGTTTGCTCAATTCTGAGGTTGCTCCGGACCTCATTTATACCATTCAAGCTAAAACCAAAAATTTGATCAACAAATTTGAGTTGTACACACAGAGTTACTCCTAATTACTGGAGAAACTAATTTTTTACTGTTTTTTTCATATGTACCCACCCCCTACTGACACATTCCAATATGAAGTATACTGAGAAAATTACGTTATATATATTACCAATATTGTGAACTAAATACTCAACACCTACAAAACTTAAGAACTAAGTTTATCTGTGTAATGTGAATTCACACATCTTGAGTATTCTATTATGTACATCTTTCCCACACACACCTTGACCCGCTCTCAGTCAATGTAGAATGTGTAGAGTCAAAATAACACAGTATGTCCCGCTGGAATGACTGAATCGCAAAATAAGAAACCTTTGGTTCCCTGTCTTCATTCATTCTTTTTTGTCCTCTAGCCTAGCCTTCATCCCTGCTCCAACAACATCCCTTGGTAATTCTTGTCATCCCTTCTGTGACCCCACTGGGGACGTGTCCTTCACCTACACTCCAAACAGCTCCTCACTCACGGTTACAGCCACATCAAATGAACTTTGTGTGTAAAGATCCACACCCGCACCTAATGTCACCGTGTATGTTTTCTTTACCTGTACAGTCAAATAGCATGTCTGTAACAAAAGTACTTTAGAGCATTGTGAAAAATGAAGACCAGAGCATGAAATGAATGTTTCTTGAGTTTTGCATTGGTGGTTGTGTCCCTTAAGAAATTCTGTATAGAAGCAGCAGTGGTAAAATTGCCATAAGTATAAATTATATTTTCTTGAACGTGTTACCTACACAACATTTAGTTGCCTTCCAGAACCGTAAGCATTTGTACTTATTTTATTTCAGGAGATGTGGAAGGTATATTTTGGAGTCTGCAATTTACAATTTGCTTTTGATTCTATCTCCTAGAGATGGAAGCATAATAATGTTTCCTCCTAAATAGTTGCTGTTTACTTGAGAACCTTGTTAGATAATTTACATGTAATTTAACAAAAGCTGCTAAGAAAAAACAAAACAAAAAACCCAAAACATCCAGATGCTGTTTAAGTATATATATTAATCAATCAGAATATTTTCCTCTATTAAAAAAAAAAAAGCAGCTGGGTATTCATATTGTATTCATGAACTACAAACCTAGATACTTAACCTAGACTGAAATAACCAATTTGTACAGGAACTCCAAGCTCAGATTATCTAACTAACCTCAAATGCAAAAGTGACACATTATCTACATAATTACGAAGAAAACACCTAGGAACAGAGATAAAATTCATTGAAAATGGGTGCCCTGACACAGAATTCACTGCTGGAAAATACATCAATTTTCCTGTTTGAACAAATATTGCCTCTCACTAGGTTAACCAAAAAAAGAAAGCCGTGTTGCATGACAAATCTACACGTTTTGGCAGTGTGCGTTGCCTCTGCCTGCATATATCACGTTCATTACCACGGGTTAGGGAGGACAGAATGGGTTAGCTACACAGTTTAATGTGTTGATGTCTCTTTGTCCTTTTCTTCCCTGGGTAAGATAAAAAATGATCTGACTTTTTCATTATTAATAATGAATGCCTTTCTTGTTGGCAGTCCTTGCTGCCAAGTAAGAGGCCTTGAACTTTATGATGCAGGATTTCTGTTCACATGGAAATCAACCAAAAGTATCATACAGGAAAAACTTAATAGCCAGTGTCTACAACATTGTTATATTGTTTTTATAGCCTCGCACCCCCCTCACTCCCCAGTATTTTTTTCCCAACATATGTTTGGTACCACGACAGACAAACTGGGGAAAGTACAATGTCTCCCCTTCCTGCATGGCACCAAGACTCTCAGTGATTTCTAAAACATGAGACTGAAGCAAAAGGTGATCTGAAGTCATTTTTTTCCTCTGTGTTATTATTCCCAGAACTTAAACAGCCCTGACACTCTTAACAGTATTTAGAAATCCAACAAATTCCAGCTGTCAATTACTTTTATGTTTGCATATATATACAAACACACACATACACACAATATAATTATATATGTTTAAAAAGATCCTGGAAGATGCCTACACATACATTACATAAAGTAAACATCATGCAGTATTGTCAATGTACTTTGTGATTCTCTTCTATTTTCTTAGTCTGCTGGCAACGATTATAAGAAAACTTCAGACTAGGAGCCTCTGTTGGCTGGGAGTGTATCTGCACTAAAAGAGTGGCTTGCTTTCCTTTCTCAGGTATCCTCTCTTCCAAAAGTCTTAACTACTTATATGACCAGGATGTACATTTCACAATGTCATTCATAGTCCCCGTGCTTAAATTTAACTCTACACTCTTATTCTGCTGAGTCTATATTCTAGCAAAGGATGTTTGCTCCTTAAAAAAACAAAAATGCACACAAAATCTTGACTACATTCAAAAGCACCATTCCGATAGTATTTCTTATATCACACACAACCATTAAACAGAAAATATTTATGTTCTTTTGTTTTGAAACGAAACAGAATAACAACAACAAAAATCGATCACTAGAATATTCTTGTCCCTTCAGCACTCACAAAGATCCCAAGCATACTGTGCCAATGCTTGATTAGATACAGAACATCTTTCGTGTGCTATGACTAACATAAGTTAATTTTGGTTTATGCATAGCCTTTGTCAAACTAAACCCAGCTTTACTTGTGTTATGTCCCATGTAATTTTAACTTTTATTCTGGTAAGAAGTCCAAATCAGATGCCTGGATAAAAGCAGTAGTTTAGTTGAAAATTAGGAATTTCTGGTTTTCAGCAAAAAAAAGATTCAAATGCTCAACGGTCCTGAACCTTACACATAATTTTTATGTTGCTTTATTGTTAAATAGAACCTGTCTACGAAAATTACTCAAAGTAAGTTTACAAACACTTTGGTACTGGGAGTGAAGAAGTGCAATGCAGGGAATAATGGGCTTTTGTGGGAGATGAACATTGTAACTGTAACTCATTGTTCTCTTCATCTATTGTTGTTATTCTGTATTTAGTATTTGCTAATATAATTTCAATAATTGTGAGATACAATTATACATTGTGAGATCTGAAAAATAAAAATGACAAATACATTTAATATAATGAATTTACTCATCCCAAATAACCAATTACTTGACTATTCTAGTGCCACCCCCACAAAAAAGCCTGATATGCAGTCTGAAAACTGCTACCTTCACTGTAGGTTTAAAAATTGAAATTGCACAAACATATTAGATGGTTCCCACACCTGCTGCAATGTAGACAGTTGTAGCTAGGGCTGGAGAGAGATGAGGTCAGTGACAGGAAGGAAAATGTGATTAAGTAATTCTCAATGTGATGCCAACTATGAACTTTGGATTCCATTTCAAATCTAGCTATCATGTTGCCAAAATAATATAGTACAGAATGGATACTGTTTTGCTAATATGATATATAGATTCCTAACAGGAATTTCATACTTACAAGTAAATTACGGATATGCCAACTATGATACATTTTTATGTGCGTGTGGCACAGTATTTCATAACATGCTACAAGCAATTTTTTTCCCTTGACATACAAAAAGACTGAAGAAAAAATAATAGATGATTCAGGCTGAGTTGATTTTGTACACCAAATCCCAAATGGTCACCTGTCATTAATAGATTCTTACTGAGGAAGTGTTAAAATAATAAAAAAAAAAAAAAAACCAAAAACAAACAAAAAACAAAAAACACCCACACTTGCAGAGGATATGAAATGACATTCAGTCAAACAATGTAGTAGCAAGTTACATGGACTAAGATTCCATTTGATATTAATACATAAGAGGTTAGAAAAGACACTACAAAAACCTGCTGTTAACTCTGACATACTGTATTCCAAATGGTAGCTTGGCTGTGTGAAGCAAGTTATGCTGCCTTCATTATGAAGGGGAATTTTGAAAAACCAAATGGTAGTTTCTTTTCCAAAAGTAAGCTATGAAATATTGATTCATGCACCATGTTACTAAGAGCTAGGCCTTCTAACTCTTGGTAATGATCATTGGAATAAAAACAAAACTATGAGATACCAACTCAAAATAATTGCATATCCAAGTCACATTTTTTAAGGTACCTAATTTACTGTGGCTCTGGAGGGACACAAGGAGATGCAAAATCCGTCATTTATAACTTGCCTAAAATTTGTGTTTAAGCAACTAATTATAGAGGAATTATGTGCTTAAAATGTTCTAGTAAGCCAGAACTCAGATTTTTGAGTAATATTCCAAAGTGTGATGATAGGGTAGATCAGCAAGACAGAGTATATAATCGACTACTGCAATACACCACCAACTGCTGTAGATACAGGTGTAAAAATGCACATACATTGGTTCAGTATACGTTTATTGAAGCCCACAGAAATTAGTCTTCATGTGACAGAAGCATTACAAAGAAAGCTTATCATGTCACACCCTTTCAGCACAGGAGAAATATTGCATTTTCAGTTTGTTGGTCAAATGTTCATATTCTCATAGTGAATTGTGTTTCAGGAGTCCCTGAATCATGAGGTAAGTTTTCAAACTCATTATACATTACTAATATCTTACGTATTTTAATACCTAACTAGCTATAGGAAAGTTACCTTACTAGCTTTTACAATAAATGCAAAATTCTTTACTTGAGAAACCACCCACATACAAAACCACTAACACAAATGCTGACAATCAGTCTGACATCCAATCTGTTGCCAACCTACGGCCACAGAAATAGAGCACTGCAAATTCCAAAAAAAGATCATTAACATTTTCCCTAGTTTAAAGTACTTTTAAACTTTTTTAATGACTCAGAAGCTTTGCCCCTGCTTGGTTCATCCTTCCTCCAACTCATTAACATGTACTATTAAAATGTAGCTACCTAAAGTTTTTATATTGGCATTTTCTAAGAAAAATAAGGCAACCAACTGTCACTCAAATTCAAGGCATTGAGTTCTCAATAATTTGATAAAAGCTCACCTTTAACAGCTATAACTGTAATGCGATTACATCAGTGACATCAATTGAGCCATATGAGCTGTGTGTTGATTTCCAAGTAGCCAGTAACAAAAAAAAAAAAAAAAAATCTTAGGATATTAGATCTCTCAGATAAGAGAGAAATGAAAAGCAAAAGGAACGAAAAAAATATTTAAACAACATAGGTGGAGTTCAGCATGAATACCATAAAACACCAGCATCTATGGTAATTCAAAATTCAAAACAGTTTTGTGATGTAGCATAAACAAAAGGTCTTAATGAAACAGTAATAAGATGTTTGCATAATTTGTTCTGTGAACTGCAAACTGCAAAATACCAAGAAGATTTATCACTCACAGAATACAGCTCAAGGGGTTGCAAGAAGAAAAACGTGAAATCAGACTTTATCCATTACTCAAAGTAATACAAAAACTCATAAAAATGCAAGCAAAGTGATGAAGTCTGGTGATGAAGATGACGAAAACAGTACATTGAGTAATGCCAAGTCCTGCATCTGGGGAGGAACAGCCCCATGCACAAGTGCAGCCTGAGGAACAACTGGCTGGAAAGCAGCTTTATATTAATAGAAAAGGAGATGGAAGACCAGGAGCACAAGTTGAACACAAGTCAGCAACGTGCCCTTGCAGCAAACTAGGTCTCCAGCACCCTGGGTTGTGTTAGAAAGGGCCTAGTGAGCCGATGACAAGGAAGCTCATCCTTCCTCTTTAACTCAGCACTGCTGAGACCACACCTGGAGTACTGAGTCCAGTTCTGTGCTCTCCAGCACAAGAGAATCATTAAATCATGGAACAGTTCGGGTTGGGAGGCACCTTCAAAGGTCATCTAATCGAACCCCCCCATGCTTGAGCAAGGCCAGCAACGGGCCAGAAAGGTGGTTAAGGGAATGGAGCATCTGATGTACAAGGAGAGGCCGAGACAACACAGACTGCTTAGCCATGCAAAGAGAAGGCCTGGGGTATTCTTACCAACGTGCATAAATACTTGATGGGAGAGAGTAAAGAGGATGGAACCAGAAACAGCTCAGTGCTGTCCAGGCAAATTAGAAGAGGCAATGGGCACACACAGGATATCCCATTTAAAGATGAGAAGACATCTTTTACTTGGAGAACAATCTATCAAACGTTCCGCATAGGCTGTGGAGTCTGTTTTCAGAGATACCCAAAACCTTGTCCCTGTGTATCTGCTACCCAATATATCCGATCCTGCTTTGTGCAGAGGGGATGGATTCAACAGTCTCCAGAGGTCCCTTCCAGCATCCATCATTCTGTGATTCCATAATATTAAAACTCTGAGTCTTTTACTGAGTGTTGGAATAACCAGCCACTTACCTTTTATAAATTATCAAAGACATATCAAAATATTCAAGCCTCTGTGGTATACTGCTTTTAAATGTTTAAAAACAGCTACTCCTCCTGACAGAACCTGCACCTACGTTGTTATAACTTAATTAGAACATATATGAATGCATCAAGAAAAATTCAAAGGAAGACATGCATTGAGGTTATGTGGCAAGATTCTGGTAGTGAAGTCAGTGAAGCCTGATAGTGTAAAAGCGTGAAGTGGAAAAAAAAAATTAGGCCTTCTATAATAAGGAGAAGAAAAAGCAATTAAGAAAGAAAAAACTCAGATATAATACTAGCAAGCTAAAATATTTCAGTGATGATGCACTTGGAATTTCATATCCAAATGATAAAGACTTTATTCGAGGATTTAACTCTGAAAGAACTATAAAGATCTATGAATGTGGAACTCTTATAGTAGCAAAAGCTTAAATTGCACAATGCCAATTCTATAATCCTGAAAAAATCTTTATAATTCATTAAAAACTTTAAAACTCCACTGCTGCTAAAATGCAAATTATATTGATGATTATATCTTGCTAGTTTTTGTCCTCAACAACGATTACCAAACCTAAAAAAAACCCCAGGACCTGACGGTTTTAAATAAGAACTCAGAAAGCAATAATCCTCTTTTGCCCAGACCAACCCTAACCACAACTTTGCTCTTACTCCTAATTCCTCATGCTATGACACTGATATCTTTTCAATAGCTTTAGTATGTACTGAATGTATGAAAGACACAGGACACTGAGACTTAAAGTGGAGGAAAAATCCTTTCGTTCTGAGACAGATGACAGCTTCTGAAGTCTTTTCAACTTCCTCCTACCTACTGTGTTTCATTTCAGAATCCAGCACTACCATACAAAAAAGAAGGCCAGCTCTGTCAGTGGGGTAGCATATTGAACGAGTGTTCATCAGAAACCTTTATTGTGTGCCTTAAATTGGGTCTTTGCAACCATGTTTGACAGATGAATCATAAAAACAAGCTTCTGTGAGCTTTTTTTAGCTCTGGAAAGTAATGTTTTAACTCTACAGTTCACCTCGAAAGGTGTCTTTCTTTCTGATCAATATATCTTTAAAGAATTTTCTCTGAATTAATTAGCACTTTTATTTCATATTTACTACTGTTGCATTTTCACTTTTAAAAAGGGGATTTTGACTGTTCACAAGATCTGTTTTCCACAAATGTTTCCACAGAACATACAGACTTGAAAACAGAAGAAGTGAAAATTATCCAGCATCACAGTGCTTATCCCTCCATCCAATCCACAGACACACAGCCATTTACATACCACACTAAACCTTCTAAACACCCACAGCTAGCTACTAGCTAAACAGAAAAGACTATCAGTTACAGTACAGTTTCCAGTGGCCCCACCATCACTGGAAGCTACTCAAATTATTGCAGACACTTCTCATAGTTTAGAACGGTGAAACCCACTAAGAAAAGTCTGACTAATGATAACATGGACAGGCATTATTCCTACAATTTAAAAAAAAGCGATCAAACAATATTTGGATGGATATACAGATATATTATCCAGGCACAACAGAACGATATGACTAACCACATACAATAATTCAGTTTCAATTGTAAAAATTAAATTTGCTAAATGTTACTTCCTTGTACCTGTTATGAGGAATGTCACTGCAAAGAGAACCACCAAGGAATTGTTTGAACTACAGAGAAGATCTGACTTAGGAAAAGTCAGAGAAACTATTGAAGTTTCGCTATTGAAAACAGTAAACCAAGCAAACACTGTAAGGAGTATGAAAGGAAAATATTTATTTTCATAATCCTATTATGTGTTGCTCTGGTTTTACTCCACTCTATATTCTGATTTCATCACTGGCCTCCTCCTTTTTGTGCTCCATCCTGCCCAAATACAAACAGATACACATTTTTATACATCTCCAAGTACAGAAATGCCTGTGCTCTTTCTAAACTTGTTACTAATATGCCTGATGCAAATCAGCCAAGAACTCTGCTATGAAGAGAGGGAAATATACTCTATACACACCCCAAAATAATCACACTTGCCCAGCTTTTCCTGCTCTTTGGGTGGCAGGCAGAAGGCACAGATGCCAAGCTGGGGAAGTTATTTGCCAGTGATGGCATCTGGCTCTTTGACACACTCCACTGACATTTGTGTTGGCTTCTTTTTCATTGCCTCTGGGCTTGTTAATGGGTTAAGTTGACGACAGGATGTTGTCTGATCCTGAATGTCACATTTCTTTTAACTGACCTTTGATTCTATTCAATTTCTGTAAGAATAAAGCTGTTTTTCATACTCCTGAAATCTTTGTACTTTAGCTGACACATGTAATGATGTCATTTAGGATAGTCCTGTTGTGCTAATGGATAATTTGGATAAAGTAAACCACTTCTTTGTATATTTTACACTTAAAACATTATGTCTGCCAAAACTTATTAATACAAATACTTTATTCAATGACAGTGTTTTCTTTTGTGATTAAAAAAAAAAAAGCACCACATACACACACACAACCCCCCCCCAAACCTAAAGCTCTGAAAGTACCATTACAACGACAAAAAGTACGAATTTTCAATTTTGATTATATTTCATTGGTATCCCTCATCCCGTGTTCAAAAAAGAAATCATAGTATCCTTCTCTATGTATTGCAGGAAATATTGATGGAACATTTATCTTTCAAAGTAGCAAGTCAACAGATGACTTGAACACATTACAAAAGGTAACTCCAATGGGCTTATCTCACAACAACATGGATTCTAGTTTAGAAATATCAGTTTATATGACAGTAATTACTAAAAGCAGATGGGCAAGGAGCCAAAAAGTGGCATCACGTCCACAATGGGCTGAACACAACTGGGAGCTGTGGAGCAGAAAGGAGCTACGCCAGATTGTCTGGCAGCTGAGAATCGGATTGGTGACCATTTGCTGCACAATCTCAGACACATCTAAAAAATTATGCATTCCTCATTGATTTCATGCTAAAATGGCCAAGAAAAAAACCCTCCGTCTCAACTTGAGCACGGTAAATGATGACAAGTTCTTTCTTTTGAGTACTCAGGATTTTCCTTCTTGCACTTGCTTGTTCCTGTTTACTGTTCACAAGACTGGCTTCACATTCTAGATCAATATGGTCAGATGTTACATTAGTGGCAGTCAAAACACAAACCAGAGATCTGCAGACAGAATTAACCAACAGATTCAAAATACTATTAAAATTTAGCTAGGAGAGAAAAGAAAAAAAAGAAAAAAGGAAGAAAAAGAAAAAAAAAAAGACTAACACATATTATTTCTTCCCTCCAGGAAATCCATTTTAAAATACTGGCAATATATTGGTAAGCAGCACTTTTCTAAAATAAGCATAATTAAAAATCTAGACTTAAAAGAGATATCATCTCTAAAATGACTAGAAAAATGCAAAGCAAAACTAAAAGTCTTTAACTGTTTTATGTTCCTATCTGAGAGTTTTGGGGTTTTTTGTTTGTTTTTCCAAAAAGTAGTTACTACAAAACCTCCCTTTAAATCTTTCTGCTGACTAGTCAACCACTGTACATTGTAGAAAATGCATTTTTCTAATTATTATTGGAATTCGCCATCATTATGCAGAATACTAACAAGCTGAGTAAATTAAGATCAATATTCATATGAATTATCTTACAATCATTAATAGCTTTTAAACTGTTAAGACTAGTACGGTCACAATAAAGCATTATCTTTAGTCCAATCTGATGTTATTTAAATTATGAACATCTTTTAATTAAAAAAAAAAAATCCTTTGGATATAAAAGGGTTGGCATTTCCTTCTGAGTCTCTCAACAGCATATTCAGACGGGCAGCCTTACAATTAATCCTAGCAGTTCATTCATTTTCCAAACATACTTGCCTATTGACTCCTACAGAAAAGTGCTCATTCACTCACTTGGTTACATTAATTATACATAAGAGATAAAGCCAAGGAGATGTGCGAGACACCAGAGACTCCATTAGTTTTCTGTGCAAATTCCAAATTTGTTTCATGTAAACAGAAAGAGGTGTATTATTGACACGGGCACATTCCTGTCCAAACAGCATCCTCATTATGTGTGCCCCTCAGGTTGATATCGCATCACCTTTGCAATTGCTACAGCAATTCTTACAGACCCTATACAAACCTCACCAAGAGATTTCCAATGTTTTATGTGCCTTTCCGCATTTTGGAGGTGAGGAAGAAGCTGTACAACACTGTAAAGTCCCATCAGACTTGTCCAGCTTAAGCATTTATGCCTCTTATTTGCACATACTAAACTACATTTGGTTACCTTTGAGTGACAACACTGGAAATAAGTGAAGAACGTATGAAAAGAGCAGCAGTAGAGCAAAGAAAAACTAGGGAGGGGGGAATGGACACGGCAAAGGGAGAAGAGAATGTAGAATAATTTTGATTTACCTGGACTTCCTTACACTGACCTCTGACTACAACTATATTCCCTCTTGATTTTTGCCTTCACACCTAAAAAGTAGCCCAGAGATGAACTAAATAATTATTGTGCATACCTTACTTTTTTCCCAGTTGCAATAAAATTTGATGTATCTCCAGAGTCCAGATTTTTCTTGAGGAAAGTTATCTAAAATTCTTACAACTTAGCAAACATGTATGATATATTATACACTTTGCTCAAATTGAAAAAGAGACTCTAGATTCTAAATATGCCAATATACTCCACGCATGGGGCACAGTATTTATACTGCATAAATTGAAAGCAAGCTGCTTCTTAAAGGCAGGACAACATCGGTATGAGGGAAGCAGCTGCAAGTGTGAACAGAAAAATCATATTCTCAGTTGAATCACAGCATGCAGACAAATATTGCAATTTCTGTGAGCATGTGAACTTGGTACTTCTTCACAGAATATAAATTGGGTCTATTAAAAAACAAGCCAAATTAACAATTAATTTGGACATGGATTTGGAGAGAATTTATGTATACGTGTGTATATATGCACACACAGGAATGTATGAAAAAAACATTGCATCAATCAGTGGCTTTTTGAAAATGAAATAGTGAAGATCATGCTTTGCTGCCTTCAGTTAGTTAAAAGAAATTAAAACACAATATCATCAAAATACAAAACCAAAAATCTTCAGCTGACAACATAAAGCTCATCATTACAGTGAATTGTCCATTAGCTTAAGAAGAAAAAAAAAAATCTATATAAATATAATTCTGCAAAACCACAATTAAGTCTGGTTAAGTTTAGGGGAAAAGAAAGTTGTATTCCATCTGTACTTTCTCTAATACTACCGATTCAGCCAAAAGAAGTACTTAAAAGATGGAGGAAACTGAATATTTCAAGCAACTGTAAAACAGAAGTGGCAAAACACAGCTTTTGAACTTCTGGCTCTTAAAGGAGCTGAGTGCACCCAGTGTAAGATGGGAGACATCCATCATACCAGAAGATGAAATTCTCACCTGAAGAAAAATTTGTGCTCAATAATTTATCAATGATGAAAATACCTCACTCAGCATTGAAGACCTGATGATTTCAAAGCAAAAAAAGCTGTCAAAGTGTCTCCTCTCTTATGAATTACTCCGGTCTCCAACACCTCTTGAAAAAGATCAGTGTGTATAAAACTAGATGGTAGGATTAGACTGACTCTTTCTTAAATAAGGTGACCTGCCACCAGTATGAGCGCAACAAACTCTCTGCAACTGCTAGTAGGTGAGTTTGTAATATTGTCCTTCTCTGCCACCAGCTCGATTTTGGTGCCTGATGCATGGCAATCACGTTCCGTGTAAAACACAGTGCTTCAATAGCCAAGCCTCCCTTCCAATACCTTGCTTTCTCCTAAGAAGCAAGCACATCAGATGAGATAAAAGTCCACTAGCGCATGTGCACTCTTACAACTGAAACCCAGAGGTAAATTCCCTCCAGCAGTTGAGGAAGATGCAGCAGGGTTGGGGATGCCACACCAGCACCTGAAGAGCTGGCAGTGTAATGCTGTCCTGTTTGAGTTGATCATTATTCAGTTAAATCAAAGAATTTCTTTAATGACAGCATAAAACACTTCTTTTTTTTTTTTTTTTTTTCCCCCTAAAAGAATGTTTTAACTTTGGACCATCAACCCTGAGGATGTTCCTCGATGTTTTAAAACAAAAAGTACAAAACTGCCAAAAGCTGTGCATTATGTAGATGCTGTGCTCACCATTAGAGGCTAAATATGCCTGAACTGGCAACAGAGAGCTGCACTACAAAGTACAACAGCTTGAAAACTCCAGTTTAAGTGAAGCAAAGACTGAGTGAAGAAACTGAAGAGTAATGTATTATAGAAAAGCCACAGTCACTGAATATAAAGTGCAGCTCCTCTACTTGAAGTATACTTAGAGGGATTTACTCCATGAGAATATATAAGTGAGAATGAGCCATTTTGAAAACCATTTCATAGCAAAAATACATTAATATTGGTTATTACAAACTACCTGTTCGATAGCCACAGCTTCACACTTAAGAAAATCCTTAAAAATACTAAAACCCCTTAATGGAAAAAGACCCAAAGCAAGAGTGTTCTGAACCCAAACACGGGTATTTGTCACTACCAAAAATAAAGGTAAGTGAAGGGTTTCTGCTAGAACTATTTTATTACAGTGTGGTATCGGAGGAGAAGGCAGGCAAAAATCGCAGAGAGCTTGCAAGAAGAGGAGACAAGGAAGTGCCTAATGAAAGAAAAATGCAACACCTTGAGAAATTTTGCATGGCCACTCAAGATAAAGAGAACATCAGGAAGATTATTTAAAAACATACTTTTTTTTTTTTCTGTTAATCTGAAATGAAGCATCAATTTAGAGAACACAAAGCAGGTAGGGTATGTCTCCTTATAAAAAGACAGCAATTCTTCTTTTAAAAGGAGGAAAGTTTTAAGTACCTAGCTTTTTAAAGGGAATTACAACTTCTGAGGTAAGAAGAAAATGTATTTGATTTATAGGCACATACTTCAAGGCATTCTATGACAGTGGAATCTACTTGTGGCAGCTCATCCTTATAAGGCATCTTTCTTGATTCCCATTCTCAGTATCTATCTGTACTGTAGACTTCCATAATCTCCTATTTTTTATCACCTTTATGTTCTGCTATCCCTCCCTCTTCTCCTTGTTCCATTGATCTTTTCCAGTTCTGAAATTCTTTCAATGCCACATTTGTCTCTTCTTGCACTTAGACTTGGTTAGTTACATCAACAGATCCTACATCCTACAATCCCACTGGCAACTGTGGATCAAGCAAGCATGTCCTCTAAATTCATCACCATATGTAAATGTTTCTGTATGAAATAAGATGCATAAGATCCCATGACAACACCCACATGTTTCCCTGCTTCAGAACCACAAATTGTAGCACTGGACTTGTTAGTGTATAGGTCCAATTGTATTGTGAAACAAAAAATCACCTAAGATACAAGCAAATAATATAAGTATCCACAATAAAGCTACAAGAAATGCCTTTATCAGCAACTTCACCTCTGGATTCTGGCACCTACAAATGAAGGAATGATAACTCAGCTATCCTCCATACCTATAGAGCTGTTGAAGGTATACTTCGAAAACAATACGTAAGCAATTTAAAAAGAAGTTTTAGAACTTAATTTTTAGTGCATTAATATCTTTAAGCAGTTGAAGATGCGCAGCAAATGCAGATATCCTATCATTCAATACGAAATGCAGAGCCTTTGTGAGGTCAGTGTATGTCTCCTAAGATGACTGAGAAGAGGGCAAAGAAGAAATGAAACAGACTGGTGTTAAGAACAACGTTAAAAAATACAGGGTGTTTCAAAAAGATGGACCAAATGAAGGGGAAGAGCTCTGAAATTAGATCCATCTTTTTGAAACACCCTGCCATGTCTGTTTCTATCACTCAACTTTTCTTCACAAAAATAATTGCTACATGCTGAACAATGTCAAAGTGCAAATTGTAAAGCAAATCAACATGAAAATAAACAGAAAATATTTTGCTTGTTTTGTTTTGGTTGTTTTAAATTTACACCGGTCACTTGGCTTTCTCTTTTTTAATTCTGAAGTCCTCTTTGGTCCTCTCTCTCCTGTTTTCTTCCTATGAACTTGGATAGATGGTATGGGACCAGTTAAATTTACTAACTCTTAGTAATGATACTAACAAGCATCACTTTCTTTCAAAAAAAACCAAAAAACCCCACTACCTTGCTAATTATAACCTGTAAAAACAAACCTGCTATTTTATTGAATGATGAAGAAATACTATTCTACTGAAAGCCATTGTTGTGGTTTTTCCCAAAAGCCACCATCACACCAAGAAAACCAGAAATAAGGCAACTATTTGCAGGTAACCATTGTAAGAAGGCAATAATCTAAACAGAATATCTGCTGTTTAATATATTGGAAGTTATAAAAATATTAAAATTTAATTAAAATTAAAATATTTAAATGTACTGATTTAGTATTTTTAAGAGTTCACAAATGCATGCAAATGACTGGCTTTTTATTTATTTATAAATACGTTAGCATACACCAACACAATCTAAAAATAGATTAAAACAGCATAAATCAATCTGGGTACAATAATTTTATCCATCAGCTCAACACAACTTTTAATTCACAGTACTAATAAAAGGCACTACAAATAATCTATCTCTTGTTCGCCTGTAAACAAGTGTACATAAAGTGCATTAAGTTTTCATCTATTTGATTAAACACATACTCCATATCTAAATAAAAATATTTATGCACTCATGTGAACAGCAGGATAAAATGTTTACATTTGTGTTCATTTTATGTATCTGAAATGAGTTTATGTGACGCCTAAAATTAAGGATCTTAAAATCAGTAATACTGTAGTACTTCTGAGCACACGCAACGTTATACGGGCTGACCTGAGTGGAATAAAGTCTATCAACAAACAAGTGTTTTACTGAATCGTATTTCATTTAATAATACCTGTAAATGCGACTCCAGTAAAGCTCCAATATCTTGCACGCAACCAGAAATGCAAAGAGACATTTTCAAAAGCCAGGGCAAATGCTATGGATGACTTTCCCCGGCTTTCACCAGGCGCTGCCATTAGAGTGTTTTAGCTTCCATTAAGTTGTCACTTCCCTGTGCTGCCAGCTTTTCAAGGGGGACAATTCGTTCTGACAGAACCATGGCCTGTCACATACACTAACGGTTCAGTAGGAATGAACAGGAAAACCCTCAAAGCTGATGGATTTATTAGTGATTGGAGCTGGCATGTATATTGCTTATATGTACAAAGCTAGGTAATTAATAAGCTCTAACCTGTCCACTCTAAGTATCTCATATTTATTTGCAGAAACTTAATACATGGCATACAAATGTAAAATACGCTAAGATGTTCTTCCATTGGATTTTGAACTTTACAATTGTTTAATTAGCCATTATTGATTATGACAGTTTTGTAACAACAACATCTAGCACATACGTATTTTCAATACATAAGAATTGCCATACTGCTTGAGAGAAAAGCTTCATCTAGTCCAGAATGGTAGTAGGAAACGGGGAACGAATGTAAGAAATGCTATGTGGAACACAGCACTAGTCCCCAAAATACAATCCTGCAATTTGTGGCTTCTGAGTGTCCTGAGCTAGAACCTGTATACAGACCACTGCATATTCCAGCCACTACTTGGTCCATCCCGTTGGAGCCCAAAAGTATTTTGTTTTGCTAATATTGAACTTGCTGACTGACAATATCACAGACTAATTCTTGTAGTGCACAAACATTCCCTCTTCTTGGAAGCACTGCCAGCTGTATAGGTCTCTCTTTTCACTTAGCTGTCTTTATTCCAAGCTCAAGAATCCAATTCCATTCAAGCTTTCATCCAATAGAAGCTGTTTTATCCTTCTTGCTATTCTTGTCTCCTTTTCTCTCAGTACCTTCTCTGTTTCTACCTATTGGACATATGGGGGGCCAGAAATATACTTGCTATACAAGATGTAAATGCATGAAGGATTTCAGTATTAAACATCCCCGCATCATTCCAGTTTTCTATCACAGAAATGATGATCATCAGTCTTTAAGACGATCATTGTACTTTAAGCTTTAGAGACAACTGTTAATGAGTTATTAATTATATTTTATCCTTGGCCAGTTTCAACAGAGGAACTTAATTCAACTGGAAGACAAATTAATTAACTTATTTAAGTAATATTCTGTCCCTTTACAAATATGGAAAAATGAAGCATTGCAGAAAGCAGATGTTCTGAAGCAGAAGTCAAAGATATAACTATACATAGAATCCTCACAAAAATAAGCCAATAAAGTATTTTCCTGTTATAAATCCTTCTGAAGGCTTTTGTCCTTTCTGCCTCTCTCCTACTGCATCCATACTCATCTCCCCTGCTGGAACTCAGTGATTGCCCCTGTGGTTTATAGCCCTCCTAGAAGTTACTCTACTGGGCTGCAAAAGAAGGCAGTGGAGCCACTGAAAGAGTGGCAGAAAGGCTAAGAGAGCACATGATGCCAAAAGAAAGGAAACAGGATATTCAGACACTCGAGAAAGAAGAGACACTGGGATGCTGGCGGTAGCAATGGCCAGAGCGGTAGAGTGGAGCCAGCGCCCCAGCCAGCTGGCTGAGCAGAAGGGCTGACAGCCATTGGATGGGCTGGGAACAGCCAGCAAGCCCTCACCACCGAGACTTGGCCCGGAACTGAGGACAGAACACAGTCCATCACACGTTCGAAGGACATAAGCAGGACAATCGTTAAAAAGGAGAAAAATAACTCAAATTTAAAGGGCAGAGGAGGAGAAGACATTTCACTATTTCAAGGGAGGCTAAGATAAAATCTAAGTTAGAAAAAGATTAGACAAGATAAAGGTATATAAGGAGAATACACGAGAATGACTAGAGGTAGGTATGCGAGCGGCTAAAGAAAACAACAACAACAAGAGATGCAAAGCTGAAGTAGTAAAAGGATGGAAAATGGAAAAAAATATTATAAGCATGAAATAAGACTGACTACTTAATGAGGAAATGAAACATAAATAAAAATTACTGAAAGAAAAAAAATATTCAGAAATGCATCTTCCTCACTAGACAAGAGATCAGGCAGTAGAAATTCAGGCTTCCAGCAGCTGAAGACTCAAGATTTAGTGAGAAATCTTCATGTGGAGAAAATAATACTTTTTTCACTACCATTCTCATTTTCTAAAAAAATAAATTTTGCAAGTTCAACATTATTACTGAGTCTCACAATACTCTGACATTTGTTATGTCTTTTAACCTTCCTTTCGTAAATAGAAATTATCTAACCACTCAGCAATACGTGTTTCTTAACACATAGTAGGACTTCCTTACAACCAAAATAAATTGTCTCCAGTCGTGTTTGCATATTCATATTCTTAGTTGTGTTAGTTGGATGCTTCTGGCATCACCTTCATTGTACCAAGCAAAGGGACGTGTAACTCTGTTGTGGAGACTAACAGCAGACATGACCATTTAGAAGGTCAATTGTTTAGAACTCCAGCATAATCTTTAGTAGCTTCTAATAATTACTTTTAGCTTCACCACATTTTCTTACCTAATTACACTTTCGACGTACTTTAAGATTCATTTAAGATGCGAAGGTGCAGACACGTATCACCGATCTTGGTGATTTCCTTGTATCCAACATGAAGTGATAAGCTGTATCTGACTGGATACAATACTTGGGCTAAAATAAAATTGCATTAACTGATTATTGCCAAAATTCAAATTATTTAGAATAGACAGAAAGTGAAGGAGATGTTATATTTGCTTAAAAAAGACAGACTAAGTCAGCTGATGTCACTGAACAGTCAAAATCACATTTCTGTTATTACATATGCACACTGATTCACTATTAACTAAATTATACAGATTCTGAATCAGGCCTTCTAACTTCCAATGCCCATTATATTCTTCCCCAATAAACAATCATTACAGGTTTGGATTTTTGTATGTTTGGTTTTTAGGACAATTCTGTTTAATGAAAATATGTTTTGAAAACATGTTTTGACCTGAACTGCGCTGATTTTTTCTACACATCTCAAGACAAACACAATGCTTCACCACAGAGAAACCTTACCTGTTTGCTTTCCTGTTATTATTAATATTAGGACTTCTGGGACAGTTGGAAAAAAAATCAATGTTGAGGGATGTCTTATGTTGTCAGATGGTTGGACTATTGAGAAGCAGCATCAGAGAAAAATCAGGCAAGTCTTCGTTATGAGTGAATACTTAGTATAGAAATATTCAGCTGAAAAAATGAGTTCTGACAAACTTGCCAGTCAAGTAGCAAGCAGTAAACCATTTCTTTTTTGTTTTCATATTTTTCCTAAAGTGCTCGGTATATTCTTTAACATGCTTAATAGCCACATCGAAAATAAAATGTATTTATTAACAAGCACTATTTCCATTGACAGACTTTCCCCCACCCCCAAAAGCAAAACCCAAACAACCGAACCAAAACAGAAAGAACACCCTTTCAACTAAGCTCATCAATTATTCTTAACACTCTAAATAGTTGGCAATGTTTATACAACATCCTTTCAGAGTTATTCAGCTCGATCTTGCAGCTCATTAAAAGGATCTCTATTTATTTGCTGTGTGTTACAGTTCTTAACTTTGGCACAACACGCAAAAAGGAAGCCAATTTTACTTTTCCCTGTGGTGTTAATTGGTATAGCATGCTGCCTGCCTCTTCATTAATTATGTCAACGTGTATGAAACTTTCATTTTCGTGGTGGTGTATTAACAAAGCTTTGCAGTGCGGCTGACAAAAAGCCAGCAAACCGCAGTTTATAAAAAGTGGATAATGAAGGCTTGCAATGGTCAGAATATAATATTTATTTGAAAAAGCAGCTTTTTTCCACCTTATCCCACTTACTGAAATAAATAAGACTAACTTTGCTGTTGAAAGTAAATAAATCTCCATATAACATACAGAAAATGGATCTGGAAGCACTATAACTTCACAGGACACAAAGAGTGAGAGAAGGACCTCTAGCCCAGCTAAATTGTTTTACTCCCAGGTAATTTACTGCTCTCATCCCAACAAGTGTATAGAAATCATCACTCGCTGTTTGATAGCTGACTAAACACTGCTTTTTAGCCTAAGAGAAAACCACCACTACCACAACAAAACCAGACACTGTCCACATGGAATTATTCTGCATGCCTTCAGCCTGTTTCTGTTTCCTAACTACAAAGGTTGCTAAAAGAGTGACACCTAGCTTTTCCCCCTTTCTGCCCCCACCATCAATAAAATATCTCAGTCAGATCTCAATGACTTCAGATACAGCACACAGAGTTTAACTACACTGGGGAGGCTGCCCGCAGACAGACTTCACTAAAAAATAAGGAATATGATAACCCACTTTACTTCTTTCTGGAAATTCTGAAATGCTAAGCACAATTCCCTGTTTTAAGAGATGTACAGCATTACAAACCAGAAATGAAATACATTAATAAGTTCCCACCTTACATTCTTGGAATTATATCTTAGAGTCTTGGAAATCACAACTAGAGAATCTTTCAAATTGCCACTGAGGCTGTAAATGCTACAGACAGAAGTCACAGACGCAGGCGCCTGTTTCTCACCCCAGACCTCTTCTGACTGACAAAAACATTTGCATTGCTAATACCTGGATTTGAGCGATTAAAAAACAACACCACCACCAAAAAAAACCCCAAACCACAAACCAGCCAAATCACAACACACAAAAAACCCAACCAACCAAAACAAACCCCTCCAAACAACGGAATTCAAATCTATGATCTAGCCCTTTCCTTCTATACTACTCTCCCTTTAAATTATTTGGGATATCCTTAAAGCAGTTCTTTGCAGTGAGACCAAGTAATAAAAAGATAAAAAATTATTGAAAAACGTTTCCTACAGTAGGCTTAAAACCTAAAACAACAAATGAAAAAGAAATTTATCTGCACATCGAAAGCATTTATCCTTCAAATGATTCTAGCCAGGGCAATAACAAGGGTGGGATGAGAGGGTTTTGCCACCAAAGAAAAAAACTAACTTCTTGTCAGAAGACGTATCATCCAGCGAGACAGGTGTGGAAGAACTGCAGGTGCCAAACTGCCTCGCCTGTTTAACTCTGGTCCAGACATCCTATTGAGCCTTAGAACATCACTCTACTGCCAGTTTTGTTTTTACTTTCCTCCCCAATATCTATTATATTAGTATGTTATTTCTCTTAGGTTTGCTAGTACACAGACTGCATCTTCCTGTGCATCATGGCCCAATAGCTGGACGAACAGGACACTCCCAAACAACAATATATTCATACATTTAATAAATATAGTTCTTTATGTACCTCCTTCCACACTCAAGTCTCCTCAGAAATACTATGAAACATGAAACAAAAACAAAGTTTGCTTGTATGAATTAGAGTGTAGCCTAGGAGAACTTAACAGTTTAAGTCTTCTTTTATTCATGCTTTGATATTCTCCATTTTCTCCTTCTTTACATATTTGACCTCTCCACCTTTCCTTCTTACAACAGCACTCTCCTAGCATCACTAACTCCTCGCTGTCATTGTTTTCACTCATTTGGTCTTAACCTTTGGCCCTCCTTTTCTCCTCTTCCATCTAATTTTCACTGACTTCTCCCATATCCATAAACTCTCCAACTCAAACCCATTCCTGGATTCGATACGTCAAGTCAAGTCCTCTCAGTATTCTCCTTGTCTTCTCACTTGGACTCAAGGTACTGCTCTTAAGACTCCTTAGTGCTACCTGTCCAGGTGTTAAGTCCCCTTCCTTTGTAAGTTCCAAAGACTTTGCAACACACAAATTGGCTGATATATCAAAACTGTATTGTACAGTGTTAGCTATTCCCCTTGAATTTCCTGTCCAGTTCTTGTTTGTTATTTCTGTATAAAATACTGACTTTGATTCAAGAAATGGGGTTGTACAATCTCTTGGAAATTTGGCTATGTTGATATTAATTAGAAACTGTAAAAATACTACATGGAAGTTTTAAAGCTCCATAACTAATGGAAAGAATGTGTGAAAGACAGAAGGAAAACTCTTTAAAAAAGAGATTTATGGTCATTTTAGCCAGAATTCATCAAAACTGAAAGCTTATATACCAAAGGTAGCTAACGGATATTTTTTTCTCTTCCATATAGATAATTTTTTCTCTGTCGCACAGATAAAATGTTCTTTGTCAGCAGCTACACTTCCTTCTCAGATTTTAGACTTGAGTGAAGAATGTTTTATGATCAGCAGCTGGCACATCAGTATTCTCATGCAGTTGTTGCATTTCTATACTTCTCAGTTCTACAGGGTTAGACTTTGTTTGCTTATGTTCCATTCTAACTTAAACCAAAACCAAACAAAACCTCAATACATCTTACTTATTTCCACATACAATCTGCCTTACGAAAAAAATTTAATGGCATATAATTGTGCTAAACATCCACAACAGTGTACTCCAGAGCTTGGAAGAGCAAAATGATCCTCTGATTTCACATATAATACAAGGTATTTCTGAATCCACACTTGTTCAAAATAGAGCATATGCTTTGGGAAAAACAAAACCCCATTCTCAGAAAGGCAGAAGAAACTCTCCAGAAAGTTGCATCAATGCTTAGTTTCTCTCAGTGCCAAAACAGTCCTTAATTTGTTTACTTTTGAATTATGGGTATTGGCTGTTGTTACACTCTCAGTGGTTCAACTGAAGAAACCTCTGTTTTCACGGTTATGTTCCTTGATAAGTATGTATCACTTGGGAACAAACCAATGCTTACCAACTCCGGTCAAGTCAATCTAATAACTTTATTTTCTTTAAAACTTATGATGTCTCAACTTCTTTCACTGTCAGGTACATTTCCCAACCTCTAGCCATTTTCATGGAGTTTCTCTAAATTTGCAATTTATAAACATTCTTCTTGAACCCTCACGTATGACAAGTGGACACACTACCCAACAGAATTCGAGCACTCTGATTAAAACAACACTGTCTAAGAAGTCAGTCGCTTACAGATCCAAGAACTGCGTTACCCTTTCTGGCCCTCACTACATGGAATTGATATTTCAAGGCTCTACTGCAACGGTAGAAGTCCCCACTGACGGGCTATATTTTTTTGGCTACAAATACGATTTTAAATGATAATTTTTAAAACCAATTACTTGGCTCCAGAGAATTCATCAAGTGATTCAGTTTACTGTGACACTTCTCCAATATTTTCCCTTCTCTGCTCTTTTTATCTACAAAGTTCAGTCCGTGATATTACGTTTGTATCTTGGTCAGTGACGAAAAATGTTCCACATAATAACCCAATTCCACAGTCCTACAGCGGACTGTGGGTTGTAAATACACAGACATTACACTTCTCAGTCCTACAATAGAGTCCAAGCCAGTATTAGCTGTGATGCTCTGCAGACTGGCAAGGATTCAAAGCCAGTTCATATTCAGCAAGCAGCAGGCTGGAATCAAAGGTAGCACATAGCTGCAGATCTAGTTGGTCACCAAGGCTGAGCAAAAGCAAAGCCTCAGTCTTACACATGCAGTCGTTCAGATGAATGCCATTCATGCACAACACGCCTAAGCAATTTTCCTTCCTACAAAGATAAAAAAAGGTTTAAACAGTGATATAAATTCTGCCCAATGTACGTGAAAGAAAAATGCTAAATGGACATCAGAACTATGAAAGGAATATTACTTCTATTGCACTTGAATTATTGTGCTGAGATTACACATTTTAATTTGGATAGACACCTCCCTCCTTACATCTACTCCTGTCTTTCTTCCAAATGACGTCTTCAATGGCACATAACTGGGATGCACCTGGCACTGTCTGTTAAGCCCCCGCAGGTCTAAAAGCCTAGAACAATATTCTGTATTTGGACACATGCACACTAAGTTGTGCCTATTGGTACTGTGCCATAATCCCCTCCTCAACTATGATAATAAAATTTTATTTCCAACTTGGAGGAAAAGAGAACAAAGTGCCCTGGAATTTGGGAATGAGCCAACAGGATGTGCTAAATGAATCAAGACCGACTGCAAGTGCACCCTGGAGACCACACAGTTCATGCCTGCGACACGCTGCTTCCAAGCTGGGATTCCACTTCTGCTTCCAAGAACTCCTATACCTCCTTGCTTTGTTATTAATAAATTAACACTGTACAATATAATAAACAGACTTCTAAATAAGCTGTTTACCTTTTAGTTGCTAAATTGAAAGAAACATAAGTAATAAAGCAAATAATTGCTACCGTACTTGAAAAGAGGTCGCTTTAAGTTATTTTTATTTACTCCAAAATGTATTAGCAATAAACAAAATAAAACAAGGGGTTTTAATGTGCCTTCTGTAAGCTGCATTCTGTTCAGTCTCCAACTCATCAAGGTCATTTTTAAAGTATGCTTGCAGGTCCTTTCAGATTGACATTCTCAGTGAATTTTTTAAATACATTTTGTATTCCATCATTCATACCAATAATGAAAATACTTATCAGTAGTCCTAAAACAGTATTTTGTAAATTTGTTCCCAAAACATTCAACCATTTCGACAGAAAGCTCTTGGAGTAGCACATTTTGTCGGTGTTTTTTGGTTGGTTGGTTTTTGGTTTTTTGAGAAGATGTTTTACGTCCACGTACAATAGACTCACCTAAGCTGAATTTCTGGAGAAGGAACACCACACTTGCTTATCGGACCTTGGAAGGCAGACTCTTGCTACTGAAATACCTCTACACTGACTTTCAAAGGCAGATCTGAGCTCACTGTGCCAAATCCGGAACAGATCCCAAATGGGCAGCAAACTAGCACAGTGCTGTATTCGATCTACTAAGTCCTCCTGTCAGAATGGAGAGAAGGAACTACAAAAAATAGTTACACACATCTTTCACCATATACAAATTAGAGATGAAGGATGGGGCTGGATGGCTGTGCCCATCCCATTAAAACTCATTTTTTACCACAGAATGGCTGCTCAGGTTTTTTTTGCAATGGAGAGACAGTAATAAGCTGACTGCATGAGCCCTTCTTAGCTGTCAATAGGCAGTATGTTTGGCCAAGTACATACGATGGTATGGATTAAAAGAAACCCAAAACCTGGAATGTAGATCTTAAATTAAAAAAAGAAGAGCAAGCTTTACCCTCACTGATTCAGGTGAAACAAAAGCCTGTGACTTGACAGATGGCATCTACACCTCCAAAGAACTGAAGTGATCTTTTATTTAACAGTAGATGAATCAAAACTATATCCTGAGTAATTAGAGACCAGTTTTGTGAATAAAGATTGAACCCGCAAAGGATTCCAAGAGAATTTCTAGGCAAGCTGGTACACTGCACCACAGCATGTCGGCACGGACAACATCCTAAGCTGCAAGGAAGGTAAGAAAACAAAACCTACAGCACAATGCAACAAGGAAGTATTTACACACAGCTGAATATATCGAGGCTTCCATGCCACCACGAAGTTGGCTGGGCAGCTCGAGGATCATCTTTCACAGAGGACAGAGCAAATGATTTTGTACTCAGATAAAAATCAGGCAAGGTGACAAATAACCACATCAGATGAGAATAGAATTTCAGAATTTTTTTTGCTCTAAGGAACAGGTTTTATACATTGTACACGTAGATTAATGTTCCTAATACTTTGTCTTTTTCTTCCCCAGAGATCCTCAATTGTTACAGTAAAAACTGATTCTTTCTTACAACTTGAACTGTTATGTACAGTGCTTTGGGCTAAATCAAAAGTTGTACTCCTTGTGGGTTTTTTAAAGTATTAAAAAGCAAAATATCTAAAAAACAGTTGAACATACCTTGTTGATATATTTTCACATGGAACTGTAATGTTCTATTATTATTCTATTATTATTCTTGTATTCTCTGTAACTTCACATAACTTTTCAAGACCACTCTAGATGATGATATAGTTAAAAATACCACGCTCTTTCCACTTTGGGCAATATTCCAATCCATAGTGAGTCTATAGATCACTCTGATCCAATGAAAATTGCATTCTAAAACTCAGGGTGATTCTCCATAAGGCACATTTTTTAAAATGCAGAAACAAAAAGAAATACATCAAATCTTAACACTTCATTGAAAAGATTAACTCTTATTGCTCAACAAAAGTATGCATTGCAGTGCCCTTTTGAAACAAAGCTAATGTGAGAAAAATACAAAGTGCAAGTTGCTCCAGTTGGGAAAGCCAGTTGTTGTTGCAAAATTCTAAACTCATATTGTTAATGGTAAAACAAAAAAGCAAAAAGCAGTCATTGATTATTATACACCAATCACAGTTTAAGACAAATTCTGTATTTCCCTACATGTGTAAAAATTGTTCTCATTTTCTTTTTTTTTTGTGCCATGTATTTGTTTCCTGAGGATCCTTTATCTAACTTCAAGAAAGGTGATGTTGAAAGGTTTGCTTTAAAGGGGGTTTCTCTAATTTCTGAGTATCTCACAACTTTTAGATCTATGGTGTGGCCGCAGGCCTATATCCTCATGGATTAACCTCATGTAGGGAAATAGTAGGGACAAAGCAATTACTTCAGCAAAGAGTTAACTATGAGAAAAATAGTTGAGTGACCATGAAGAAGAAGAACTGCACACGGTGGGTATGCGGAAGACTGAGTTTAGCATGGCAAGGATAAAGCATTGTGTTCTGGTTTTTGTTTTTTTGGTTTGTTTTAATAGCTAGCTAGATGGATATCTCGATAGAGATGACAAAAAGGTAATGAAGAAACTAAAAAGAGAAATAAATTGTAAGCCTCTTGCTGATTAGAAGAAAATGGCATTAAGATTGATGGGGCCATCTAAGACACTGTTATCAGCTGTGCTAAAGCACATACACATCTGCATGGTATTTTCCATAAAGCCTCTGAAATCATAGGGATGAAGGATGAGATTATGAGAAGCCACAAAGGTCTAAATTGGCTCCAAAAGGCCATCAAACTGTGTGAACTATCAATGAAGCAGTGCAACAGCAAGAAGAAATGAATTAGTATTACCCGTCAAGATGATTTCTCCAAATGCTCTAAACTGCATTTCCATTTCTTCCTGATAAGTGTATTATTAAAGTTTATAAATCCTGACTTGCAAAAACAGCTCTGCTTTTCACTCAATGTATCCTGCTGTATTGAATTGTACTATTGAGAGTTTTCTAAGACATTTCCTTTCTGTCAGGAGCCTTGGAATTCAGTTATTGAAAAGCATACAGGAGATGTAGTGGGCATGTGTTTGTCACTCTCAGCAAATCCTTGCTCTATGGCAGACACGATTTGGAGATCACCTTTGAAAGCTTATCTAAGTGAGGGATAAGACAGCATTCACATTGCTTCATCCCAAATACAATATGGCCGGTAACAAAGTATGTTAACATATGATTGACAGAGAGACGTTCCATTCCCAGCTTTTTAGTTAAGCCATTTCTACCACTGCCTCCCAAAAATATAAGCTATTGTAAACGTATTTATTTTCAGTCACTCAAAACAAGAAAATCCCAGTGTAAAGATGTTTAAGTTCTGCTTTAAATACAAATGAGTATTAAAATCATTATTTCACCAAACACATAAAAAAGCCAAATCAAATTCAACCTATCTGCCACACGGGATTTTGAAAGAATAAAGTGAAACTCCAACAATTACTATTTAAAGCATTATTAGCAAATTTATTTTTAGCAAGTCTGACTCTTAAGAATGGATTAACCCTTTTCCAAGAATACCATTCTATTAGCACAGAACTGTAAAGACACAGCATGGTATATTATCTTGAAGGGAAGACAAATTAATATTTACTACAGCCTACTAAATATTTTATTGAGTCCAAAAGGTCCGCTCACTTAAAACACTCCATTACAGCCTCAGAAAAATCTTCACTTAACAGAAAATGTTCTGATGTCAAGCCACAACCACCACCATTTAAAAATGTTACCATGACAACCAGTAGCAACTTAGGGTAGTACAACGGATAACTCGGACTCCATGATCAGCTCTCTGCTCTTCCATTACAAAAACCATTTTTCACAAACATAAATCCTAGAAGTCTGAGAATATTTCTAACCAGGCCTCTCAAAGTGAAGCTAATGCTTAAGAAAGCTCCAAAATTTCTGTGTGCCGACCCGCGGATTCAATCAATGCTATTTGGCTCTGTAGGCACACATTACACTATTCACTACTCAGCAACTGGATCTGGATTTTTGGAGTTCTTAAAGGAAGTCCACTGGGTAATCTCTAAATAGTTCTAATTAGCATCGTAATTACTGAATATGCATATCTAGTTCATTCCGTTTCAGCCATGTTTTCGTTTTTTCTTCAAAGTGTGACATCTCGATTCAGATTCTGCTCTCAGACTGCAGAAGGCGCCTCAGCTCTCAAAGTTCATACCCCTATTGTTCTCTATAAACCTAAGTGAATATACTGAAGACTAATATTATACAATAATCTGTAACAGAGTAACGTGCTTGAGAATGTTTTCACTATAAAAAATAAAATAACGTTCAGCTTATAAACTGTATCCTTCAGGGCAAAAATAACAAAAAAAAGTTCCAATTATAAAGAATTACACTCTGTCCTTCACATTTAAGAGGAAACTGAATAACAACATGTAAATGTTATGATTAGCATAAAATCTTTATCAATTCTGTTAACTGTATGATAAACAGAAATGCATACCTTTTGGAAAATCATGGTGGTACACATCGTAAATCTCAGTTGGGAAGTACTTTATTGTACAGAAACAGTTATTCTGAGGGGTTTTTTTCTTAATAAAGAATAGCAATATAGTACTTTTGTAGAAAGCTTCCTTTGTAGACATCTTATACATAATTTCAAGAGGAGGGCTGAGGATTTTCTTATAAGATAACTGATTTATGAAGATGTCCTCCAAAAAACGTATAGGAAATCATCCTAACAGTTACAGTTTTCAGGAAAGTAAGCAAGTAAGGTGAAAACCTTTAAACCTTTATGCAAGTCCTGTAGAGAGCACCGACTTCCATTTTGAAATAGCATCCCTTACATATTGTACAAATTTTTCATCTGTTGTCAAGACATGTCTCATATTATTTTTAACACATCACTATCAGATTCCTTAAATGACAGAATAGGAAAACTTTTAAATGCTCAATGAATCCTGAATTATTACAGATAAAAGTGTACTTTGGTATATTTATTATCATACTGAAGGAAATCATCACCACTGATGTCTGGATTAAGCTGTTATCTTTTTAAATAGTCCCTTCAGTGCTGAGGTAAACTTAAAGATGCATTGCTACAAACCTCCAGGATTGAGTTCTTGTATTTTAATACTACTTTTTGATGGTATAAGTGTAATTTCACCATACAGCACATTTTCCTTGAATGAAGAATTTGTATTTAAATGAAACATACAACATATTAGATTCCACAAATATATAATTTCTTATTTAAATGATTTTGTTTTCAAATTATTTTCTATTCACTCAAATTATTCTTGCTGAAAGTATTAGGAAAAATAAAGATACTAAAACACACACACAAGCGGGAGAAATCAACAAAATGTTGATGATCATTTTACCATAAAAAACTGGGGACAGTTGTTTAACCAGTGATGACCCCTGTAGTTCCATCAACTTAAATGTCATTCCATTTAATTATCCTTGTGAGCATGACATGATACAAATTATTCAGTTCTCCAGTTGCAACCTGTGACATATTTTGCTGATGCTGTACATTGCCAATCTACTATATTAAAAAGGATTATCAACAAAAGTTCAAATATCACAATAATCTAGTGAAATGCAAGGAAATAAATTCACAGTGATTTATATGTGTTAGTATGAACACTATGTACCTAATTTTAAAATAACACTATTATAAACCCCAAGGCAGAGAACTAATTCTTCCAATGCCTTTTCTATGTCACCCTGCTGATTACTAAACCTCATACTTGCTTGAAAGCTTATCAACTGACCAGCCTTCTGCAGTCACCTCGTCCATCTTCTAATGTGGCTGTGAAATCTGCTTGCGTTACAGCTTAGATTTTATAATGTGGCCAGCCACATGTTTATATGCAAGGACATTATATAAATTGTACATAATAGTTAACTGAGGGAGATTTCTTTAATTTAAGCAGCACATTTGCCCCTCCTTTACCCCACACACTCAAGTTCAACGCAGCAATAGTTCTTTTAACAACTTTATGGATGAGACACAAAATACATATAAATGTAGTAAATAAGAGGAACATCTAAGACAAGACACTTAGCAGTTCTCTTAAGTCCTGTTAGGTTATAAGGACTCTGCCTACTTTGTACCATCAACCCATTGTGAAAGGTGGTCTTCATGGCTATGCAACAAATCAGAACAGGTACGTGCTTTATGGCACTACAGTCCACATCCCTGTGAACAAACCACTACGTCACCAGAACTGGTGGTTACATTCTGCTGGCCTGTATGGAAGAGCTGCTGTCATCTGCCATCTCTAGAAGCACACCAGGGCCTGAGAGGCAACTACTGCTCAGCTTGGACCAGGAGCAAGACACATCGCATGTCAAAAATTAAGCAACATGCACAACAACTCTTTGGTCTCTCTCTTTTTTTTTTAACTAATATTGGTGCAAACCATCTGACTGCCCCTTCATTAATCAATGGTACAAAGAAGAAAATGGATTTTTGGGTTGTTTTTATATGAAGCTACTACACAGCAACTTATACTTGAACCAGATCATGTTTCATTGTCTGGTGCACTCCAGTTCATTACATTTTGGCTTGCATATCTCATAGACAAAACAATTCCCTAGAGGAATATATTGGAAGAGGTTTGAACTTGCAAAGACCTCTCAGGTCTACTAATTTGCTATCTGCTATGAATACAGATAGACCAGAAAGCCAAAAAATACATACAACTCAATGAACTACTCCATGGACATGAACACAATGTGAAACAAGGTATTTAAGGGGAGAGGGCAGGAAACCCGCGTGAAAAAAACCCAAATCAAACTCCTCAAAACATAATTGTAAAATTACATTCTTCAAAAACTTCAAAGGTCTTCTGCTTAAGTTTTCCAGTTTAGTGAAAGGACTTTGAAAAACAGGCAGCAGTCTCATTTTGATAAAAAGTGATAAATACTTTCATAAAGTCTGGAAAAATCACTAGCACATATCCAAACTGATCTCTAAAATAGAATGAAAATATGTGGAAAAAAAATTATTCTTCCCTCTGAGTTAAGGTGAAAAGCCTCTTAATTGCATCATGTCTAATTTTGTGCCACAGTAACAAGCACAATGCTGGAATGGTCTTTTAGCAGATACACTCGGAAAAGCGACATGATCTCCAGGGAGAAGTCCACGGGGATCTTAGGAATTTCAGATTTGCTTTAAGTTTCTCTCAGCTGCTTCTACACGCACCATGATTCTGAGGTGGGAGTCACAAACGGGTCACATTGACAGCTGATGTTCTCTATGGGATGTTCTGTAAAGTTTCTTCAGTGGTGAAAGAAGCCAGAGAGAAGAAAGAAGAGCTCCCTTTTTTCACACTACTAACAGCATATTTTTTTAATGGATGGTAAGGCATTTAATAGAAAGCTGTAAGAATCCACCTCCTTGGCAGCTACAAATTCTTTCTGATGAGAAAGATGAGGCATCAGAAAATCTGACTAGTAAATCATGCAGAGTTTCCAAATAAGCTCTCCCCTCCCGTGGATTTTTTTTCTGCAGGAGATGATGATCAGGCCATATGCTACTGTTTGGTATTTCAGAACTGAAAGACATGCAGTTCCTACATTAATATTTCCTCAAAACAGGGCAATTAAGAAAAAAAACAAACGACAACAACAAAACCCAAACAAAACAAAAACTACAAACAAATACCACAAACACAAAAACTACTTAATGTCTACATCCCACAAAAATCACGACCGGGGCACTGTCCCTGAAAGCAGCTCTATATTCACTTACTTTCGTAAATACATTCTCCTTTATTACTTTTAGCTTTTAAAAGACACCTCAATACTGCATTTAATAGTAAGCATGTGCCCTACTGAAGGGAACACAGACTATAGTGATATGCCTAGCTTAAAAGCAAATCTAATCTACTTGCTTATTAAATTTAAATGTGTTTAAGGCTGATATGGTTTGAAAATGATATGTAAAATAACAGCTTCCATGGCTATAAATGTCAAGTTTAAAAATTATATGCAATATAACATACAAAATAAATGCTGCTTCATCTTTACATTTCAGTGTGATCAATTCATTAAATGAGGTATTACAAGCTACGAGAAAATTTTACAACTCCTGAGACATAATTCGTCACAGTGTATTACAATGCAGCAAGGAAATACTTCAGAGGTTTTGTCATCAACGGATTAAAATTCTTATTAAAATGAAGGTGGGGGAAAGAAGCATTCTGATGTACCATGACCAAAATTACCCATCACAACATACATTAAACACCTATGTGATCCTTTTTCATGACACAGTCTCTGTATAAAATGCCTTTTTTTCCTTTGGAAATATAACAAGGAAAATAGATGTAATATATTTCATTGGGCCAAGATGTAAGGTAAAGAATCCTTCAGGAAACAAAGCTCTCTCATGACACCAAACACAAATATTCTCTAGTGGTATGGGGTTTGTTTGGTTTTTCTTCCTTTTTAACTGCAATCTAGGGATGGTCTTGCCACGTTCTCCAGAAATAACATATGACATCAGTTTTCACGCTACTAGTTAGAAAGCAGCTAAAAAATACAGTATGTGTATTCCCTCCCTCCAAGTCCCCACCAAAAAGCCTCTGAACATCTGATATAGACAGCATAGCAAAACTCTACTGCCTAGAAAGCTATAAAACCTAGAAAACCGTCCTGTATTTTGAATCTATGCAACTCACTATTCCAGACAATATTCACTAAAGCTATCTTCAGCTTGGAGAAGCTGCTCATTTTAGTGCTCCCAGTAATCAGTCAAGAGACACAAAGAGGATCCCACAGGACATGACTCAGACCATCTAAATTAGACTCTCACTCTGAATTGCCTCCTGAAGGCGGATCGCTCTTCTTTACTGATTACAGGAGTGTCACGCATCTATGTTTTATGAACGATATCTGCTCTTCTCTCCAACTTTCATCTTTCCAGTAAGTCCGTTTCTAAATGAGAGACCACTAACAGATGCTTTGACTGCAATACTGTTAGCTACTAGCCCACCGAATTTATTTTCTTTGTCTAGTTGAAGTCTAAAGAAGTTATAACATTGTCATGATCTTGGAGATCATTGAAAAAATCCTATTTCGACTGAAGTGAATGCTTGTTATGGGTAAATAAAAGTAGGCTGTGCATTGATGGCTCTTAATTATTTCACCCAAGCTTTTGTAGACACATCTACTCAAGTGTTCAAAAAGTCTTGACTGCAAAAGAATATTACTGAAATGTAGAATTTTTTCAGACTTCGCTATTTATAATGAAATCTTGTTTCAAAAAGCATCCTGGTTGTGAACATTCAAGGCTTAGGATCTTTTAATAAGGCAACAAGACAACAGAAATTTTCTCATATGAACCTTTAGAACAGCTAAAAAAGCTAAATGCTATTTCTTATGTTATTTCTCTGCAAAATGAGAATAATATTCATGATTATGACAAAAATATTTTTATTTTAAAATCCCATGAATATTCCTAAGATACATGCCTGCCTCTTGCACTATCACTTTTCCAATCTGCCAAACATATAATACAATTATCTTTCTCTGACACATAATTTCGATATCACCTAACAGAAAAACACACATCATACCAGATGTTCTCAAGGTGCAATAAAATCTGGCAACACTTTTGCAGGCCAGTATCTAGCCATGAATTTCTGCTGCCACAAACCCATCCATACTACCAGGGGAATTATTAGGTGGCTGTATCTTTTCAGGCACTCAGAGCAAGATAACCCTAATCTAGTCTTATCACTTGCACACAAAAGCCTTGGATCCAGTAGGCTTCCATGTAATCCATCTCTGTCAACTGCATTAAGGAAATTACCTGTCAGAAATATCATGACCAAGATTCCATGATTAAATGCAAACTTACAAAATGCTCAAGGGTATAGTAAAAAAAAGCTGCATAAAATTGCTTTCAGTTTAGTTTTCCTTATGTTAATGTTGTGTCCACAAGCATTTGAACAACATAAAGAATCAAGTAATTTATCAACTAAGTATTGCATTGCCAAAGGAAACAAACCAGATTTTAAAATTTGTCGTAATTCCATGAAGTTGCATTTCTCTATTAAGACAGTAACACTTAAAAAATAATTTTTAAAAAATGTTCAAGATCTCCGAAGAAACAAAAAATACATCATGTTCTATTTTTTTTTTTCCCCGGGAAGGGAAATGGATACTGCTGATGAAGTAAAGACATGTCTAAACCTTCAGATTCACAATCCTAATACTATTTTGTTTTTTCCTTGATAGTGCTTTGTCTTTGCAAACCTTACCATTCAGGGATTACTTATAACAAGTTTGCATGGCTAACAGCACAGATACTTCAGATCACTCAGGTCCAATCCCTTTTTCGATCAACAACTTAAGTCTTTTTCTTTGGCATCTTTCCATAAAACAAACAGAGCAATCCTACATATGTGTGAGTTGAACATAAACGCACTATTAACTGTGAATATCCTCCCTCTGTGTCAAAGAAGGTACCATAAGTAAAAAAAAAACCAAAACAGATTGACCCACAATTCTACAGGTAAGCAGTTTTGATGATAAAGTATTCACCAAATAATCCTCTATTCTAAAATACCTAGCGCACTCTAAAGAAATCAAAGGGGAAAAATACATTATTAATATTTAGTAATATTAATATATCCAGTACAAGAGAGACACAGATGTACTAGAGAGAGTCTAACAAAGGGCCACTAAGAGGATTGAGGGACAGGAGCATCTCTCATATGAGGAAAGGCTGAGAGAGCTGGATCTGTTCAGCCTGGAGAAGAGAAAGCTCGGGAGGATCTTGTCAATGTATATAAATACCTGACGGGATGGTGAAAAGACGACTGAGCCAGGCTCTTTTCAGTGGTGTCCAGTGACAGGACCAGGTTTACAAGATGAGCGATAGGGGAAAAGTTCTATCACCTTAATGTGAACCAATACCACTACAGAGATTTCTTTCCATGACAGAAGAGAGAAAAAAATGGGATGTACAAAATGTTTGTCCCCGTTCTCATCTTTGTCCAAGGTCAGCCTGGAGTTCTCAAACTAACAGAAGAGCTGCGGTTGCTCCTACTAAAGCAGGCAGACACTGGAACAGCCAGTGTACAAGCAGAAGACTGCAAGATGCATCTCCTCCTTTGTGAAGACGGGACCGAAAATACAACTAAAGAGCATGAACTTCTGAACAGCAGAAAGAGAAAAAATGTTAATGTATTTGCTTGCTGGAAAGACCTATCTTGGAATTTACAGTTACTTTTAATCTCAGTTAAAGGAACTAGTAATAAGACTCAGAGTGAATACAAAAACTCCTTAAGTGTTTTGACAACCTCATTTTCTGTTTTTATACAATGGTCATTGAGCAAATGCAGCTGATTAAGTCAGGGAATCATTGTTTTCTCACAACATTTACAGCTCAGAATACATCAGCAGAAGTTGAAATCACAGACAAAACAATTTTGAACCTTGCACATTAATTATGTATCAGATGAAAGAAACAGTCATAAAAAAATGAAAATGAACCTATGCTCCATGTGGCACTTTTATTAGTTAGTTTATCACTCACCATATGTGCTGGCAAGGAAAATTATAATAGGCTACCACTGCTAACTACAAAAGAAGACTATGAATTATTATTTATAGTCTTATTAACCAAGTTAGTAAACTCAGTGTAACTGGGTCATGATCATAGAGAATGAGGCTCTGTGTTCAACAAGCACACTGCACGGAACACAAAGAATAGAAATACACCAGTACTTTTAAATACCATACAACTGCACATTTAATCCTAAAAGCACATATTGTGTAATGGAGATTATACTCAAAGAGAGCTGGATAACAATTGTTTTCTATCAGGTCATTTGTATAAAACAAATTCTTTCCAGGTATAACTCTGAGATTAATAAATTCAATATTGCTTCCCTATTACTGAAAAGCCAGTTGCATTAAACACCCTATATTACTTCAGTAACACAACATGTGTTTGCAAATGAAGGCAAAGACACTATA
This sequence comes from Pampusana beccarii, assembly GCA_013399365.1. Lineage (NCBI taxonomy): Eukaryota > Metazoa > Chordata > Aves > Columbiformes > Columbidae > Pampusana > Pampusana beccarii. Next base: position 188,698 of record VWYH01002553.1, on the reverse strand, counting down.
GCAGGTACCTTAAATTCTAGAATTCAGAATGGAAACATTTTGTAATCTTTGTTCTAGGTACAGTACTGATTCTGTAACAGTAGCCTAATGAAAATATTCATGTTATGCGGAGTTACAGTATTTTAAAATACGTCCTTTATGAAGAGAGGTTGGAAAAAAGGCTGCTTTCTCACACAGATTTCACTCAGGTTATTCTGCTTAGCAATCCATGCTCAGTCACTTTACCTAGTACATCCTTCTAGGCCTTCTGGGTGAAGAACACCACACATTCTGGTCTACCATCATCTAGCAATATTATTTTCTTTTAATTATTGTATTACCCTGTCTGCTATCATGGACTGAAACTGGTATTCCAGAAGGAATTGCACCACACGTTTGATGTATGAACTCTCATACATACACTAATGTGCTAAAACAGTCCTCCACAGAACAGGGTCTTACAAAAAGATTAACGAGCCAGTATAATAACAATGACTATTATCACCACCTATCATAATCACCACCTACTACCATCAAGTTTATGTAAAGAAAAATGAGTTAGAACTTGAGTGATTCAACAGATGTGATAAAACGAAACAACCGAGCAGGAGAGGTAAAAACTGCAGGAGTTCCCGATTCCCAGCTGTGCACACCCAGTTCTCCAGATAACATCGTCTCTCTGGGCCTTCAGAGCTGTGCTACTACATCAGAGATTAAGGTGAAAAGATGGGAGTTAGGTTAATAAAATTAAAAAAAAAAAAAAAGCCAGAACATGTTTTTTTGACTAGTCTTCCACCAATATAATAAAACCAGAGTTTTCTTTAGCCTACTTGAAAAGTATGGACCTGAAGGGAGTTAGGATGTGAAGTTTTTCCTAGATTAAAGCATTAACAACTGCCAATAAGGGAGCTGCATGGGAAATGTACCTTCTTTTACTGATGTTCAAAACCACAAGTAAACCACTGCTTTGTATTTAATAGCTACATACCTGTATTTAAAGCCAGTGACTCAACAATACTCACGTTAAAAACCCGTTCTTACTGTTTTCACACCATGCCCTCCATCTTAGTATCCACAAACTGTGCACTAGAGCATTAAACAGCAATAACAAACATCTGTCATCCTTGTTTTCCTGTTCACTCTTCACCTTTGTCCTCAGCAAAAATTGAGCGTATAAAGCAAGCAAACTTGTGCAGGCAGAGGAGAGAACCTCAGGGAAATATGCTATCAGCAGAATCCTTCTGTAGGTCTTGCATTGTGTAATACACACAAAAAATAATTGTATCACTAGAACTGGTAAAAAACCACACTGGATTTGCAAAACAAGATGCATTTTCCCAGCTCACTGAGAGCCCGCAGCTTGTTGGAAATTAGCATACACCTGCTTTAAGGCATTCTGCATAAAATATTACAAAATATATTTGATATAAACAGATAATTCCTTTTCGTAAGGTATGAAGTCTAAATGGTTTGCACTTTACATGATTCAGTGAACAAACCTGCATTCAGAGCTTATGGAATAACTAAACACCACTTTCTTAGTCAATTCTGCCACCTAGCTCATCTTGGGAAAGCTAGCCCTACTACAATCTACTCCTGAAAAGCAATTTTCACCTTATTTAGAATTGAAATCCACAAATAACCCACCCAGAATACCTAAATCACTTCATTAAGCACAGGTAACATGGCATATTAAAAAAGAAGAGTCATTTACACCAGGGTTATTAAAAGAAAGTTGCTGCACATAGAAAACCTGTCACTTACAAATGAACTTTAATTCTGATTGATTCAACATACAGCAAACCATTTTGCTTCATTTAATCCCTTAACCACAGTTAATGTTTTAAAATATTCCAAGGGATTTTCATTTTCAAACTATGAAAGAAAAGTCCTTTATCCGCTCTACGCCAAAATGCCTAATATTGGATCTTGGATGGTAATATTTTCATTTCTTAACCAAACAGAAAACTACTCCTTTTTTTTTGTCTGTGCCTTTTAAGAGAACAAAATCTGTGCTGGGGCAGACTTTTAAATCCAAGTACATGCCAACATGCCATTTCATAAGCAAATATTGTCATATATAAAATACATATTTGCATTTTTAAACAAGGACATCCAAAATACGCCGTAGGAAACTTTTCATGATGATTTGAACAACCGAACATTTTTTAATATATTAAAAAAAAAAACATGCTGAAAATATACAGGTTTGATTTTAAGTTCTCTGAGTATCTATGTTGAAAAACTAGGTTAGCAAGTAAATCTCAAAACCATAAGGCTGCCAGTAGAAAGAGACAAATGTTGTTTTTTTCTTTAAAAGTAATGAATTCCGACATACATGAAGAATACAAAGCTGTCTCTTAAAGATGCCCGAATATCTCCTATACTGGGTTATATCTTAATCAGGAGATGCCAGATCACTGTTTAGGAAAGGCTCGTGATGAGATTTTAGTAATACATACAGTTGACACTATCTGCAGAGTTGATCTTTACATCTTACGTGCTCTTGGATTTTTTTTTAGTTCTTATGTGAAGAACCTGATGCCCAGCACTTCTGCTTCCTCCTGTTTATCTGGCCTCAGCCACATGTCACATATTAACATCACAGAAAGATAAACAGCTGTTATTACCTTTGATGCTTTTGTGTTTGTGTTGCAGCCAGTATAATAGCACCTTTGCTTGCTCCTAGTAATGTAAAGTAATTTACTGGAAAATACTAACCCTGTCACAGTGTAGGCGTTTCTTTTAACATGCAGGTTAAATTTGGAGGTGTTTTCAGGTTACCTTTCCAAGGAATTACAGAGGTGAATGTATGGATTCCTGCTAGAGGAGAAAGAAAGATCCAAAATCCCTAGTATTATTATCTTAGAACCTCAAAATACTTCACAAAAGCTGCAAAGTACACTACAAAGAAATCAACTTACTCAAAATGATAAGAGATCTAAAGAATGTGACCTGTGTGAGACCCATAGCACAACTGAAAACGCACTACCTGATCCGATTCCAAACCTAGACTTTTACAAAGCACAGTTTTTACAAAGCAACATATGAACTCCAAGTATATGACATATATCCCATATTCACAAGGATCACTGATGTCAGTAATTTAAAAAAAATATTGCTGTTTATTTTCAGAAATAAAAACTAGTAAGAGTAAACATACACATACTAAGAAAGAGACCTATTCCTATCATTTCACATTCCAATCCCCGACATTTGACTTTTAGGATTAATAAAGAGAACATTCATTATACAGAAGCAAAACTCCATCGAAGCTCCTTGGAGAACAGCAGAAATAGGAAGTTTGATACATGAAGGTGAGGTAGATTTCCAAAAAAACCCATTTTCTCTCTCATTAGAGAAGTAATGCTCTCCTGCTTTGTACATTCTCTCCACTTCCCAGTGCCCATTCAAAAGCAAAAGTTGGGGACAGAAGCCAGTTGCAGCAGATACAGCTTTTTCCTGCGTGTACCGAATTGCTCCATCATTTTCATTCTTTTAGCATTGAGATACAAAGAAAACTGTAACACTTCCTACTTCTTTTTGCAACATACGTTTCTGAACATTCCCCCTGTAACATTTTCTGTCCTCCTGCAATACCTTCTACTCTTAAATCTGACATACCCTTTTTTGTTTTGCTTTTACTCCCTCCTTACTTGCTTTGCCATCTTGTCTGTCCTTTCCCCTCCTCTTTCCAAGTGCCATAACACTGTTCTCCTTCAGTCTACACCTTTCTCTACTCATTCCATTTCTTCTCTATTCACCTGTCATCCAGAGGTGGATCATCTTAAACGCTCGCTCAGCCTTTGCTGCTTTCCAGACAGGCTGACTAGAAAAAAAAAAGAAAAAAAGAAGTTGCTTTGTTTTCAGGAAAGTGAAGGACTCATTATTTTCTTAAATTATTCTGTTTTTCCTTGCTTGGCCAGCAAGGGAGAGGTGTCCGATTTAATTTTAGAACCTGAAAGCAGCTCTGCTCAGAGGAACATCCGCAGTTTGTTAAGGGATAAGCTGCAACAAGCAGAAGCGTAACTGTTACAGCGACACAAACACATTTTTCTGTGGGAAGTCAAATGTTCAAGTTGCTGCTGATTCATCTATTAATCTAAGTTAGACAGCACGCTCATTCTTCTGTGGTAACAGTAAAAACAAGTAAAACAGAAAGTAGAGAATGGAATATTTCTGTTCGCAGGGACCTACGACAACCACCAACAGAACTGCGTGACCAACTCAGGGCTGATCCAAAGTTAAAACATGTTATTAAGGGCATTATCTTAAATCCATAAAGTATCAGAAGTACTTCTGGATGCTGTTCTAGTTTTTAGCATATTTTAAACTAATTGCTCAACCCAAACACTATCCTAAAACATTACTAAAGAGAAAACGGAAGGTTTTATTTTATTTTAAAGGAATTTAATGTTGACATGGTCAAAAATTAACACTAGAAGTTAAAGTTTGTAAAAAAAAACCCAAACAAAATAAAAACCAAACCCAAAAAACACTACATCACTACTGAAATGACATAAGAAATTCCAAGTTTTCATAATAAAGCTTTTCTGCATCTTTTGACTTTGCATTTTCTCTGACCATTAATACATCTCATTATATCAAAACTCTAGTCAGGAGTAATTTGCAGTTTGTAGACACAAATTGACTTTCTCCCAAATACTTTTACAAATCATTCCCAAGATGCTATTTCTGAAAGTGCACATAGAAGATGTTATTATTACTGTTTCAACAACGTACAACACTAATAATTCTACTGAACTTTTTATACATAAATGGTTCATAACTACTAAAAGGCAAAGATATCAGATACTGACGTATCAGAGTAAGATCCACAGTAGCAATTAAGCAGCTGCACTCAATAAATCTGTATGTACACGTATGTGTCTAAATATGAATTTTTTCTCACATTATATATACACGGTCTGCCTACCTAGTGCATGCAATAAACAAAGGGCAGGGCATTTTTCCTTATTGTTTTTAAAAGCTTAGCACACATACAATTTTGTGTAACTATGTACACACGGGACTTTGAACACAGTTTGTAAAATTTAGAATATAACCTAGTATTCCATTCATCGTGAAAGAACAAGATCATGCAGTCAATAGTCTGTGCATATGAAACAATCAGTTCCAGTTTTCATGTAGACTCTGAATAAAAACACATTTCCCCAGATAAAGCAGAAGAGCTCTCAGATATAAATTTTCTACATACACATACGTACACAAGCCTCTGTCTCTCATCAGATTTTCAATCAAGCAAGTGTATATCTACAATATCCCAAGCCTTCCAGTCAAACCTAGAGGGCTCATTTAGCAGAGCTGAACTCTCTGGTGAACAGAGCACTGAAGTTGTAAGATAGATACACACATACAAGTTATAGTAAATGTCAGTGCCATTGGGAAAACCTATCTAGCCTGTTATGCTGTTGAAACAAGTTAAGCCTTTACAAGTTCACCACCCAAACCCAAACAAATTCAGCTTTGAAAACCATGGGACCTATTAACCTACTTAAATAAAAAGTCATCTCCTTTCTTCCCAGGCAATATGTACATCACAAAACAGCAGCACAGCTTCAGCACTGGAAAAGCAAGACAACGATCTGTCTACTTATATTGGCAGCAACGAATTTCAACAGGGCTTATTCCTCAAACCGCACTGTTTCCAGGTTTGCTCAGGCAAGTACTCTGTGGAAAACAGGTCTTGTGGCTTTTTTTCTTCTGATGAACCAGAAGGAATTTGTATACCTTAAACCACAAAAAAACAACAAACCCAAAACAACCTACACCACAACAGTTTCTGCATTTTTATCCTTTAAACTGACTTTTCACAATGAATAATAGGAGTATCTATTTGATAAAATGGGTGTTACAAAACTTAACAAAGTGTCTAGTTCCCTCAGCTTCTGGGCCTTTAAAGCACACTACTATAAAGACTCTGTACAATCAAGTATTTTCTAATTACTGATGCAGTACTATAACAAATTGATTTGCGTGTGTAGCAGCCTCCAACATCTACAGGGCAGAATTAACTCATTAAATTGGCTGCCACAGGTACAACATCTAAGGGAGATTTTCCAGCCTTTTACAACAGTATGTTACTAGCCAAAACAGCTAGGCTGAATTTCACCCTTTCCATTATGAAATATTCAAATAGGTGGCTGAGATTTAACAACTTTTCCCACCTGCTTTGGAAAGGAAAAAACATTTATAGGAAATATCAGAACAGAATGCAAAGCACACAAAAGCTTAGTTCCTAGAGTAATTCTGATGCATTGTTTTTTCTTCACCGGCATACATATATATAGAGTAATATTTCTGAAATACATAAACAAATATGTATCTACTGAATTTTAACATTGCAATTGGTGGGTTTTTTAAGCCAAGATATCAGACATGTGGATAGCACAAAAATGTAATTCATGTGTATTGCCATATGCAAAGTAATTACTTGCAAAACTAACACTTAAATCTTATGATGAAGATTTTTTTTTTTCTTAAGGAAATATCTGTAAATTCCTGCATCTATGAATGCCTAAAGTATACTGCTGTACTTGGAGAAAAAGAAAATAAAAATCTTAAATTACCCTCTGCAGAGCTCCATTTTGCCTTACTCACGGACAACCTACCCCAGTCCTTGCTTTCCAAGTTTCTTTTGACAAAATTCCCTTTTCTCCTCTCAGACTCATTGTTTTCGTAATGAACTCTTCCCAAACCACTGTACTAGCCACATAGTACACATACCTGATACACAGCCCCATCTCTATTCATATGAACTACCTCCTTCCACACAGTTGCTGGAATAAAGCAAGGAAGAAAAAGAAACCAAGGGAGCTCTGAGATCCTGCTCTTAAACCCAGTTGTAGCCAATCTGTATTAACTCAGAGCTACAGGTGCAAGGAATGTTCTCTGCATTCCTGGGCTGCAAGTTACCCATTTCAGCAACAGCTTTTAGGAATCCAGGATGAAGAGCTGTACCAAAACTCTGGCAAATGTGCACAAAGCCCAAATACTCAACAGACCTACCATTTGACAAAAATCACATCCTTTGATGCACAATGACAAACACCAAACTCTCTGACTTTCAAGTTACTATTCCAAAGTATACAAAATAAGAGTATTTCCTAAAATGACACATTTTACTAGAGGCAAAACACTGTTTCTCCTACATTGTTTCATTTTCATAGTTGCAAATTTGAAGTGAGAAAAAGATAAACAGGCCTCCAAGGCAGATGTCTAATGTGTAAAATTTCAGTGTAAACAGCTGACATCAGACTATGTCTTAAGCAACCAAATCTTGCTGAGAGTGTCAAACAGCTGCTATCAGTTTCACCTCAAATAACGACATCAGTTTCAGTTAGCAGCAGGTGCTCCCAGTTTCACCTCAAAGAACGGGATGGCAGAACCACAGGGCTAGACTCCAAGTGTCTTCTTATTTCTAATGAGGATAAATTAGGGTAGTACCATTTGAATTAAATAGCTGATAACTTCTTAGGCAATGCAACACAGTGATGGTCTGCAAAAACACTTAGCAGCTGAGGCTCCACACAAATGTTATAGGTAATACAAATGTTTTACTTTCACCAACTGCAAAGTATTTCACATCAAATTCTTTTTCTGCTAGACCATAAAATGCTGCTCTTATAAAATAAACATTACAAATCCTTTACTGTTCAAAACAATTCAAAAAAACCTAAACCAACTGTATGCAATCTTTGAAATGTTCTTAAACACAACATATTCTAGAGGTATTTCTAATAAGAGGGAAGCTAGAAACCTACTTTTTGGCTGTTAAAGTAAGTGATAGATGACTGAGATCTGGTCAAGCCTCCTCACGTGACAAAAAGAGGTGTCCTGAAACACTGCCATTTTCACAAATTAGTTCGGAAATGCACTCAATAAAAATTTGCATTGTCTGATAGCTGGTTAATCCGTCCTTGCTCAAATAGCATTACAGAGCTAACAACTCTCTGCTGTTCATTAGCAATAGAAAACCCTTCTGTTACATCTCTGTGCGTGCCAAACACTAAAATAGCTGTATTTTTTAGTTTATTTTTTTAAGAACAGAGAATTCATACACCTAAATTCATTAACTAGACTTAAAGAGACTAAAATTAACATGTATCATTAGATGCGAACAATAAAAATCCATCATTATTCAATATATAAACAGTAAAAATCCATTCTTGGTAAGACATATCATGAAATAATTTAAAAATATCTACCAAGCTATTTAATTCACTAATGCTGAAATTTATGTTCGTTTAATTGTTCTTTAAGTCAAAATGAACAGTCATTTCATTGCTGACAAAAAGCTATTCTCATTTGGTAAAGATCTATAGATTTAAAAGTCGGGTAATGTTTTTGACACCTGAGGGAGCACTGAGGATGTTTAAGCAACAGCACAGGACTTTGAGCCATTTTGCTTTTGCTATTTTTTGTCACTTCCTCCCAGGTTACGGTTGCGTTTCCCAGTGTCCCTCTGCTCAGATTTTAACATCATCGATGGCACTGCAGTCAGACTCGGGGGAGTTCAAACACAGCACCCTCACCGTGCCAACCTGGGCAATTTACGACTGATTTCTCCATTTACAGCTTACCACCAAGGCCTATTTCAGAGCTACACTTGTAAACACGCCTGTGTTTGTATCCGTTTGTGTATTTGTGCGTGTGTGAGCGGAGGAGCAGCGAACACTCACCCTCCCATGTTTAAAGTGCCATTTCATTTTGGTTTTAGCCAAATATCTAAGAGGGTGAAAGTCTCTGTAAGTCTGGGTTTGCTCGTCTTGTGAAAAGACAAAGGAATCCCTGATCAAGTTCCATCACAGTTGCTTTCTAAGATGAAGTAGATAGGACTGAGGTATTTCATAATCTTGAGATACCAGTTTAAACACTTTACTTTCATCTATAGAGACTGAAGGATTACACTTTGTGGTGTCCCCTACTTATATTTCATGCAAGCTTTGAAAATTAAAAAAAAGGGTGAATGATATTAGCTTGAATAATTGGGTAGAAAATGGTCTAAACTTAACGGGGGATGTGGCATCTGACATTTTAAACGCTACCACATTTCAGTTAAAACTTAGATTAAATTTAATCTCTTCCATTGGTATTTCACTAAGACAAGATTGTTAAGGGAGCTTTTAGGTGAGTCCATCTTTCAGAGAACATAAATATCTGTGCTTAAAATACATGTGTTAAAAGAACAAAAAAGTATTTAAGAAGGTTTAACACAATATATAGTTAAGTGTGAGTATGGATTCCTTCACACAACTATTTCTTCCAAGTAGAAAGCTCTTTCTAAAGATACACATCCTTCATGGAAAAACAGTCAGTTTTTGTTCCTTTGCTAGATCAGGTGCATGACATTAAGGGTAAGATGTGGAATTCCTTTGATCCAACTCCCACAAATTTCCATCTGATCTCCTTTCGGCACAAGTGCTGCAGATCCCTGCCATGTCGGTTCGTTTACATTCAGCACGATTTACCATCCCTAACAAAAATCCAATGTACAAGTACTTTGAAAGAAAATACCGTCCAGCAGTTTGCATAAAACTTCTGCTGACTCCATAGAAACACCATATTATAATGGTATTGTGCATGAGATTCAACCTCCTGTTTACCCCAAATTCATTTCAAATTGCAACGCTACCTTGTATTACGCATGTTTTCAGTGACAGAGTTTGTCCTATGAACGTATTTAATAACTGAGCATGTGGTTCAGGTTCCTATTTTGGGAGCCCAGCCCACTTCAGAGGAGACTGGCACACTGTGCATGAGAAAAAGGTTTTCAACATATAAGACTACTGCTGAAAAAATGATCGGATGAGTTTCTTTGCATTAACCTACACTGATGAGAATAATACTGCCCGTGTCATTTCAGTTATATGCTGTTAATGACACTGAACCCTCTGAATGTTTAGTGTATAATCAGCTATAAAAATACTGCATGCAAAGGCCTGCTTTTAATGTCTCTGTATTTAGAACACTCTTGCAGCCAGGGTTAAACAAGCTGTATCGTATGATCTAATGCACACATAGTTTGCCAGAATAATACGCTCTGTGGTTCTAGCATAAACACAGTATGTATTTTTGAACTATGAACTAAACGACAATCACACCTGTATTTTTCTGCTATCGCTAAAGATCAGGACATGTCGACTTTGAAGAAAAGATGCTTGTGTGATAGAATATGTTAATATGTGTTTTATTTTGGGGGATTAATGTTTTTCACCAGAATGCCAGCAGCCTGTTTTTCTTCTTGTACAGCTTTGAATTAGAAGTCACATTCAGTATTCTGAGAAATGATTCTGAAAAACTGACTCCACATACGTTTATACATGTCTATCACCTAATATGTATGTATTTTTCACTCTACGTGTTTTTCTTGTTAAACATAACTGCTTGCTGTTCAAATTATCTTTCCACAGTAGTAGGTATTTTATATATTTATTAGCACTCGCCAGCATAGCTGGAATAAATATGGAATGCATTTCAGATCCACGAACCCAATTCTTGACTCTATTCTTCCTTTATCACAACTGAGTCAATATACCCTGGCGTGTTGTAGAAATGAACTGGTCTTAGATGTAAAGATTGTGCATATCAGCAATACAAGATTTGATTCCTTTATCTTTCTGCCTTATCTCTTTCTATGCAATACTTTGCTTCATGGCTTCAATTGGTGTTTGGGGAAATCACCTACAGATATTGCCAAGACAGAATCTGTGAGATTACGGGCTATCAAGTAGCATTGCTCTCCATGACAAGTTCAGTGCCTCAGTGTTCAAGGTTAATGACTCCCTTTTTGTGACCAAATCAGATTCTCTCCCTCTTTGCCTGTAAGATTCTGGAAGGCAAATTATTTGAAACAAATTAAACTGGTTGATATGGCAGGATGTGGAATCTGTTTAGGTTTGATGGCTTGTATTTTAAATGTTAAGCATATAGCTGCACCACTACTTTCCATAAATCTTTCCAGACCAAAACAGAAGCATGATGATGTTTTTTAGTAATTCTGAATGTAATGCTGTTTTTGCTAGTAAGCATCAATATGCTTAGAATAAGAGAGATGGCGTAGTTCTATAATGCAGTTGATTGGCTAGTAACTCATTCTTAATTTTAGGCTTATTGACTTGATGTTAAAAATACATGACAATAAAGGTTTAATTATGAAATCCAAAAAGATATCACTCTCTCTCTCTTTTTGATCTGAAAGCTCCTTGTATAGCAAGCTCATAGTACCAGAAATAAGTAGCATTTCCCAGAGCTCCTGAATGTTCTTCATCTGGCCAGTCTGCTACTAAAAACTGATAGACGGTACCTTTCAGAAATGCACTGCTAAACATAACGACATAACATACGAGCAGTTGTACTAGGTGTATCCAAGGTCTGTCTGCCCCAAGAGTCTGTCTCCAGAGTTGTCTGAAGGTTGGGAAGTTTGGAGAAAGAGAAATACGGCGCCCGTATAATGGTACTTCCCTGCTACGCTCTTTTGCCTCCACTGAACTGTGTCAAGCACCTCTGCTTAAATAATCCATTACAAATTTATTTTCCATGTTAATCAAATTGATTTTGAAAGATGGGAGCTTTTGATATCCACAATATTCTATGACAATGAATTAAAGTATGCTGGGTACCTTTTTTTAATTATATGAACTTTCTTATTGTAAATTACACACCTTGTCTCCTACCTCCCAAAAGAAGACCTGTAGGTTATCCTGCACAACCTATTAAAGAGGAGACATCTTAAAACAACAGTGTAAACCAGAAAGACAACAAAAAGGTCTGTAGATTACTGTCTTGGAACCCAGTGGCTACACCTTGAAAAGAATGAGCGCTGCTCATAATTTTTAATAACTACATAAAGGCTTCTCTCCTCAAGAGCAGATTCTTAGCTCTGGATTAAGTGCTCAAAAATATTTTTTAAGCTACAAGAGCAGAATTTGAGACACCCTTTATATATATTAAACACAGCTGACACTGTTCATCACGCACAGTTTTGTGTACTGAGCAACACCGTTCTAACCCTGCATTGTTCAATGAACGTAGGTACCCAACTCTGGATTTTGCAGATGAAAGCCAAAGCTTTAGACCGCAGGTGTCAAACGCACAGTTCGGGGGCCGGATCCAGCCCAGCTCCTTGTTTTAGCTGGCCTGGCACTTTGTTTCCACCCGGCGGCAATGCCCAGCTCCTCGTCCCCAGGCTCCTGCCAGCGCTGTGGGAGCAGGAGAAGGGCGTTTGAACGAGTCAGACTCCCCTGCACCACAGGATTGTCACTGCAATAAAGTTGTGGTTAGAGGAAACACCTTTTGGGATTTCAATGTTTCCCTCTTCTGCTTGTGCTAACAAGAATATTTCAAGTTGCTCCAGCAAAGTGTGGAGGAGTAGTATGTTGTAATTTCTATGGTATTTCTAATTAGAAAATCTGTTCATGTGTAACAGTTTGGAGGATAAGGAGGGTCAGAGAGAAGTATTGAAAAAGCTAAAGGCTGTGTAAGAGTACCTGAATGTTTTATCCCTTTTTAGTGAATATGTAATTGCAGTTATTGAGTGGAAACTATTGAGTTTCCGCTAGTGTTATTGAAACTAGTGCTATTGAGTTGCCATGGAGTGGAAAAAAGCCACACACCATTTCTTATTCTATTCTGAAAGCCTTTTACTTTCCTGTTGCCAGTTTCACATCTAGTAGATTATTACAAATATTTGCTTTCATTAATTAAAACCAAATCTAGCATTCAAAAATGCAAAACTTAAATCTATTTGATTTAGTCTATACAGATCTTTTAAAACAGGACTATATAAATGTAATTTTAGGACTGCATAAATAGTCCTAAAAATACATTTGGCCCTTTGAAGGCAACTGTGAGGCTGATGTGGCCCCCGGTGAAAATGAGTTTGACACCCCTGCTTTAGACATTTAAAAAATGTAGACATGGACAAGTGAATAATCTTACAGCTATTTCATCACTGCAGTGATGTGATCTCTCAGTTCAACAACCCCATGGTAGTAAATTACTCAATCCAAACAGAGCATAAATCAGTAAGTCAAAAGAATTACTTCAATTATATCACTTCAGTTATACTGCCAGTGAGACAACTTTTCTCCACAGGGTTATATTATGCACTTTAGCAACCTTGGATATGTATCTATAAATACGGCAATAGATAAGAAGAATGAAAATAAGACGTTTCTATAGCATTCCTGCTTCAAAAGTCTTGCTACTTCTTCACAATAGCTCATCAAAAGACTTGGTGTGCATTTCATTTCCCTTCTTGTTAGTTAACCTTGTGATACTATTATGTGTATTTATGCAGTGAGATTATTAGTTTGGTTACTGACTTACACATGATAAAGATTTTACTGGATTTTTTTTTTCTCTGACATCATTATGAGGTCATTTTTTCTACAATGCTGGTTGCCTATTGTAGTGAAAATCTAGAAACTGGAATCAATACAAAATTGCTCCTTCTTAGTCTTTATGACTTTGACTGAAACTTTTATTAAAAAAAAAAAAAAAAAAAAAAAAAAAAAAAAAAAAAAAAAAAAAAAAAAAAAAATAATAACAAAATAGATTAAAAAAAAAAAAAAAAAAAAAAAGACGACCCTTGCCAAAAGTAAAGGGAGAATTGTTATACCAGAATTGTTTTAAAAAAAAAAAAAAAAAGAATAAAATAAAAACCTGCAGACATTAGATTCAAACCCCAGGAACTGCAGACCTTAATTTCCATTCGAAACACGAGTTACCGTGTTAAGTGGGAAAAGAATAACTCTGTAAGGCAAGCATATGAACAGAGTACTATGTTATATCTTCTAGCATTCACAGAATGCTTTTTATATTCACACCCTTTTTTCCATTCCTGTTTTTAGGTATTTATGCCTACTGCTGGTCAGTAGAAACAACTATTAGCTGTTGATATGGTTTTGAACTATATGCACCACTGGTCTATAAATGCATATTAATTACTAGTGGGGAGATTTAGTGATCTTTTATCTAACATAAATTGAGCTAGCATTACGCATTTAACGTACTAATCATTCTTACCTCAAAGCTGGCTTGCTCAGTAGTCTAAAAAACAGGGAATCCAAGTAACATGAATGACCTGGAGTGGCTCCCACACGCTAAGAGGTCTGTAGACAGGCTTTGATAGATTTCATAGCAGTCGTTACAGACACTTTTCCCTTCAGTTTTTTGCCAAAGTCATTACTGAAGTGTACCACCCCTGCTGCGGGCTGGTGCACAACTGAACTTGCCCCCGGTCACTGTTGGACCACACTAATAGCCTAGCATATTAAATTCAACAGCCACCATTTCTGTTTGAATTAATATGCCAGATTGTGAACACTGGTAGTTAACGAGTCAGCCTATGTGCTTTTTTGTCACCTTCAGTAGTAACCTCTTGCTCTGGGACGGCAGGCAGCAGAAGCAATAATCTCTTTGGCCTAGTGTATTAGCTTGTTGCATTACTAGACATCCAGCAAACAATACGCTTGCTGCTGAAAACGTGAGGTTCACTTATCTGTCCTCTTGGCAGTGTAAGACTGGATATCTGAACGATTTCAAAGAAAAAAACAAAAGCAGCTTAACGTGATACAGGATTCACGTGTCATCTCTTAACCAGTATTTCCCACAAATTGATGAGAACACAATTCTACTTGCTAATTAGAATTCAGTAGCCTGCACATCATTCAGTTAATTGCTTGAGACCAAATCAGAGGTTACAGACATCTATTCTGTTACGCATACAAGAGTTAAAATTATTAATATTGCTTTAAAATTAAATGCAATATGTTCAATACATATCCATACTCCAGCACTAAGAATTCTAGAACTGCAAGGCTGATGCTATGACAAGTAACTTCTTAAAAATACTGACCCTCCTTCCTAATGGATATGTAATAGTGAGATAAATAATAGTAACAACAGCTAAATTACCTAGTGATAAATCTTTAGTCTTAAGAAAGAACAAACCTTTGTCATTTAAACTTCAGAAGACATATACATCATAATTACCATTCTAACATTGGACTATTTTATTATTCATTGTTTTTTGGTTTTGTTTAAGTTGCATATGGAATCATCCTGAGAGAAAGATGCTAGAGAAGAAATATATTTTTCAATCTGCTTACCAGGCGCTTTTGACAGTCCATGGTATATAAGTGAGTTTTACTGCTTCACCTGTGCTATGAGTCAGTCTGTTTCTATAGCTATATTCAGTTACTTTTGTTTGAATATGAAGATATAAATCTACTAGCAGCAAGGTATCATATTTAGCATATCTTACCGAGACAAGAGAAGGAAAAAATTGTATAAACCATCATTTATTACTGAATGAACATCAAACCCTCTAAATTTAGGAGCAAATGGAAAGGTCACAGTTCACAGACATCAAAATAACAGAGTAAACCCGGGATTTATTAAATTTTGTATGTCAGTGGCTTAATGCTGCACTAATCATGTTTTGAATCATACTAGCTTTACAATCCTACTGAAGAAATTGTTTCAGATGTGTAGAAGTCTGTCTGCATAGTCGAAATCACAGTCACTGCATACTTAAGCGCCTACTTAATTGTAATCAAGTTCAGTGAGTATGAGTTTCAGGACTTGCCTGGAGAAAATTGATGCTCCAAAGCAAGAATATCGTACTGGCAGATAATTACAGAAGACAATAAAAAAAGGTAAGTATAGAGAAAGAAAAATAATAAAAGACACCACTAAATCCTCTGCATTAATCTGGAATTAGCTGTTGAAATGTTTCCTTATCTGTGAGTAGATGACAACACAAGTTTCATAAAAAGTCTTCTCCACCCAGATCAGACACGAATGTAGGCCACACACTCAAGGGGAACAAAGTAGTTCCTTTTTTTTTAGTTGGTATATATTCCAAACTTATGCAATAAATTGTACTAATATCAAAATGCATCACAGAAGTACATTACATTCATCCTAGACTTGCACTACGGATAGCTCTGCAGGCAATGAATTGTGAAAGATTTACACCTGAAGGCTGGCAGTGCTAAGGATATACTATTCACACACTGTACATCCTGCTATATATGAGGTCACGTGCATGTTCTGTATACAGTACATCTAGAGAGGGCAGCGGCCAAGGAAGCCCTGAATTTTTAACGTCGAACAGCTGTGCATTCTAGGGCTCAAGGAAATTGGTACGTCTGTAAATCGGTATTCAACCACAAATAATTAAGAAAATTTATTCAGATTAGCACAGGTTGGAAAAGACATACTTGCCTGTCCTCAAAGAGGAGCTAAAGAAAATGATTAGCTAATCGGAACTAATTTTCAGGATGTGCACATACAGTTTATTAGGAACAAAACAAGTCAAAACAAGTAAAAGAGTTAAAGATCTAAATCTTCGTAATTTCGATGAATGCAGGAGACCAATAATAAAGAACAAAAAATAACGGCTTCCTTTGATTCAGTTTTGAAATACCTGCAAAGGGCAACCTAAAGCTGAAAAATGGAGTAAGTGCAATGAGGCCTTTAGAATAATTATGTGTTGTTAATTGAAGAATGTTAATCATGTCATATTAGGAGGAAGACGGGGTTAAATTGGTAAAATTTCAATTCACTTAGGTCTTATCTCTTGTTGGAATGAACCAGATGATTAATCCTTAATATTCTTCAGGGATACAGAGAACATCAGCAATTAAATTAACAACTACAAAGTTTATGCTCAGAGATTCAAAAATGAAAGACAGAAACACTTTAATTTTTCACAAGTTGTTACCTTAATTATCTTCTTATTGCTTCTGTCTCTTCTCCCTCATTACAAAAACACACCTCTTAGTATTCATGGATCCCTTTAATTTGCTGTAGCTCAGCAACTCTGTAAGGGATGTCATCTGAGCTGCAAAAGTCATAAATCTTACTTTGTGCATGCTCACTGAGAATAAATTGTTCTGCTCTACCTAGTCCCTGTGTTCAAACTGCAAAGTGCTGACAAATTTCTGTTTCCTTACAAACAGTCAGTAATGTCCATCAAAGTTTGGTGGCAGAAAAGGCTTTCTTAGCACATAGACTGAAATTTATTTTATGAAAATACAAAAGGAATACAGATATCGAAGTCAACCCAATAGTTATCATACAAAGTGTTAGTGGCAATAGGAAGATAAAGGGATAAATTATGAAATCTTCTAATTCTATGGTCATGGAAATAAGAACGTAGTTCTAGATCAGTCATGGGAATTATAACCGGTAAGAAGTTACAGACTGACATTTAAAGGAAAATTCTTCAGTTAGAGAATAAAACAATAGTGAAAATGGAAGACTTAGGAATATGTTCGGCATTCTTTCTTAAGAGTTGCATTAGAACTCTTACAGAACATGTGAAATCTTGTTATCGATACTGAACTGCATCATATATTGGATGATTTCAAACGTAATTGCTGTGAAAGTAAATGCTCCCAGAAGTTGAATGCAAAAATCCATGCTTGTGAAACATAGGGACTTGACATTCTTATCACTAGGCATGCTTTCAAAATTACCAAAGTTTTAAAGTAAAATGTCATATCCCTGAAGGGTGCCCTTACAACAAATTATTAACGAAGCTCTATTGATCTTCACCCAAACGGCAAAATCTCAATAAATCTCATCTGGACCTTTGTTGAAGCTAGAAAATGCATTACACCCCCCTACTGACCACAATTTTTATTATTGCTATTGCGTTTGCAGGGCAGTCAATTTTATACAGCATAACAAACTGCCAAGTGCTAAAGTGATTTCCTCTATTACTGAGGTCCATGTATTAAATTTAGTGAGGCACAGTATCAAACTTCAAATATTGCAGGGTTTAGAATTGAATGCAGCTAAGCCTAATGTTATCAACCCTACAAATACACTGACATATTAAGTAGCAGCTCATTTATTCATATTTGGAACTGGTTTTGTTTTTCTATTCAGTTGTATAATTTTAGATTAGTCACAACATTTCAGAATGTGACTATTACTGAGAAGTCCAAAAGCACTGTGCAATATATATTTCATTTTCTTATTATACACTGTAGATCACAGAAATATGCCTCAATAGCCTGTTATCACATATAAATACATGTAAATTAATAAATCACTTTGCATAATGCAGGTTTAGGCTGCAAATACTGTAACTCCTTTAAATGATTGGTGATAAGCACTTCAGATACTTTGTGTTATAGTCAAATAGAAAGCTTAAATTTTCAGATAAAGTTTCATTTTGTGCTACTTTTTTCCCCCAATCATTCCTTTTCCTCCCATCTAAAATATTCAAAAACAATGGATTTCTGAATTTGCAGATACTATTTGAAATCTAGTTCTTACTGAAACATGCCTGATTTAATGTACTCCATGTCCACCTGGAAGAATTGTTTCACCCTGAATAATTAAATCAACAATTTAAAATACTTGTTGCTAATACTTAATGAAGTTTTCTTAAATAACTGATTGCTTACAGTAATGCAAATAATTTTTGTTGCCTTTCTTCCTGCAATAACAAATCTTTCCCGTAACAAACTGAAAAGAAACATCCAATATTTTGCTTACTTGAAATAATCCAAATGATCCTCCTTTGGGGTAAAAGCTGAACCTACAAGGCTTTGAGTAAAGATGCATTGATATGTCATTTTAGGGAATGGCAGATTCCTACCTTTTGGAAGTGGATCATGAAACCTTATCTAAACGACTTTGCACCCCGACAGTTCTGCAGTTTTCTTACTTCTGTGGTCTAATTGTGCAACTATTAAACCACAACAGTTGCCATTTAAAATAGCTCACAGTGGTTCTCTAGACAGAACTATCTATCCTCATACAAAAACTCCAGGAAGGATTCCCATACCTTTCTCTCTAGAAACCTCCATCTTCACTGTACAGTATATCCCAGCTTGGGAAGTTAGCAGGGTAATGTCGTTGATGGATTTGTGTAACATTCCAAAGGTAGGGGAAAAATCTGTAAATGAAAAGCAGGACCCGCCCCCCTCCCCTCAGCCTTTTAAACTTTTTCTTCTTTTTTTTCTTAAAAAAAAAAAAGATAAATTCATACAACTTTGTTCAATTCTCTAGAAAGGGCCTGATAGTCTGCAGTCTTTCACTTTGGATATTTCATGGGTGCAGACATTTTTGACCTAACAACAATGGTGCATAGTATACTGTCCAAATCAATCATCAAATGGTTTAGCTAGATGCTTTATATTGTCAAATGGCTTTTACACCTGCCTCACAGGAGACAGCAGGTCAAAAATATTGCTGCCTTGCTCCTTGGTTTGGAGCTGGAAAGTCAACTTTTTCCTGGAAAGCCTAATTCATGTCCTGAAATTTTGTGTCTTCTTTTTTCCACAATCCTTTGAAACTTACTGCAAGACTAGGTGGCTGTAAGCAAACAAATAAGCAAACAGAGTGAGTGCTGAAAAACAAACATTAAACATTTAAACCTGGAAGTATTGTGCTTTTGGAGTTAAATCACTGCTGCTTTAGTTGCAAACCCTTTCCTTGAAAGATAAACCATTTAATATAAGCTGGCACTCAAACATCTCATAATCTCATAGACTCCAGCGCTCTTCTTGTCACTCTAAAGGAATAACATATTATTTTGCTAATTGGACTGAAAAATGCTTTTGGCATTCAGAGACTCGCACATATATACCACTGACAACTTGGACCATGTAGGTCCCTGAACTGACTTTATGGAAGTTTCTTTGTCTTCTGCAGTCTCATCAGAAATCGGGCTCTTTTCATTCAAAACCAACATGTAACTGTTACTCCTCTACTCAGTTCCATTGAGAAAATTCCATATGAGTAGAACACTCTTCATAGTTCTATGGGTAGACCTAATAGCACTACTTCTTTCATTTTGGAAATGTTAATTAGCTTGTAAGTCTCACACTTGTTAATAAAATATTTATTTTCATGGAGTACTACATGTAACTTAAGAATTACAGTAGTGAATCTACACGTATTACTGAACATAAAAATAATTATTCTAAACTGTGTTCTAACATACAAGGAAAAAAAACACACTACATTTTTATAAGTAATTCCCTTATTCACGTGGCTGAGTACTATCCATTTTAAGCACTTTGCACTTTGAATTTTGGAAGAGCTCTCTCTATTACTTGCAAGAGTTCTTTGAAAAACATACGAAATTCCGCAAACTTTATATGCTTTAATCCCAGCCTTTAATTACGTTACATTTCATTTAGATTCATCAAGCTGTAACCAATTTGAAACTCTGAAACTACTTTTCCTCATTTGTGACCCAAGTTTCTCAGGAAGAATTTCCACATCCTGACCAAGAATTGTCATGTTGAACTAGAAACGAAAAAAGATATGAATAATCGCCTCACAGAATCTCAAAATGACTACAAGAAAGTTAGAAGAATTGGTTTGCTAGCTGATAATGTGAGAATCCTGTGTACGTTTTATCAGAGTAAAACAAAGGGACCCTGTGTTGTTTCGATCTTAAACTTGATGGACTGATCCTTGCATCAGTTCATTCTTTTCCCAATTGTCAAGGAAGACTTTTTTCTTATTCTCCCCATGACTCACCTGCAAAATTGCACAAGATTATGTCCTTTGATTCTCACTTTTTGAAGCAATACTCGGGTGGTGGAATTTTGGATACTCTTTCAACAGGACAGTATGCAGTTCTACAAGTCTGCAGACTCAGTATATTCTAGGTTTTCTCCTTATCAGGGAGGACATGAGGGGAAACCTGCTTGTGAGATAGAATCACGGATTCCAAGACTCAAATGACTACCATAACTTGGAGTGTTTTTTGACAAGAGAGTTTTTTTACAGCAAATGAACGGTATTTGCCATTGTTCGCAAGTTCTCTAGAAGGCACTAGAATAGCCTATAATGATCTTTCTAGTATTCAGACTTCCCGATGACTGCACATGCCTTCACCATCACCCTTCCAATATTGCAACATTGAAGAACAGCCTTTTGATGATTTAACAATGAGTTTGGAGGAGGAGGATGGACAGCTACGAGAAGCAACAGAGTCACTAGGTTCAGTAACAGTTTTCGAACACTGTTCACAGAGTGTTAAAAACTCAGAACTGCTTAGAATTTTGTTAGCTGAGTGATGTCTGTGCTTCCACCAGCATGGAAAACCTCTTATAATCATCCTAGAAGTAGTAGTATGTTACTTAAACCCCAGGAATTATTAGGTGGTTTAGTATCAGCTGTTGTTGTGTGACTTGACCATTCTCCAGTGCAAGAAACCAAGAACAGAATGTCAACAATGGGAAAATATTTTAAAATATCATCTCCTGAATAATTTATGGCATACAACATTTATTCAGACATGTCACAGCATGAATTGAAGCCCAGAGGCAGATTATATTAAAAATATGTGTTTTTTGCATAAGTAATAGAGGACAGCTTATGCAGGCAACCAGCAGATGGCAGCAATTGGCACAGAGGGACACAAAGTCGGGGTCCTCATCCGAGTCCGGCCTGAAGATTCTCAGATATGATACGCCACAGGTCACATTCCCTAGCAAGTGCTGGAGCTGCTGTCCCCACCAGGGCAGAGGCTTCACCCAGAGAGTTTTGGATGGCGGATGTAGCTCTCCAAGCCCCAGGATGCAGAGAGCACCTGGGGCTTCCCTGTGAGGCCAGGAGAGATGGTGGACATCAGGGTCCTGAGAAGAGATAGCACGGTGAAAAACATTCTGGACTTCAGGAGAGCAGAGTGTGGCCTCTTCCACAGAAGAAAGGACTGCTTGGAAAAGTCCCATGGGATTAGGTCCTGGAGCAAGGAGGGACCCAAGAAAGCTGGTTCAAGAATCACCTCTTCCCAGGTCAAGAGTGGTCCATCCCAAGGTGCAGGAAGTAATGCAAAATGCCAAGAGGCCTGCATGGATGAGCAAGGACCTCCTGGCAAAACTCAAAGATAAGAAGGAAATAAAGAGAAGGAGGAGAAGAGAGCAGAGACAACCTGTGAATAACACAGAGATGCTCTCCAGGTATGCGAGATATGCAGAGTGGGAGAAAGATAAAGCCCTGATGCTGTGCCAGCACTGCTTAGCAATAGCCACAACAGGGGTGTGTTACCCACATTGTTCTAGCCTCAGATCTGAAACACAGCACCATATGGCTTCTATGAAGAAAATTAACTCCATCACAGCTAGACTCTGTACAGGGATTTAAGTTTTCAGTTGAAATGCTTCCTGGGCAGAGGTGAGGGAGATTTAAAGAAATCAAGGATAAGCCTCCTCCAATGTGATTTCTGAACAGGGTATCCAAGAGACAGCTCCTCCTATGTAATACAAGTATCTTTTACTCAAGACATTCTTTTTCTTTCAAAAATTAGCAATTCACAGTAAATGATGAGTGGAGAAAACAACATACTAACTTGTATTCTACTGTGATTATGTGACCCTAAGAAATAATTTTTTCACTCAAGCCTCTACAACCACTTTTTGGCTAATCATACAGTCCAGTAATTTTTCCAATAATAAACTACTGAGCAAAATAGCTGTAATTCCTATAGTTGCCGCAATTAAATTCCAATAATCTTTACTATTTAGAGACTGTTCTATTGAAGAGAAACTCATCTAACAAGTAATAGGATAATGCTGTTCACATTAAACACTTCCAAATTAACTCAGCTATTAACGAGTGTAAAATTTATCTGATAGCAAGATCCCCATACAGCAAATTCTATACAAAAAATTCTGACCCATGAATATCGAGACAGAATAATGTCATCTCTTCATTAATAATTTAT
This sequence comes from Pampusana beccarii, assembly GCA_013399365.1. Classification (NCBI taxonomy): domain Eukaryota; kingdom Metazoa; phylum Chordata; class Aves; order Columbiformes; family Columbidae; genus Pampusana; species Pampusana beccarii. Next base: position 165,990 of record VWYH01002553.1, on the reverse strand, counting down.
TAACTCACTCCTCTCACCTTTTCTCCTCACTTCTACTTTTGATGATGCATTTTCAGATACCATTCGAGTCACTCAGTAACTAGCAATAACAGAGTCAATAGTGTGGTACATCATTCTACAGACCTGTCTTGATGGGTGAAATGGTGGTTTTGAATTGAACTAAGTCAGTAAAACATGATTGAAATAACTAGTTAAAATACAGACTAGCATGTGTGAAGCTGTTTACGCTGAGTTTTCTACAAGGGAACTTGTAAAATATTTAGCCAGCTAATTGCTTTGCATCTTAGAAAAACAGGAAAAAAACTTCTCAGTCAAATTTAGTTTGTTTGACTGTGACAACATCATTAAATTTGTTCCTTAACAAGACATACCTTAAATGTAAATTGGAGTCACTTAAGAGATGACTGAAGTAGTCATATTACTTTAGTAGTGTCATGAAAAAAAATATTCAGCATGTACAAGATTGCTGCAAAACATAAGTAAATATTAATTTATCAATGTCCAACTGAGTAATACATGAAGACGCTTGCTCTTCAGCAGGAAAGATTCCAATTAGACATGTGGCTCACTTGCGTGTGTTTTATAGCTAAGAGATAAATTTGACTTGTCTGTTGATAATTCCTTTTCATAAACCAATTTAAATTAAGAATTTGTTCACAGGCTGTGAACATCTATATTTTAACTTAAAACAGGATCGTTCTCTTAGGTTGCACTGGGTAGTTTTGCATCATTAGCATATGATAATCTTCTAAAATAAGAAAGTAACAAATGCTAAACACACTAATTAATAGTGAATAATAAGTACAGAAATGCACATGGAATGTTAAGTGCCCATAACATATGTCACCACATCATAACACAGGATTCCTTATGTGCATGTGAGTGGTAGAATTAAATGTTTTATGCTACCCCAGCTACGTCTGTATGTATTATTATCTTCCTAGTCTTCACAGGTCTTAATTCCACATTCCCCATTTGTCTCCATCATATTTTTTATTATAGTGCTTGTCATTTTGTCTTCCTGTTAGATCAGTTTTCTTCTCTTGTTTGAGAGTAAAATCTTGAATAAAAGTAATTGTAAATATTTGGTCTGATACAATCTAAATTTGGCTTTTAGCTTTGTAAAAGTCACTTTTAAATGAAATCAGATCTCACCAAACATAGGTCTAGTTTTCACTTCCTATTCCATAACAACAGATGGTCTGCAAAAGCTCCAACTGGAGCACCTTTAAATGCAACATTTCTTTTGACTGTTGTTTTTATGTTAGTTCAGAAAGCACAGATGCACTGAACGTTAACTGCAGCCACTAACTAGCCATTCACTAGAATTTCAATAGAAACGTTTTACTCAAAATTCTGTTCAAAACAAGATACAGGATAGTGTTTCATTCGTTGCTATGAACATTCTTAATAAAAGGAAGATTAAATTGTTACAATGATTACACCCCTGAAAACATGAAACACACAGTACTTGACTGAAAGAATTACCAAAGTCAAAGTGTTTTATACTAGTTTTCCAATTAACTAATACTGCCATGAATCAAAGTCCCAGTAGGAAAGGGAGAGAGACTTTCCAAAGAACACACACGAGTTTTAAAAACAGAGATCTCAAGCTTTAATTTTTATCAAGTATGCTCACTACGCTGTATCTCAAACACAGACCTATCAAAAACCTAATGTTTGCAACACATGCATGAATCAGTTGAAGTACAGACATCCTAATTTGAAGAATCTTTTTGAAATTAGACCATGTTTTCTAATCTCAAAACATTGCTGGTTGGGCAATTTCACTTTTGTAGAATAACAAGCGATATTCATTTTTTAAGTAAAGGTTAACATTAAACTTCCCAAACCTGAAAAAAACGCCCTCCTCTATAAAATAAACCATTGTGTGCTGGTGCCTAACATCGGAGAAAAATGTTCACACAGTCGAAAATGAATGGTTTTTGCATTTCAAGGTGACAAGTACAATGTCAGACACAATCAATCGATCACTGCATAATTATTATTGCAAATGATCCATATCCATGCTGCAAACCTTAAGAGGAATTTAATGAAGCAGTAAGCACATCAATAATAAGATCTACTTCGGTCTCTGTTAAATCCCGTGATTCATAAATATATTGTCACATTTTATGCTTCCTTCAATTCCTGTAATTATATTTGAGAAGTTAACTGAAAAGTAAAATTCAAATATATATCAGCTTTTCCTCTATAAAAGGAGTCCTTCACAGTATTATATATACACCACAAAAATTAAACTTACAAAACACCACTTACCAAATAAAAGGCTAAGATAGTCAAGAAAGAGAAATGCAGAACAATCTCTGAAGAAAATTCACAATGTCGATAATCAGACTCAGCCTAATGAGTTTAGCTGGCTTAAATTCTGTTTTGTCTGTAGGTGGCAAGGTTCTGGTAGTTAAGGGACAGCCAGGGTGGCTTCCCTGGGTGGAGGACGGGGCTGCCCTGTGTGGGACACAGCTGGTTCCAGACAGCTTGGGGATGGACCCACCAGAGGCCACAGCCAAGCCCACCATGCAGTTTGGTGACACAGCTCTGAAAACACAAGTAAAAAAAGGGCAGAAATGTTGGAAGGAGAGGATGAGGAAACAGGAAGAGCAGCGGAAATGCCAACGTTGGAGAAGGAGGAGGTGTTCCACGGCGGAACAGGCACATCTCCAAGGGGACTGCGGCCCATGGAGGAATCCACGCTGGAACACAGGAAAAGAACTGGAAGGAGCTGCAGAGAGAAACTCCCTACATCCTGACTGTAATCCCTCCAGGCCACCCATTGCCTTACTGAAGGAGACGACTTGTGGTGATAACAACAGGGGTTATTGGTTTTGTTTCCCGCTATCTCTACCAGAAATTAAACTGGCAAATTTAATGGGCAGAAATTATAACTGGCAATGAATAATTTCGTTTCCTCCAAGGCAAGTCTGTTTTGCCTGTGACAGTAATCAGTAAGTGATGTCCCTGTCTTTATGCTGACCCATGAGCTTTCTCACTCCTTCCTATTTTCCACTGAGGCTGGCAGTGAGCAAGCAGACGGGTGGGAGTTGGGCTGCTAGCTGGGGCCAACCCTCAACACAATTCTAATTCTGGAGGGGAAAGAACATACAGTGTATTATATCCGTGTGCAGAAAGCAGTCACTTCTACAGATGCATTGGACTTAAGTTTTCTGACTGCAGTAAGAACATACATATTTCCATACATTAGAAGGATCCGAATGCGGATTCATCTGTTTGGCAAGGAAGGAATACCAATCCAGGAGCAGAAGGGACACAAGAAGCCAGTATGGAAAGACAGAAGGTCAAGAGCTAATGAAGATGTGAACAGATACCTAGACTTCCATTACTGAACATTCCCTCTTGATTAAATGGTGAGACAAAGTAGTTATACAAGGTAAATCAACTCTAATGGCATTTGCACATATAAGTGAGAAACTATAAACAAAATCCTGGCTTAGGGACTGTCACGATCTTTTTCAGCTTCTCAAACAGGCATACTTCACTAGAATAAATATCCAAAGTAAACCAGTCAATAAATTCATCTCAAGACATGAACAAGGTTTTTCAACTGCCCAGGAAAAGTCTTCATGACTTGCTCACCCTTCTGACTGACCAAGACCATTCAAACAGCAGCTGAGAGTCTACAATCGTAGATACCGTAGCATATAAACCCCCCGGACTGTGACACAAATGGTATTTAGAAAGGATTTCCTCTCAGAAGTAATCACAGTAGGACAACAGGAGAACTCCGGCCTGCTCACTCAGCCACGTTTCACGCAGCCTTTGTTCAATTCCTCCCTCACATAAACATCCCTGGACTGATGAAAAGACATTCACACAGTCCACTCAAAGCTGTGATAGAAACCAGTGCTGTGAAAATGGACATGAGAAAGATAAGGTTAATTCAACAAATGTAACTTCTTGCCAAAGTAAGTGGGGGAAATAGGTTTGGTAATTAAAGTATATAGAGTACATAATACAACTCCAGAAAAGAACAAAGTCTAACATACAGCTTTATACTAAATACACAAATTCTGCTGAAATAATAATATATAAATTCTTATGTCCTACTTGAACTCAATTTCATCACACATTAGCACTTAGGAGTATGCGTGTTTGTGTCTAAAGGGATGTATGTTATTGTTATAAACTGAAACTGCTGTGCTTTCTTAAGCTACCATTATGCAACACTGGATATAATAGAGCATAATACTGAGTTTGTTCTCTTGTTCATATTATTACCCTGTATAAATAATAGAATGTTGTTTTACAAAATACTGCAGCAGGTCAAAAAAACCCCTTCAAGACTGAATGCATTGGATTAACAAATGTTGCTGTCAAATATTCTAAAGTGCAATTACCTTTCTCTTCTATTCCATTTATCATCTTCATATTAAAAAAGGTGATTTTGCAGAATCTTTTTATGCTTTGTATGTTATTGTGATTTCTAGCTTCTATCACAAAATGAATTATTATGGATATGATTTTTAAACCAATATTTATCTATATATGAGTAGATACAAAAAGATAACCTACTGAGAATTGCCTTAGATTCCACCTTAACTAATTGTAATCCTGTTTTCATTCAACATCTCAATCAGTCCTTTCATTTCAGCCATTTATAAATTGTAACACTTCATTATTCAGTTTTATTGAGTCAGATACCCTTGAAAAGCCTTAATATTCATATCAGCATACTCTATTATTAAATCATTTTGTATTTTTCTGTGTTAATAATAAAAGGTACATATTTATTCAACATCAGCGGTCAGGCAGCCAGATACAGAGTATAAGCTACATGTTTTATTCAAGGTCTCTGCAGAAAGCAGCATGAGGATCTTTTTGACTCTGAAGGTACTTGCACAGCTTTTCAGCTAATGTTTGATTTTTCTTAAATTATCTAAATATTTTGATTGCAATAATTCTGTGCAACAAAATCTATATTGCTGAAGTGTTCCACTGGCAATGTTTTCAACATACTCATTTCATCTTTCAATTTACTTCATATTGTATCTCAACTATCTGTAGCTCTTTCAACAGTGAGTAGTGCATTTTTTCTTGGTCTGTGACGGTATTAGGAAGCCCCCATTTAAGAGAGAAATACTTCGCTTAATGCACACAATGTCAATACTGCAAAATACATGGTAAGTTATTCAAAAAAGATGAGAAGAATTGTATTGCCCAAAGGATATTCTAGCTTCTTACTCCACTTCTAAAAATCCTGAGATTTTGTTTCTTCATTTTGTTGTTTTAGCAATCTTCACGTCCATTTAGGGTTCTCATTTCCTTCAGATAAAAAGCCTTTGTATTGCTTCACTTACAAACTTGTGTAGCACTTGGCACACAAAGAACACAGGCCAGGTTTGAAATGACACACCTTCCTAATTGAAGAGAAGGGCATGCTCTATGCCTGCATAGATTTGGTAGCACATAACAACCAGTAAAACTTTTGTTCAGCTGAATAAAATACCACCTGCCTTTGAATATGTGAACTGACACCAAGTCCTGTACGTGTATTGTTTCCAAACAGGAGAAGCTGACTGACAAAAGCACCAGAAATGCTACCATAAAGTAGTTTAAACTCTTAAATATTTATCCTGATTAAATTTCTAATACAGTCTTCCTGTTACTCCCTGTTCCTCCAGCCTTCTCCCCAAATGTTCCTCTGAGGTAGATTTTGCTTCTGTGGGCAAGTACGAGACACGGTTCTCTCTACTGGTCCACAAAGCTTTATCATTCAGAGTCGTCAAAACAATGTTCTATTGCCAGAAGATATTGTTGCTATTGTGTATAAATGTTTCCAATTTGTTTCTCTGTATCTGCCTACTCTAGTTTTCTGCAAAACCAAATTTCATTTGCTGACATGCTTTCTGCTTTATTCGATCAAGTATTATTCTAAAGCTGGTACTGAAAAAAATCGCTGTTAAATATATACAACATTTGTGAAAACTTATTTGCTATTATTAAAAAGAACAGCAGACTGACAGGAATGAAGCCCGTCTCTGACTAAGCAGACAGTAACTAGGTGTTTATAAAAATCATAAATTTTTATTATGGTATATTAAGCTACTATTAGTTCAGCGTTTTCATAGTGTATAACAAAAGATGGAAAACCAATAATTTGTACATTTTAAAATGCATTTGACAACGATTTTATTTCAGTTTTTCTTAGAATATTTAATTGCATATGATTAACTTTTTAATGAGATGCAGTAACTTTAAGCTCTCATCTTCTGACTCAGGATATGTAAGTTGAACATGAGGTCTATGAGAACTCAAAAAGAGTCCAGTCTGAACTACCGAATGGAAAATAAGTGATCATGGAACCATTTGCTTGGGAAACAAGTAGTTACGTATGCTATCAAGTAGAAAACTATGCTTATTTTCCAAAATATTAAAAAGAAGAGGAGGAATACTATACGGAACAAGCAGGTTTGCAAAAGTGTGGATTCCATGTTCTGAGCAGTCTCAGCTTTCAACCATCAAAATTCCCTTCACCCACTGATGTTTCTAAAATATTTCCAAAGTCAAGAACTTTACAGCCCTCTAACCAAAAAAAAAACCAAACCAAACCTCTAAAAAAATCACTTACTTGTTATATGCTGGGAAAATCATTACATCTTTTGGGAGGTGAGTTGCACTAGTGAGTTGCTCTAGAAAATGTGAATGATAATCTCCAGTGTTCAAGAACACCTTGGATCATCACTGTGACAATCTTGTGGTAGAGAGAAAGGTGTATTACACTGCAGCAGGATCAGAATATAAAAAGGTCTATAACCTTCCAAGTTAGAGAGGATATAGGTCCTTTGGACTTCAGGATTTAGCTGTAGTCCCTAAATCAGGAATACTTGAAACTCCTCAGAGTTTATTTGTCAATATGAAATTCGATATTGATGAACTCTGATTCCTATAGCACAGGGGTCTGTACAGAAAAGTACCAGACCGAAAGAAGGTCTCTTTTTCCTAGGGGAGGAAGGGACCATAAGCATCATTAAATTGCTTGGGTTGTAAACAAATATAGATTTCCTTTGACAGGGTTAAGAGTGCTAAAATTTTATTTTCTGAAATCTTGAAATAAGTATTTTAAAACACCACTAATCAAGAGCGTTCCATTCAACAGACTGAATTACTGGCTGCACACTGAATTCCTGCAGAATGTTTTGATTTAGTTAGCTGAACACGTTCACAGTTTGGTTGCTGTAAAAGGATCTTGACATCAGAAGCAGTAGAATTAAAAAAAAAAACAGGACACTAATTAGGAAGACATTATAAAATGCAAAGAAACGGCAACTTTCTTTTTCTTTGTTAATATTGTGAAATATTTCTACATTATACATGGAATGAAACAACAGGTAAACACTGCCACATGAAGGAGGGAATAGTATGAAAAAAATCTGAAAGTCAATGAAAGGAAATATATTTTACACCTTTAAAAAAGGGAAGACTACATTTTTACACAAGTTGGCTACTTTAAATTTTAATAATACTGCTAAGGAGCTTTTATGTAATTATATAAAATATTGATGTGGTGCCAGAAAAAAGCATTTCAAATGCTGCTGTGAGTTTATACATTGTACCTGCACACGTTAAAAGCCTCTTGCTTATATGCTCTCTCTTTTACATGCAGATACATACACACGTGCACTTAATTTACAGAGATTAAAAATCATAAAATTTCAGAAATAAGTTTTCTATTAATACAATTAATCTTTATTTCCAGAACAAAAGAAAGTAATAATGTTCTCCTAAAATAATAATAAAAAAAGTTAATTCTCTGCTCCTTCCTACTAAGCTTATTTCGAGGTTTTATTCCAATTATTTAGACTAGGAAAGGTAAATGAAAAATAGGAAGAATGCTTAATGCATAGGAGTAGTAATGCCAAAAAAGAGGCATTATCTCGTAATGAATTCTGCTAATTAAAAAAAATAAACAACCCAAGTCATCATAAAACGTATTATAAAAGGACAAAACAGAAATGGAAGGAATAGACTTTTAAATGTCAAATGTTAATTACTGGAAGCTTTGGAAACCAGGAATTGCTACCATCAGGAACTGCTTATTACTGCATTATTCACTTGAAGCATATATATATATCTCTCTAACAGAAATAATTATAGAAGTTCATAAATACTATAAAATACAACATACTGAAGATACTAGAAATCTGCATAGTTACCTGCATTTCATTAAGTTTTCTAGTTAACAAAGATTCATAGGCTTGGGGGGCAGGGGGAAAGAGTCCCTGGCTTATAAATCTTTTGAGCTAGTGCCACAAAGAAACAGAATAACACATGTTCTTTCACACTATTGTGCATGTCAGAAGGTTTATCCTCAAATATTTACTGTGTATCTCTTTTGGATGATGTTAACTGCAATTGAAGAATACAGCAGTGCTGAATGAAAAACAGACCCCTGCAGTTAAGTGATCTGATTTATAAATACGATAATAAAATAAAATTAATCCTCGCATTAGCAAAAATACAGCTTCAATCAAGAACCATGGTAAGTGTTAAAAATAAGCAGCAACTGGGGTTGCTGTTACATGCACAGATACTTGCTTGTGAAAATTAAAGTGACTTGTACTACAGAACACAGAGAAAAAGAAAAGGGGGAGAGAAAAAAAGAAAAAGACAAAATCATAAGGCTCAATGACTGGTGAGGTCCTGAAATGATAGCACAGGTCAAAGAACTGAAATGAGAAACTTAAAAGTCTGCATGCAGTGCCTTTTGCACAGATGACAGAAGTTACTACAATACATTGGAGGGTCAACAGAAATTAGAAGGAACCATAAAGGGAGATTTACAGCATGAACTACAAGCAGTTTAAAAGAGCAGCAGTGATTTACTGATAGTATCTCTAAGACTTGAGTGTTGCTCGTATGCAGCCTGTTTTTCAGAGGTGGCCCAGATTAGCTGCAAGCCTGGCTATTTTTACATACATTTCAATTAAATAAAGAAATAGATCATCAAATGAGATTAGTTTAAAATATTTCCCCAGAAGATGTACAGGCTTTGAAGAGGAACACAGAAATGCTTTTTCAGTATGCATATTCATTCACTGATTTATTTACCACTAAAAAAAAGAAAATATGTTTGGTATCCAAACCTGGATGAATTAACAGGTTAATAGATTCAGTAATTGACCATATACATGTCACAGCACAACATTCCTGTTAAGGTGAGCGGATTTTGCTGCAAGGAATCTGAACAATGCTGAATATAAAAATCACAAGAATAAGTACATTTAATCTATTTCTTTACCTGCGGTTGTCAATCGTCAGAAACTTCGAAAGCCATGAAAGACTGTGGCAACTAATATAAACACGACTAGGTCAAGTAACACAAATCAGAAGTTTTAATCACATTAAGACTGTTTCATTTCTCACAGAGAAAGCAAATTCTGAACAGCCACAAGTGATGCAGCTTTCGTTTTATGACTGAACCACACGGTGAATCTTACAGACACAAGTGTAGCATTTTCTAAGGCAACGAAAAGAAAGCAGTGCACTGTGCCACGTCCTGCAAACCCCCCAAATAAATTGCAGCTTAATGTTAACGGACCAGTTTGCTTAAACTCCCATTGGAAATGCAAGCACATGTACTGAGCACTGGCTACACTAAGCTATCCTGCAGCACACACACCTTTACATATTAGAAAACATGCTGTAACGATAGGCTAAAATCGACAGTCCCAAAGTCAATTTATGAATAAAAGATTGACATAGAGAGACACTACCTACCCACAAATACATCATCATCTTGAAAGAAATCAGGGGCTCTGTCAGCAAACAGAAGTCTCCTTACTTCAAGTGTGTCTGGAAGGAAAACTGATAACAGTGGGTAGAAAATCTTGCCTTTTTCTGTCAAGTCCTCACAGTTCTCTTCTTTTCTTATACAAGGTATTTTGGTTTGTTTGTTTATGAGAAGAGCATTCGTTCAGTGGCTCTTTCTGCGTGTGAAGTGAGTTGCTTCAGGCTGTCTTTTTTCTTCCCTTTTTCTCCCTAACTCTGTCTCTCCTTTCCTTACTGTCAGGCTTGCTTAGGTAACAATTCTTGGTGTATCTATTTAATGAGGAGGTCCGTGCACTAAAGGCAGCCAACTACACTGGAGAGAAAGCAAAAAAAGAAAAGATAGTAATAATAAATAAATAAATGGGAATATACCACTTCCTGATTGTTATTATGGGATCTACAGACGCCCCCTCTGTAGGAATTTATAGGAGGATTTCTAAGCATTCTTGGGGAAGAAAAAAAAAAAAGAAAAAAAGAAAAAATCATCAGAGAATAGCAGGTGACTCCAGTGGCACTCAAGCCATTACCTCTCCTTGCTAAAGCACCCAGTTCACAAATCCCGCATTTGAGAATTTTTTAAACTCAAAGCAAAGCTCCTACAGAAAAGAAAGGAACATGTACTGCACCCTGCTTCTCCTTTATCTCTTTAAACGTACTTCAGATAAAAGCCGCATCCAGTCAGGTCAAGGCCTTTCCCAATCTTATTACGCTAACACAAGAGTGTTCAACATACTTTTCTACAGCCATCTACCGACTTCACGGTGTTATTGCTGCTGCTGTTGTACTGCTGGGAGATGAGCGCCGGTACGAGGAACAGGGAAACACAAACAGCAAATCAGATGACAGTAAAAGTGGTGGTGCTTATTTCATTTCTTTCTAGTAGGTTTATTTTTCTTGCCGCATTATGTATTTTAAAATCAAAATCAGAAAGAATCGTGATTTGTATATTTAACAAAGGCTAATAAATACAGAGAACTGGATTTTTTGTTGTTAAGTTGAAGGCACTTTATGCAAACGAATGAGTATGTAAAGGGCTCAGGGTTTTTGATTGCAGCTTAGACTTTTATCATTTTCTAAAATGAAGTATTTTTAACTCGTTTAGCCTGCCTCATTGTAATGCACAATATATTGAATAAATTGATCAACAGCACTCTCAGGTGAGAAACAATTTTTCAGTGTAAAGGAAACAAGCCTTGGTCACTTTTTAGGCTTTATTATTGGTCTTGAAAATCACCCTGACTTTGTGAACTGGCAGCTTATCACGCTGTTACCATAATATGCTTTGGGTATTGATGTAGAAAGCTGCAGTCTGTCTACTAAGTGAATCAGCTGCTATAGTATATACATAATGAGTATAAATCAGTGAATAAATATAAAGAGGAGGCATAAAAATGACCATGGGAATGAGATTAAACAGAACTATTGTCTTATTTTTATGCTTGATTACTTATTTATTATCTTTGGTCACGGACTGTGCACTTCTTCAGACAAAAACATGGTAATTCTTTTAAACTGAAGACTCCAATCAATTTACATATTCAGCCTAACCATACAAGGTAAAATGTCACCTAAATAATTAAAACGCATTAACTAAATTGCATAATCATTCACTGCACCAGGGCAGGTGGCAAATGGATGGGCACCTGCTGAAAAGGCCTATAACAAGGAGACATAATAGCAATAGCAGGATTGGGGGGAGCAAACGAAAATCCATACCATTAAATAAATGGTAATCAGGAGGGTCTTGAAGACTCCTGCCACTGGGGTGAATTCAAAATAAAACTACCTCCTATACCACAGAGCTGATTTAACGTAGAAAAATGAAACAGTGAACTCATGTGACAATTCTAAGATTTATACAGAGATGTTTGTACAGATAAAGAGATACATATATATACACACATACCTACACAGAGCTATTGAAGTTCGATCCACTAAATACTATGTCCAGGTAAAGCAGAAGAGAAGGATTGATGTAGCAGTTCCTAAAGTGATAACTGTTACGATAATGTGCAAGTACAATATAATTTTAAATAAGTTTAATGCCATTGCATAAGGTGAAGCCACTTAGTTCACAAAGACAGTCTTCCAAAGCAAAAGAACAGCCTTTTGCATACAGTTTTGGGTTGTTGAAATCACCTGCCAACTTAACCACCAGCATTCAGCAGTCTAACAGGCCTAACCTCATCACCTTTAAGCTGTACGCTTTCACCTCATTTTGTCTACTGTATAGTGCACTGTGTTCTTCGGTATTTGAATACACTACAATAAACTTGAAGTATCTCATAGAATGAACTAGATTATGCTAGTTAAGCTGAAAATACATTTTCTGATAATGTATCTGCACATATACCAGCCAGCGGTTCTTTCTGATCTGTGCACCTGAACTGAACACACAAGGCTTTAGAATTTTCAAAGACTGGTTAAAGATCATATTAATATGATAAAAGTCTGTGCACAGTTATTGCCTATAAATCACTTTTCTATCAAAATTTCCCTGTTTTTGAGCATAGACAGCACAGAAAACTCCAGTGAATTGTGTCCCTAGGCTCTCAACTAATCCTTCTGTATTCTAAATTCTCTCCATTATTAAATTGGTTACTCAATCAATTCTTCATATCTTACTCCTTCAAACAAGTGGAACAATTTCTAACGCTGCTATACAAAACCATGCATTTGAAGGGTTTTATTTTTAGTACAGCTATTATTAAATGCTTTGTTCGTTAGATCATCTCTAGTTTCTGCACAGGTAGAAAAATGTGGATAAAAAGATTGAAAACAGGAGTATTACCCTGTTTTTTGCACCTCTAACTAAACTTTAAACCAAACACTGTTTGCTAAGTTTAGCTCTTCTGCATTTATCGAAAAAAAGCAAATAGAAGGTACTGACCATGATCATTGTAACCAGCATGTACCACAGCCTTAACTTTTACAATCAATCAGAATGCCAAATATTTTACCTATGGAATCACAAGGGATTAGTGAGATATTAAGGGTAGATAAAAATAGTTGATAATAGCAAAAATAAAATAATTGTGTAATCATAATTAAGCAAGAATAGTTATATATATGATCAGCACAGTCTTATTGGCACTTGAACAACTCATTTCAAAAAAAAAAATCAAGCTCTAGATTTTAGGAGTTCCATTACCTTATTAAAGGGGTATAATTCATGGACATATCTTGGCATATTTATTAATGGCACAGAGACTGGAAATAGCATCAATATTGCTGCTTAGTGCACTGGATGATAAGAAAATGCAGACTTAAGTTTCTCATCTTGCAGGGTATGTATGATTCCTAGGAACTGAAAGAATATTAAGGTAACCTCAGTGCTAAATGGTACAATCTCTTTTCTGCTAGGTACTATATATAAACCTATAGAAGGATATTGAAATCATATATTTGACTCACAGATAGCAAAGACAAAACTTTCATTGACTTTACTGAGTCCATGTTTTCAACTAAAGTCTCAGTACTTTAGAATTTAAAGCAGAGCGCGTTTAATAATATTTTTGAAAAATGCTTAATAAAGAAGGGAGGGAATGTGACTGTAAGGACCAGACTGACATCACTGGTGATTAATCCCACCCCTCCCCTGCCCTTTGGATTCTCCACCAGGAAAAGATACCAGCCAGGCACATGATACATGAGCTGCAACGACACTAAAATCGCACATAATTTACAGAGAGTACTAAAATAATTTGAAACATTCAGAGAGCTAGAAATATTTGTGTTTGTGGTTAATTTCCACACCTTACAGCTTCATCTATCATGGCTATTTACAAAATGAAAAACTGCAAATATTTAGGAGGTATGGTAACAAACAAGCCCTTAATCTGCTCTCAATTCATTGCAGTTTTAAGGGGGTTGTTGTTGCCTTTTTTTAGCTTTTGGTTTTTGGATTTCAGCATAACTGCAGAAGAGCAATTGAAGTGCAACTTTATTTATAGCTCAGTTGGTTTATAAACTATTCTGTATTTTAACCACACATACTCCATCAC
>VWYH01002553.1:97907-151994 GCA_013399365.1 Pampusana beccarii | reverse complement strand
AATTCATTGCAGTTTTAAGGGGGTTGTTGTTGCCTTTTTTTAGCTTTTGGTTTTTGGATTTCAGCATAACTGCAGAAGAGCAATCGAAGTGCAACTTTATAGTTCAGTTGGTTTATAAACTATTCTGTATTTTAACCACACATACTCCATCACGTACTCCACACTCTTTTTTTTTCCCCACTTTCAATTAATTTCTCATACTTTAGCACTTTTGCTGCTTTTGATGCAAGAAATTAGTTTCTGTGTTCATTTGCTGTATAGCAAAGTCAGAATATTGTCCCAGGAAAGCCTGAGGAGCATCCAGCCAACAACCGGTCATTAGACATCACCACAATTTAAAATATTGAGTCAGGGTTTCTGGCTGGCTGATGAGTTGTGTTCAGTGTACAGTCCAGGGAGTGAAAAGCAGGATGGAGACAGATGGGAGCTTCCTCTGATCCCAGACTCTCTGACACATGCATGGGATTTACACAGTTCATAGTTTCTCACAGAACCAGGGATATGAAACTGGCTTTCCCTTTTCTTAGCATAGCAAGGTGATGGGAAACAATGATCCTGATCAGGGAGGATGTCACTGTGGGATGATGATGGACTTGACTTTAGTTAGAGTTAGGTTTGTGAATGGAAAATAAATGCTTAAAGAATAATTTCCCAGAGAATTAACACAGTAACAGTGGGATCAGAATTTACTGGCTATTAGAAAACATTGTTTTAACTAAATTTCCTGAAATATTGGTGTGTTTCTCCAGTTCTTTTTCTAGCTAATGCCCAGGAGTTTTTGCATATCTTGATTTTAGTGATTATGCATATGCAGATAACAACAAGAAACAAATCTGTTTCAGCATGTAATCATTCACACTTGAACAAAGCAAGCTGGAGAGCAAATAGTACTGCTAACAAGTGGCTCTCAATTAGTCTATTTCTTGATACCTTATACTGGTTGAATAAAATTGAGTGAATTAATTAAATAACTCATAATACTCTAGAGCAGAAAAAGAAACTAACGTTATCAGAAAAATTATCTCCAGGCAAATGTTTGCTTAGTTCTAGTAAAGACCTTCTTTCCACTGCCCATACAATCTTTGATGCAAGAGAACACAGAGAAGGCTTACAATGTTAGAATCCTAATGCATTTAAAAAAATCTGATACAGGATATTTCCATTTCCACAGGAGGACACATATTCTACTTAGGACAGGCTAATCTGAAACCAACTGTTGCTAACCATTATATGTCTACTGAAACACAGGAAGATTCTCTTTTCAAGATACTACACTCAAATCTGCTCTGGATAAAGATCTTTTACCCAGTAGCAGAGCCAACTAATCCTGCTCCTCAGCTAACACCAGCCAACAGGCTTCTGCTTAAATAGGTTCACGTCAGATGATGTGAGGTCCTGCAGGAAGGACAACGCCCAGATAAAATAAATACAACTTGCCTCACTTGTACAGTAATTTAAGAGAAAGATTATGTCCATGACTTCTTAATTTTTAAGTAATTACAACTTTCCTAAGGTAAGATTTTGTTTTAGAAGTTAACATTTGATAATCATCACTAATATCATAAAAGGTTGCTATTACCAATGACTTAAGGACTACTTCCCTGTAATTTTAAGTTTATGAGTTTATAAATTCCTTTGTTATTTAGTACAGGCTCCTTAAATCCTGAAGTTTTTATGCACTGGATGATAACAAATGGATCAGTTTTATCACTTATAATAGTACTGTAAATCATAAACCGGCCTACCTTTCAGCAAAGGCCATAGAACTGATCACAGCAAACCTAGCAGTTGTTATTTCTGACTGTATATCTGACAAAACAAATTCATGCTCTGTCTCCTTGTTGCATTTGGTTTTTAACGAGGTGAGAACCGCCCCGTAATGGAGAATTTTGTTGTTTTGATGCGGTAGGGACACGCGGCTCCCCGGGCAGCGCACACCAAGAGCTCATCTGCTCCTCCTCATCACCTCCTCCTCCTCTGCCACCCCAAATCTTGTCTTCTTGGGAAAACCACCAGAATTAGACCCGCCCTTAGGCTGCCCAGGTTCTCCTCATAATATCAGAAAGGCCTCTACGATGAAGCCCTGGTGAAGGCAGGTTATTACCCATCTCTGGGCACGTAAAGTGACAAGTACACATTATTTTAGGGGGGCACTGTAGGGGTGGCGGGAAACGGACAAGTATGAAACTAAAATATATGGACACTCACAGAGCAAATGCAAAAGAGAAAATAAATGCCGTAAGAGAATTCAGATAGCTACGGAAACAGAAAAAAAGAGGATGCTGCAGGTGTTAAATCACTCCCGATATATTACCAGTCCACAAGAACAGCACTGAGTTAACTCAGTTAACAAGACAGTTATGTCATTTTTAACTGGTAACTCACAATTCCTAGATTCCCTGTCTCAATAAAGCTAGTTTTTGTATACCGCATCACAACTGAAAAGTGCAAAAACCTGCATGCTCAATTGGTAGGGTACTTTTTACACAAGTAGGCATTGCGTTTAATAAGCAGGGAACTTGTATGTGCAATCCCTGGCAGGTACTTCACATACTGAATTCTCCAGTCAGGTACACGGCCTAAGTGCTGGTCTGGCAGCCTCACAGATCTGGGAAATAACCCCCTTCAGAATCTTCTTTTGGTGTTTTGTTTGAAATTCCTGTTCCTCATTCTCAAGGAAATCAGAGACTGCTCGAGGAGCTCTAATGGCACCATCACATCGAGAAAAGGAAGCCAGGAAGCTGCTTTTTAATAAATCAATGCCTCTTTGGCTGCCTTCCAGACCACAAAAAACACTTTGGGCATCTTTGCTCGCCTTCCATTTTGTGTCTTGTAGGGCTCTCTCCATCATCTTTATGTCTGCATATATACTCCATAGCCCTTCCTTCTTTTTGGCTTCTGCCTTGAGACTCACTGAACATTCCCCTTCAATAGGTCTAGGACCATGTTTTTCCAGAAACGCTTGACATTTACTGGAACCATTTGTGTTATTAATGACAAATCAGCAGCGAGACAATAGCTAAGGCTTCATCAGTGTTTGCTTAATGTATGCAATGTGCAAGCGATTGTGATTTTCAGAAGTGATATCAAATTATTTCAAAATCAAATATATCAGGAAACTTCTGCTTATCAGTCCAAACTACGGGAGGGAACCCAGGGAATGTAAAGGGACACGATGACGAACATATATTGAGAGTCTAGTAGAGGGAACGTCTTCTGTCATCTCAGAGTATAACGTACCTGGGAATGGGTCTGCATGCAGTCATCCACAGCCTGTTCTTGTTCACATTGAATGCTTAAAAGTACAAAGACTCATCACTAGATCTAAAATTTCTTTAAACAGGACATGGGTGTTTTTGCAGAACAGGTAGTTCTAAAAGAAAGTGCAACACACAACCTGCTGTAAAGAAGGACTTGTATTTACAGTAGTACTGCATAGCTAAGTAGCTGTAAATCCACACTGCGGGTAAACGCACACAACATTGCTGCAGGGAACACATGGAGAGAAAGGACTTCTGCAGAGCTTCCTCTGCAGCGCTAGCGGGTGATAAGTAGGTCACTATGCCCCTTCCAACATCCCCATAGTAGGAACATTTCTTTTTTTTCCAGGTCTTAAAAATGTTGGGAGTACACAGCTTATTGCAAAAGGTCAAATTTGGCATCCTTTTGCCTGCATGTATCGAGCATTACAAAACAAGTCAGTCCTCTGATTCTGTACTTGCACGGCCAGCGAAAGGGCAATAAAGTGGTCAGTAAGCAAACCTGTGTGTACTTCAGTGTACCCCACTGCCTCCTGGTACTATCACAAATTCCTTCAGCAACATGACGCTAGATCTCCTGACCGTACACTCTCACAATTACAAAGTTCACTTATCATACAATTCTCTTGCCTAAATAAAAATATTCACCGTATTGTCTCCTTACATTAGCTGCCCATGCTTTCAGTTATTAAATTGACTGTACATTAGAGATGCTATGCTTACCTCAGACACTCTCCATTAAGAGGGATCCAGCCTGTACACTAAATATTTAATCTGAGTTCTGAGATGCTGTGAATCTATGTATTTTCTATTTTCCTAAGGGGTTCATGGTTCACATCAGTTGGATACTTCTTTCCCAGCAACAAAATGCAAAGTTAACTGTTTCCAACAACAAATGCACATGTACCGACACTGAAATAAAACAAAATAAAAATTACACCCTACTGTGAAGATAACAAAATTCTGGAAATATAATCTCTCAAATAAAAAAGTAGATTCTTCTGATAATATAAACCAGAAATACTCACTTTTGAGTATGTGTGAAAACTGAGCTTAACTTTTTTCCTCAGGAGGGAATTTCTCCAGTAGTGTCACAAGGAGTGACTGATCTTCACTTGACGGTTCCATCTTTCTTCATAGACAAATCACTAACATGGTGGCGACACTTTGATGCAGCCCAAGATTACTCCACAGTTCTGACGCACTCCCCATGACAAAAGGTCATTGATACTTCAAGCTGGACTAAAAGAGCATCAGCAAGTGGCTGTGCAAACATCGTCTGCTTTTGTCTTCCGAGAAAATGTAAGAAAAAAGCAGTGTCTCTGTGACCACAGCCTTAGGTGACAGAGTCACTGTCACTTCTCTCTGGAACTACATTAGCCTCAGCTGGGCTTCACACACAATAAATTGCAAAATGCTGATCAAAGGCATCACAGTCTTTTGCTGCTTTTCACTGAGCAAGACCTTGCTAAACCACAGTACCTTTGCAAAGTAATCGTTGCAAATAAACAATATTAAGACATTTCAAAAGATACTCTTGTTTTGTTGACATATGAAATTTAATGTGTCAATATGGAAAACGCAAAGAACATTCAGAAATGGGTACCCTGCTTCTATTTAATTAACGTATCCAAAGTATGTTACATACAGAGCAAAGCAGTAACCAGCAAGGTGTGTTTTCTGTTACGACCTGCATTTCAAACAAAGAAATTCTAAATGAGTAGAGCTCATTAATACAACTCTTTACAGGCAGAGAGGCTTCCAGCCTGCAGTATCAATTGCATAAAAGCCCATATGGCCACTCGGTGCATTGTTTCCCTCAGCATTAACTTGGATACTCTCTGTACTGTAAGTCTCCACGTCAGCTAAATGTTCTGAATTAAGGTCTTCCACAATTACAGAACGCAGGTCAGACAGCACGGACACCTAATTAAACATACGCTAAGATTTTTTTTATCCTAAGACAGATCTTTTAAGAGTATTTGTACATAACAAATTTCAACACTGTTTACATTCCTTACAGCACCGGGTAGAGAAAGGAACGTGCACTCCATGGGCCTCTAGCACCACCCACAGCCATACCCTGCAGCCACGCTGTGCATCCATACCCTGCATCCACGCTGCGCATCCACACCCTGCATCCATACTGTGCATCCACACCATGCAGCCACACCCTGCAGCCACACTGTGCTTCAGCTTCAGCAAGAGAGCAAACCAAACATAGGAACACAACAAGCGGCTGCATGGAATTCAGTTTGGAAAAATGTGCAGGAACATAAATCTGCTTTTGCTATTTACTGTAACAACGTCAAAACTTTGTTTCAACTGAATTTTCTCCACCTTGTCATACTAATTGCAGTTTGATTACAGTTGCATGCTTTTTTTCTATTTTTAATAACTCCAGCATTTTTCAATGCTTTCAAAATAAAGCTTGGATGATTCTGAATCAAATGCGGAAATACTGTTTCATTAAACAATTTGAAAAATGGGCTTTTTTTTCTTTCAGCCTTTTCTAAAGGTTGGACCAGATGATCTTTTGAGGTAACTTCCAACCTGAGCTTTTCTATAATTGTAGGATTCTTCGGATTATGAATGACAACATCCTGGGAACTATCTGAATAGTGTATGGAAAAGATATTACGTTCTGTTTTCAGACCAGTTGCATTTATAACTATTCCAGCTGATGTTTCCTAGACAGTCTTCTGGGAAGATGATTAATAACAAAGGAGCTTTCTCCTCACAGCCGGCAATGGCACTATATCCAGGCAAGATCTTTAACACACCTGCCTAGATACACCATATATTTTTGCTCCTCTGAATACCAGTGCTCAGAAGAGAGTTGTGTCTGACCATTTAGCTATAATTTTTACAATGAGAACTTGACTAACTACAGCACTCATGTCACTGACCTAACTTTTGAAATAAGTAACTACAGAAGTGTTAATAAGATTTCCAGAAACTTTTCTACTTTTACCATTTCAGCCATTAATTATTTTATTTTAAATGCATCCCAGTCTCCATCACTGTGTTATTACGGTATGTTACTGAGGTTTTGTTTGCAAGGGACTAAAAAGAACTCTGTAGACTGATTTCATTAAGATTTTCAGATGCCTCTGGTATCACTGCCCTTTGGTTTTGGTGGAGGAGCTCCTTTACACAGCAAGTTTCTCATTCTCCGCAATTACTCCTGACAGAGGTAGTGGAAAGAGACTTGTTTTCACTTCACCCTTGTCCCAAAAATTTCCACATGGTTCCAATTTTTCTCTCCCCAGATCTCCAAGTGCATAGCTACTGAAGGGGACTGTTCGGTGCCATCAGGAGCACAAAGCAGTAGCTGGGAGGTAGTGAGAATCTAATGCAAGGAAGAATTTATCATGGGAGCATTTTACTAGAATGTATTCATAATGATTTTTAACAGCCTTTCGCTGACTGCTGTTCAGTGATTCATGAACACTATGGCCTTTTTCACGTCACCTCTGGTTTCATCTACATAAATCACTTCTGGTCAATATAGTAATTTTCCATCATTTCTAGCTACTCTTCCTGGAGACTTCCTGTTTGTTGTTGTTTGGTTTTTAAACTCTATTTAAAGGTGAAGGATAGTAAACATTACAGTAACATTCCTTTGCTGTATTTTGGATTCCTACTTTTAAGGCAAATATCAGAAAGTACATTTCATGATTTTCGAGTTAAATGGTATCCTTGAGTTGGGATCCTAGCAAATGAGCCAAACTGAAAAAAAAACTAACTACCTTTTCAAACACATCATTGCAGACGATGCTGTCAAGTTTTCACTTGGGCACTGCGGCAATATCACATGAAAATTCCTGGGAGTTTTCATTACAAAAAATGCAAATGCCAGTTACAGTATCAAGACAAAAAGAAGAGGGAGGGGGCACAGGGAAAGCTAAATGATCAAAAGTCTGGATTTTATGGTGCTACATAGATGATTTTTAACAGTGACGAAAACAGTTGTAGAAAGCAGCAGCTTAGAGAACGGGAAAAGAAGGAAGAATGAGCTGATAGAATATAAAGTAATCTATAGCATGTAGGGAAAACCAACCAAAGGAAATGACTAAATCAAGGTAATAAAACTGTTAATTATGCGCTCTTTGTATGGCAGGTGCTATCAAGCAAGAAATTGACCTTGAGATAAAGGCCACTTTTAAACTTTCAGTATTGTACTCAGCAAGATCTTAAGAATCCAGAGGAAGAGACAGCTACTGTATTAAAGAAATGCTATAAACTGCCCCAATGAACCTCTCAGCACAGACCTTATCTGTATTTTTGCCCATTACTTATGGAATAACACCCTACATGGTATTTGATTACTTACCTAGAACACATCTGTAGCCACCCCTCTACATCAGGGCTTAAATTTCCAATATTAGTGGAGCATAAAAAAATGCCTGTGATATGATGTACTTTTTATACCTCCCTCCTTCCCCAGATGTGGGGGAAAAACATTCCTGAGTCAAGGTCAGCTTCCCCCAGGGCTGAGAAACAACAACGATGCTACAAATCAGCAAAGCATTTTTACCTTTCTCAACTTGCTGCTTTATGAAATGGATCCTCTAGATATCATGATAAATATCATCGGTATAGAAATACCTGCTTACTATTTCTTCCATGTCGCAATCAATTCATCCCCCAGTCTGCCTTGATATTGGTGATTTCCCAAACCCAGGTGGCAGGAGAAAACAAATAAAACAAACCAAGATAAATAAAACACACATACACACACCACCAAAAAACCAAACCAAACAAAAAAGCACCAGAAAAAAAACACAGGCAAAAAACCAACCCCCAAAATGCACTGCAAACTGCGATATTAAAGACGACTGTGATCTTTGCCAGTCAAATTGACTCAGCAACACTAGAGGTTGAAATAAGAAAGTCACAACAGTATGAACACTGTTAAAGCGGTGCACTTAAAGCTCTGGTTTCAAGATGATCCGAGAGAAATTATAAAAGCTAGGTGAAAAAAGTGCCCTCTCAACAAATAAAAAACTAAGCAAGAAAAGTTTATTTTCTAGGACAGCATCACTGATCACAGCAAGTGTTCTGCAAAAGAAGCCATATGCAGTCATTGCAGAAAGTCTGTCCCAAAAGTTGCTGTTCTGAGAGCGAAAGCTGCTCCCACATAGTGTGTGGACCCAGTACTGTGTGTTGCTTATGTTTTTGTAGCAGGAGGACGAGAGCACCAGGACACTAAATTAATGTTGGGTACTGCTTCAGTAGCCTTTACACTATTGAAATCTATTTCCTCCTATCCCTTCCGAAGTTGGCCACTTCCTGAGCCTTGGTTACATTTCGTGAACTGCCTCACAGACCAAATCCCCATCCATGACTGTCTGTATAAAACACGACTTGGAAAACACATCAAGTAGCTGACCAATTCCACACAGTGCGCTGCAGCTCTAGTCAGATTCTGTCTGCCATGCTAAACGGACAGGTAATTACTGAAAACAGTGCTTCAGCCTCACCCGATATTACGGCAACTCCTCAGTTTTCAGCAATCACGAAGCACCACACTGAGAAAATACTTGACTGTGCAAAAATCAAAGCTGAATTCAACAGAAAGTGGCACTTGAAAAAACAGAAAATCCTCTGCCTAATGTTCTCAGAGATGCCAAAACAACATCAGGAAAGGAATGGAAGGTTTTCTGAGTGGCATTCCATCAGCAGCAGAGACAAGGAAAATACCTAAAGGTATCTTTACTATTCCCGAAAGAATTTAGAGAAACCCGAAGTGTGCGGCACCATCGCCATTCAACAAACGGAAGTGCTGCAAACTTTCTTCTCTTGATCAAAGGAGCACATTATTAGCAGTTCGCACTTCAAGAGGATAACAGCATCCTCATGGTGAGAGGCTCTGTCACTTTAAACATGAACCATAACAATTCTCATTACCTAGTCATTGTTACTTTTTTAATACCATGGTTATTAAACAACAAATTGGAGGCCAGGGTTATCTAAGAAGGTTCCTATGCTTAGGAAGGCTCCTAGAATATACCAGAACTGCCAGTGGGACTGACACAGAATTTCACCATATTTCTGTAGTTGCCTTTTTTTGCACACATTAATTTCAAGCTAGGTGAAAATTCAAATGAAATAACATCCCTACAATTAACACCCCCCCAAAAAAAAAAAAACCTGGTGAACTATTTACAATCCTTTGATTCTTCTCCAGATCTTAGTTCCAGTATTTTTTTTCCCAAACTATGCTGTGAGTTACTCTTTATGGAACCACTGGGAACGCAGCTTGTAAGATGGTGAGTGAGATTACTCCAATTTCATTCCATGCCAAAACACGATGTCCTCTTACTAAACTTGCCTACCTCTATCTTTACCATACACCTACAGGATGATGACAAATATAGCTCACTGCAAGAATAACTACAGAAATTAAAGAAGGATCATTTAAAGCCACTTGTTAGCATGTCGAATGCAGCATAACCTATGTGAATTCCTAAGAAAAGGATATGTAGTAAACACAGATCAGATTGATCCAACTCTGCCAGTGTATCTTAGCTTTTTCCCCTTTAACCCTTTTTCCTTTAGGAGAGGCATGTATAATACTGAGCAGTTAGTTCCAGATTACTCTTCCACATTACTTGCCAATGCATACCAGGAGATTTTTAGAAGGAAAAGAAAAACTGACATTTTTATCACAGACACATGCGACAAGCTTATATAGTTTTCCTTTTCTCCCATCCAGTCTGGGAAGAGGTAGAGACTGAAATCACAGAAGTTCTGCTATGCTATCACCATAGTAAATTATTTCAGAACATGGTTAAAAAAAATAACATGTACTCCACAAATCACTTCCACTCTGATTCTTTTCCTCTCTCCAGTTTCATTCCCCCCTCTGCCCTCAGCTCAAACTGATTAAAAATTAGCACCTACCACTGAACCACAATTTACCTCCTTTGGTGCATCAGAGGAGCATCGTACACAAAAATCATCAGCAGATTATTCTTAGCTCACTGGATAAAGCTAATACCACAATGATCTTCAAAAATTTTCATTTAAAAGTTCCAAAAACCAGAAAAAAATACACCCCCCTAAACACCTTACAACCTGATGAACTAATGCACTGAACAAAGACACAAAAAAGAGAAATATTGCAGGATTATGGTTGCTTAATAAGTATGCTGGACATAAAAGCATTTGCTTTTGTTTGTCCTCTACCTGGCTTAACTTTAATATGTTTCTGGCTGCATGTCACAGCTTATTTCATTTATTGTCTAAGCCACAAGACTAATACAACAACAAGGAGACAAAAGCAAGTTTTGCATTCAATGAAAATTAGAGTACGATAAAACATATAAGGTGATATTAAATACAAGATGGCAGTAGGACCCTGCCCTTCCCATATTTCAGACCAAAGAAGGAACTCTGGCTGCATATAATGCATCTTGATAGTAAGAGCATGTGAAAGAAGCTGTTAATTAGAGCAACAACTAGGTCACTTCAAATTTCAGATCAAGGAAGTTAACCACACCATTTACCATTAGACCTCATTGGTATTCACAGGAATATTTATAAGCCTTCCTAACAGAGTTTAAAACTGCTCTATGCCCACCTTAAAGAGCTCATCAAGCATTGCTACGTAAGGACCAAAAGCATTGGCTTATACAGCAAAACTCATGCACGTAAACACAGACACAGAAGTTCACTTTAAACAAGTACAATTACATTATCAGTTAAGTTGATAATGCAAAATAAAAATTTCTTAGCTGAAAGGAAGGTTGGGTAGAGCTCAGTGATGTTTCAGTTAGCCTCTAAGTTTAAATAATATCCTTAGACTATGATAAAAACCCCAGGTTAAAGTCAAAACAGTAAGGAAGGTTCAGTGGAAGCAGCAGACAGACTTCTGAAGCTGTCACTGCACTTTTCTACAGCGTTATGACTGCAGCTTATTTCTACCTAGGCTGGTATCCTGATTTTCTTTGCAGCCTTAAATAACCTGTATCATTCATGCTTCAAAGTCTGTTTTTTTAGACCCAAATATGAGAAGAAAAGTGTTTTTAAATGATTTTGAGCAAGCTGTGAGTTCTGTGTTTTTACAGGTCATTTATAATACATCAGAATGACAATTACATTAAGCTCCACACAGCGACTCATAAAACAGCAAGTGGCAGTAGGAAAGAGTCAGGGAAGAGGATGGAGTGTATCATCCAAGCAGAGATTTATAGATCAGGAGCGGAGAACACAAAATAGAATGAGGAGGACTAAAGTCCTTCCTTTAAAGGAAATACTGAGAAAAAGCAGCGTGTGGATGGAGCTGGAGAGTGAGATACTGATGAGCCAATTTCCCTTTAAAGATACATTTGCTTTTCAGTACAACTTGATATAAATGAAGCCAGGTTAGAAAGCTGAAAGGAAATTACAGAAATATCAAGAAAAAAAAATGCAAGGCAGACACGGTAATGAAAATCATTTCCAAGAGAAAGGAAAACTTTAAAAGATGGCATTAATGTTTTATAATTATTTTTAAAATTTTAAATCTCAGGGAAATATACCAAAGTCCGCTTGTGTTATATATATCTTAAAAAAACAAGCAAACAACAAAACCCAACACACAAAACAAAACACAATCAACAACCAACCAGCTATGCTCGAGATAAAATTCCTGTAGCTTTCTGTGTGAATTCTCTTTTCAATAATTAAAGTATAAACATTTACGTCTAGCTTGGAATTGTACAATGTTGGCCAGGCACGTAAGTTACAAACTTGTGGTCACAATCATTTTCGAAGCTTGAGCAGAAAAGCGTTAAAATATACAGACTTCCTTAATTATTAGAATTATCATTCATTGTAAATATAATGTATAGCAGCCAGAGGCTCCAATATAAATACGAGTTTCATTACTCTAAATCCTTTATTCTAGAACTGTGAGTCTCTGCTTTGCATTTAGAATTTAAAAGCAAAGAAATAAGAGGTAAGAAAAGTCCAAATAAATGATTACATTAGGACTTGGATATTTCTTTCTATAGTCACACAATGTCTAATTATTTATTTGCACTATTACGCTTTAAACAAGCCATTCTTAAAGTGTATTTCCTTTGGAGCTTCTTTAGGACTTGCAGATAAATGAATGACTAGGGAATCAAAAAAGGAGAGTGGCACACTCATCATCTTAGACTTAGCAAGCAAGGTGGGAGATATGTCCTTTTCTATTATGTTCTTAGATGATCTAAGGGTAATCTTGCTTTAACTCAGTTTAACAAACACAAATGGCTGTTAGCGTTTTGTCCTTTTAATCCTGTTCTCTTCGTATATTTCAATTCCTTCTGTTGGGATGAAACAACATTTTGTTTTGAAAAAGACTGCATCGTATCGGGGTGTTCACGGTAGGTCACAAACACCAAAAGAAAATCTTGCAGGCCTGAAGAATCTAACTCGGCCGATTGAACATTTCTTCAAGAGCACCAACCGAAAAGTCACCGATGGTCACGTTACAGCCCGAGTGCCACAGAAGGCGGCAGTGGGGGCTGTTCACACCACGGCTAAGGACAGTCAGAGCTGCCAGCACTGAACTACGACCAGGACATCTCCACACTGCATATTGAATTTCACTGTGACCTTTTGTCACAGCAGATGAGCTGCTGTCAACTGGAACAGACCCTGGCCACTGGCAAAGGTTTGGGCGTTCCAGAGCGGGCAGGGGAAGGACCAGCTCTGCCGGGCCCGCCACTGGAGTGGCTGCTTTCAGTGGGCCTGGCCGGGTCAGACTTCTCGATGGCTGCAGGTTTTGTGCTCCGGCCACGAGCTCTGCCACGGTGGGCTGGGGAATGATCTCATCTCATGGCATCCCGGCCTCAGGAAAAGCGTTTCCACTCATCACTGTATTCGTGTCACAGGGACATCACAGCAGTAGGGCAGGATGTAGCTAATCTTAGTAGGTTAGAGATGTGGGGTTTTTTCCTAAGCTGCCGTGAAAAGTCGTATTTTGATATGATATAAAAGCATCATAAGCACTAAGCTAATTGTTTAATGTAAATGTGTAATACTGGAAAGATAAACGAAAGTTCTACTGTGTCACGTTTTATCCACTACTAAGAAAAGTCACACATATTTACCTGAAGAAAGAGTTGGGGGCCTCCTCCCATTGTATTTCAAAACAATATTTTCCTTCATTCAAAAGAGAAAACTTAATAAAAACAATAAAACCAAATGAAAACTTTTTTTTTTTGTTCTCATGGTACTGCTACCTCTGGAAAAAGATTGTCCTTCAGGTACTATTGCAATATTTTAACTTTGACAGCTGCTCTGTTGAGACATTACTACTGATAAAACAAAGCTTTGTCACTCCAGCTTCAGTACAATAGCAATGCAGTCACATATCAGCAAGAAAAGAATCAAGGACAGTATGTGATGCATCGTTCTTGCAGAACTTGTTTACGAAAAATACCATTACAAATACGGTGAAGACCAGACGAAGCATCTAGAAACGGTGGTAAAGTTAATCTATTGAATGGCTAAATGTTGAAGAACACTGCACAACTTATTTTAAAACTGGAGAATATTCTTTATACTTGCAAGTATGCAGGCACTGCTGATGCTTAATAAAATGAAAAAAAAAAAAAAAAAAAAAAAAANAAAAAAAAAAGGCAAAAAAAAGCTGCTTTTTTCTATTTCCAGTAATGTTTTTGTATACATAAAAACTTATTTCAGGCTTGCCTCTCCCTCTCTACTTGCATGTGAAATTTCAAGAAAATACCTGTCAAGTGGTATCAATAAATGTAGGTCTATTAAGCAACACCTGGATGAACCAAAAGCTTTTTTTTTGTCTTTTTAATTAATGAAAACTCTTATGCCTTTCCAAACAAACACTAGAATCAATCAGCGGAAAAAATAAATACTTGTGACAAAAAAGCATCTGCAGAGATATGTTGCACTTAAAGGGAGCACGGACTAAAACCTGTTTAAAACACCATCACTTTAACACAGGAAAAGGGGAAAACAAACTAACGGTCAGGAACTTGGGTTGAGGAACTCCATCTTATTCACAGATTGTACACAACCAATGGAAACACTGAAATACTTGGACCTTTTTTGCCAATTCCCTCACATTTTTAGCCCTGACTTCTTTCTGAAAGCACACATACTATGCATAAAATTCCAAAGGAGGGTCTTCTTGTTCACAACAATCTGGTAGTGGGGAAAGTCTGAGAAACTTGGTGACCTTTACCACTACTAAATCCTCTCATGGTGCATAGGAAGAGCACACTGAGTGCCAAGAGAGCTCACAGAAAGAGGTATGTACTGCCAAATCTCACTAAATTACGGAAAAAGAAAAACCTGTATCTACTGTACCTGGTTTATATTGAGATACATACAATATTTACTAACAAGCAACAAAATGAGCTAAGTATGTTCCTTTTAAATAACCCACCTGTCAGTAGCACAAACTAGATTCTGCTTATGTTTTAAAGAAACAGAACATTTTGCATGTCAGTGCACTTACCCTTAGTTGTTCTCTTCCACAACTCATCTGTTGCTTTGAACTCTACAAGAGGAAAATAGAAATAAAAGAAAAAAAAAAAACCCAACCAAACAGAAAACAACAACTTTGAAAGCATAGCATTCTTGCAACAACAAAGCTGCTAGATCTACATATCTTACAGGAATAACTACTGCAAACACAGCCATGAGTTGAAACCCAGTATTGTGGATCTAGATCAAATTGTTACTGCCAAAAAGTTATTTTCTTACTTCTTATTTTACATTTACAAAGGTCAAAAGGAAATGAATACAGAAGCCAACACAAGTCAAAAGCAGAAAAGCATTTTTGAGATTTTAAAGATCTCATTGGCAGTTCAGGAAGAGGCTTTCTCCTTTTTCTGTTCTACCACAAGTCTGTGTTATATTTCTGAATGTCCCACTACTATGGTACCATGAAATATTCATAGCACACCATAGAAATAAAGCTTCAAAAAGTGATAAAACACATTCCTATGACAACTTCGAGTTCTGATCCGGTATAAAAATACCTCTGAAGAAGACTTGATTGCAATGCATATTTTTTCCATACTGCTGCCTTTATGTTCTGCCAGGCTTCTGAGAAACCCTCCTGGAGTGTGAGAGCTGCTTTGCTGAGCAAGACCTCAGCGCCGGGTACCAGCAAACGTGTCACCAACGGCAGCCCCGTTTGTGAAGTCACCGCTCTGCCCTCTGAAGAGCTCAAGGAACGGAACCGCAGCACCGAAACACCCAGGTCCCCGTTTGCTCCCCAGCTCCCTGGTTTCTAAGCAAGTCCTGCCACCAGCACCTATGGGACAAACCTGTCAAGACTTTGCTCAGGTGCTCGGGGAGGCGCTCAGGTGGTGACTTGTCCAGCCTGCGGTGAGAGGCTCTTCGGTTGGTTGCGTTTTATTTTTAAATATTTTTACAATACTTTTAGAATCATAATTGAGTATCATTAGCAAGTATAATTAGCGTTGAAAGCGTAATCACTGCCATTTCTGTAATTAATGTATCCGGCAAACACAATTCATGAAACATGATAGAGAAAACTGATGCAATATTTTCTAAGAATATTTTCAGAGATTCAGAGTACACTTTCCACTTACAAAAAGTTAAAACATCAACCGATACCTGTTCGTACAAGATATTTTTACTCTGTTGTGATGATGAAAAGGGGAACTGCTCAGGCAAAGTTACTTACTAAAGGATAAAACTGCCAGCCCGTTTTTCAACACAGAAAAATGAGTCCTAATAGATAAGTTACAAGCTAAACCTCATATATATATATATATAAAAATATATATATATAAATATCAAGTTTTACAACCAAGTCACTGCACAAAAATACAAACCTAACAACAACAAATGCTCTTCTGATTAAATTTCTTAAGGAAACAAAAGGTAAAGGAATTCAGCATACATCTATTTACAATCTTCCTGTAAAATAGTAACATTAAAACAGCTAAAGTCACTATGTATTGCAGACTAAAGATTCCATTTTTCAGAGTTCATGCCTTCCTACCATTTCTAAATTACTCTAAGGTTATGCAAGTACACTTATAATGCAGACTCTGGATCTGCTCTAGGTGCGCCTATTCACATTGTTTACAAAATAGAAAAGATAATATTTCAGTTGGAAAGGTCCTACAATGATCATCTAGTCCAAGTTTGAAGCAAGGTATTGTGGGTTTGGTTTTTTGGGTTTTTTTACCTTTTATCTTTTTCACTATTACTATTTAGGTTTTTCTCTAAGTCCCTACACCAATTTTCAGGAAAAAAAAATAATAGTTGAAATGTGAATATTTGTTTTTGACAACGGTCCTACACATGTTAAAACAAACAAGTTTAAAACCGCAACCATGTCAAGTTACCCACTCTTCAACTGTTTGTAGGATACACACTATAAACGTAACAACACTACAACTACCTTATTCTGTTTTGTCCTGAGCAAGACAAGATAGACAGGCAAGACAAGACAGACATCACTATGTGTTTTACATACGTAAATAGGTGCACAAAGGAATGAAGTTATTTGCCAAACTAATAGCATGTGAGCTCCACTTAGCAAACTCAACAACATCCAGCACTATTTGTCTGTACAGTATTTCACTGGTTAGCTTCTTTGGATAAGGCATCTGTTTATGCTCTGTTTTTCTTACCTTTGTACTGTACAAGCATACATGGCTCACAAGTTTAGTCTCTCTGATAAAATACAAAAACAGGGAGAGATTTACAGTTCTTCCCATTTCCTCTGCCATATCCTGTTGGGCCTGGACATGCTGACTGCATGCTTAGCTGAACTATGAAGATGCTTCATTCATTTGACCGCAGCTGCAAACTGTTCTATAGTATTAGTCTAGGCTCTTTTGAGATGACTGTGAAGAGTCTTTTGGAAAGACTTTCTGAAATTCATATTTACTATTTTGTTCCCATTTAGATACAGTGGAAAATATATTTGGATTGTACCTTTAACATCAACCTTCAAAAGAACGTGTTCTCCTCTTCCCCATGGGATGAAACTTCTGGCTCTGACCTCACATGAGCTGCACAGACTTAGAGGCATTCTGCCTTCAGACATAGAGGTGACAAAGGTGGTTACAGACAAGGAAATCCATGTAGACAGGAACAAGCAGGAAGACCAGAATACTTCAGCCTAGAAAAGAGACGGCTGGGAGTAGATGTCTATGAAATCATAAATAACATGGAGATGGAAAAAGCTAGAATGACTGCTTCTGCGTATTTGGAGACCAAAAGTGGTGGTGGGCAGGGGGGAATTTCGNTGGAGATGGAAAAAGCTAGAATGATTGCTTCTTCTCCACTCCGAAACAACTAGATGGCAATAAACGGAAATAATAGGTGGCCAGTTCAAATCAAACTAAGTAAAAAGATGATTCTTCATACAATGTGTAAATAAAGGAGCAGGTGTTGTGGATAAACAAATATACTAAAGAAAAAATTATAGAAGATTATTAAATGCACAAACACCACCGTTGCTGCACAAAGTTCCTGAAGGCTTGAAGAAAATTCTGGAGGAGTTTGCTTTGTTCCCTTCTTCCATAGGCACACATCAAAATGGTACCAAGGGCTCACAGCCCCAGTCTGACTCGGAACAGCTGCTGTCACGTCCGCTAATACAAACCCACACAGCCTTCCAGTGCCGCTGCGTATTTGGAGACCAAAGGTGGTGGTGGGCAGGGGGAATTTCAGAATGGAAGAAAGGCAAAATCCGTAAAAAACAAACACAGAAAGTGTATCAAATATTTGTAGAGTGGACCAAGGGTTGTAGCTATTGACTATTTAAGCAGATAACTCTGTTTAATTAGTCTTCTATAAGGCTGTCTGCTACTGTCATTTGCCAAATATCTAACATCACAGAGACCAGAACAGAAAATGTTATTTAAGATTGAAAATAAGTATTTATGGACAGTGGGAGAATTTAATAGAGAGGCAAAGAGTGCAGAAGAACAAAGATGTACAAGTCAGGAGAGGGTAACCGTGTCCTAACATCCAGCTGCTACAGCACATCTGGCAGCAAACAAATAGAACAAAAACATACATTTATCTTAAAACAAACAGCTTTCGTATGAATGTGAGAGTTGTATTTTGGAATGTATTTTGACTCAATCTACCACCACATTCATGGCATTCTCATTCCTAAAAGAAATGTAGGAAGACGATGGGCAATATGCAGGACACACCAATTTCCTTTGTTCAAAGTTCAGCAAATGGTTCATTCCAAACTGTATGTTTTAGCCATAATAACAAAATCGATTTGAGTGATGCCTTCCCTCAGAGAGAAATTCCAGGCAGACAGCTCCCTCATCACCTTCATCCTAGCAGCTTCCCAGAACAAACGCAGGAAGGCTCAGTGATAATGTGTTATTAGCAAGAGATTAGAAAGAAAAAATGAAACAAACCAAATTTGTCTTAATGAAAAATTTTTTTTTTATAGTTTAAACAGTGATGCTGTCTACCTATCTATCTATTTATCAATTTAAGTTTATTACAACACATTTGGGAAAGGCTCACTTGGGCACAAGTGGCATTCTGTGCAGCTAACCAGTGCCAAATTTGCTCTCTTTTTATCCCTTTTGCCATCCATGCCAGTTTAAGAGAACATCCTGGCAGTACTAGGCACTTAAGGGAAAACATAAATAATGCATTTACAATATGTAAACCTGTACAGATAAACGAGAAAAACTGAAAGCCACAACATATTTAATATTAATGATCAAAAGGCCCTAGAAGCAAGCCTGGTGCACATCCTGCAATTTTAAACACAGTGCTTCTCAATCCTAAATTTACTTTGTTATGTCTTTGGACTGAACCATATGCAATGAACTATTTACTTCTTTTAGTTCAAGACTGCATGAAGAACCTGGTCAATATGTTGAGTGTCATTATGTCAAGCTCTCACACGCTAGAGTTTAGTGGAAGAATGACTAAAATATTGATTCTCTTTAAAGGATTCTATCAAGGAAAAATGTTCAAAGAATGTGAACAGTAGTTCAAGACTAGAGGTCTTTTTATAAGACAGTCTTATATGGCACTCATGCTGTCAGGATCCATCATTTTAAACAAAAAACAGACCATTTGGAAATACTGGGCAACCTCCTGGTGTCATTCCCTCTCTCTCATGAGTTCACGAACACGAAAAGAACAGGGAAGACAGTTTTGTTTTCATTAACTAGCAGTAGCAGGTGGGAGATTTAAGATCTTGTAAATGTAGTTATCAGTCATCCACTCTTCATAAGGACATGCAAGCCCCAGCTCTGAAGAAATTGAAACACCAATAGAAAATATGACCCGCCTATGCAGGCAGTGCATATAAAGCCATCCTGTTCCCAGAGAGCAGTCACACCAGAATTACTTGTCCAGGATTTTCCATGTTTCTACTCTAACAACAGTTCCAGAAAATGCCCTCCAAGATTATTATCTGTCTCCTTCTGCCTCAAACACAATTACCTGAATGGTACCACTTCCATTAGGAAAGGATCCTTTACAGTCAGTGCCTACATATGAAGTACGGAGCACCAGAATCAGATGCCAAAGACTTGGCCCTGATCACAGCCACGGAGCTTTTACCAGAATGGAACTTCGCAGTTAGTCATTGCGTATTTATCTGAATGAGGTCTCATACTTCTCATTCATACATAGATTGAATAGCTGAAATATACTCACGGATTACTCCGTGACAGCCATGCTAGTTTTATTTCACTAGATATGGTGAGACAGTTCATACCATTTCATACAATTTGCAGAATCCATCTATTGGTGTTTCGTCTCATCTGACTGTAAAAGTCTTCTCTCAAAAATTAAATGCCTGGGTTTTTTTTGCTTGCCACGTTGCACAAAAATGCTGTGCTACACAAGGAGATACACCAGACTCTGCTGGTTGGTGTATTTCATTTTGGAAACAGTCACTTCTGTTGTATCATTATATTACATATTAGTTTTCATTATCTCTTTGCCCAACAGAATGCAGAAGAAATGATGCTTCAAGGTTATTTAATGTATGGAGAGAGCATGGGCTTTTACATGTATGTATAAATAATATTGTGCACTAATTTTAAATGGCTTCTCAGTACTTCACATTAAAACCCAAAAGACAAATGAAGCAATGTGCATCCCAAGAGCTCACAGTGCCACAAAGTGGAGCCTGAGATGCTCAAACACAGAAGAATCATTAAAAATATCAGTAACTAGATAAACATATAGGATGATCTGAAGTGGAAATGGCATTTTCAGCATCTTTGGTAGTGACTTACAGCATCATCAAGAGGCTTTCAAACATAAAATCAAGATTATTTCTTCCTCAAGGAGTAACTGGAATCATCCTCCTCTTCTATGAAATGCTTACATTTTTTGTTCCTACATATGATTCCTGAAAGTCCTCAAATGTTGGGGAGTCTAATGAGAAGATACAGTGCTGAAAACCTATAGACCTCTTGTTTACACTGTGTTACTAATACAAAGGGGTACAGGGTGTATATGTCTCTGCATATGCATTTTTTTTCCAGAACAGAGAGCTTCGGGTTTCTCTTTGCTAGGTATGTGCATATGCATGCACGGAATTTTAATTTCATGGGGTTTTATTACAACCATCAGTTATTGCGCTATAGCGGTAGCTAGAGGGACTGATTTATTCTCAAATGCCCTTGGCTTGGTATTGTATATCGACTGGTGCTGCTGTCATAAATATATTTGGGTGAAGAACTGCCTACAATTCTGTGCATAATACTAAGCAGAGTTAAGGTTTCACGTGTCACATATAAGTGGGTTTATTTCTACTGGAAGAAACAGGCAATTATTATGGCCCATTGAGCTCAGATTAAGCATTTCCATCAAAAAAGAAAAAGAGCCTAGTGCTACAATCCTTGTAAAGCTGTAATGCAAATGGAGACCATCTCATCTTCCAGAAAAAAATATGGCTTTACAGGCATTTCTCTCTCTCCTTCTTACCCTCAAATTGGCAAAATATTCCAAACAGAATAATTTTATTAAGGCAAAAAAAGTAGCAAATCTCCAAAAATAAAATAGCAAAACTGAACATAAATATAAATATATATAGATATATAGATATACACACGCATATACGAAAACAGTTCATAGGCAATTATTTCCTCATATGAAATGGCTGCTTTAATCAATTGAGAACCCCCAAAGTCCAACTTTCCCCTTTTCTTGGCTTCAGGATCTATTTTTTCCAGCAAGATTACCTATACTGCTTTAAGCAACACTGTCACCTGGCAAACACAGTTGCGTGCGCTTTGTTTTGGTGTGTTTTTTTCCTAACAGCTCTAGTTACGTGCCCAAAGCACACTGCAGATCGCAGGGACACCCTCATCGCTGCATTTGCCTTTGGCTCCCCAAGTGCACTCAAGGAAACCCGTGGTGCGGAGCCTGGAAGCTCCTCATTTCCTGATGCCCCTTGAAACCCCTTCTAAGTAGTTCCCTGTTTTTTTCATTAAAAGTTGAGGAACTGTGGGTCTCTGGTGTGCCCTTGTGAAAAGGACCACGAAGACAAAAACTGGTTTATGTTTATTTTGCATCTACGCTATGTGACTGATCCATGAACATTAAGGCACCGATGCATTCATACTGGAAACTACGTTGCAGTAGCTGCTAATATAAACTAGGAAAAAGGTCTCTAAGGAAATATTTTTGCCAGTATCATTCTAGAAAAACACTTGTGTGGTAAAGCCTCCAAATTAACTCTGCATGCATGTTCTGCATGTATTAAACTCCGCATGGAACAATCCCATGAGAAACTTTATCTATACTTACTATTCAAATATAAACTCCTATTATAGATAAAATACTAGTTATACTGCATTTTATTTAATTTCCCTGCATAACAGTATTATGAGGAATAATCAGAAGGCAAAGGCACTGTACTAAAAAGAATAAATGGACATTATGAGAAATGTAATTAAAAATACTGTGATGTTAAAGCACAACCCGTAAAGAATTAAAAGTATGTTATCTTAGAATGCAACCACCACCAGATCAAGCCTGGTGTTTTACACATATTACACTGTTTGCTGGAGCATAAATCAGTTTGTTTCATGAGCATATTGTTATTACAAGAATTTACTCTTGTAAAATCTTGTAATTTCTGGAAAATGGATCTTAAGTCTATTTCCTTAAAGTCTCTATCCAGAAAAAATAATTTAATGCAGATAATGTAATGAATACCAATTAAGTGATAGAACTCTCAAGCTAATGTAAATATAGAAGGAAGAAATTGTGTATATTAATTAACACCTAAGTATCAGGTACAGCTACCAGCTTTTGAAATGAATTATAAGGTTCTGCATTACATGAAGATAAAGAAGGCAAAAAGTCTGATATGCTGCATAGTCGATTTTTTGAAGTTAATCAACACAGACAACGACTAAAAAATATAGGCCAAGAACATATACTAAAAATTAAGACAAGGTTTAAGTAAAAATTCTGTTTTGCATAAAATAGTTTCTTATATTTCAAATAGAAAATTAATACTGGTCTGTTCAGGTGCCAGTTACACAGCCTGCAGAGAACTCAGACACTTCAAGGAAGAGGAGAGAACACAAGACTGACAATAAGGATATCACTGGAGACAGGATGGATTTTCAGATAATTACCAAAGCCAGTTATGTTACAAATTGCTACCACAGACACTGCCTGAGTGCTATCAGTAAACATCAGGAAGGCTACTTGCTGTGCTTGTGTGCTGATAAAAATAAGTCAAGTTCATTCAGTCACTGATGCTTGACAAATTACAAAAAAAAAAAACCAAACCCAAACCAGCTTTTATCTGGCAGATCCACATTATTGGCTGAAGGGGCCATTACAGAAGGAACTGGTCTGAGAAACAAGATATTGCCAGGTCAGCAAGAAGCCAATGAACTGATATCCAAACTTTGATTTATCCCCTTCCTCAGAGTCACTCTTTTTCTAATTAAAAAAAATTACTCTTTAGAGCGTTATAAAGTGAAAAGGATGTGTATATTTATATACATATAAAATAGTTTAATCTATATGAAATTACCCAAAACATACTAAAATGTTATTCTGCAGCATTAACCTAATAAATCAATCATCAGTAAATTTATCTGGAACCCTTGTTTCATTCATTCACAGATAAAATAGGAAATACTTAGAATTAACATTAACAACAACTTAAATTCTAAAATTGTTTTTAACTGAGTGTTAACCAACAGTATCCTACTATAGTTTATTTAGTTGGTTGGTCAAGCTACCAATGTTGGCTTTTTGTTGTTTTTTTGTTGGTTTGTTTGTGGGGTTTTGGGTTTTTGGTTGGTTGGTTGGTTTTGGTTTTGTTTTTCGTGTTCTTTTTTTTTTTCTTTTTGTGTGTGTGTTTCTAAAACAGGTAAGAACTTCTGGAATTAGCAAGAATTGTGTGCAAATCTTCAACCTTGTTACTAAGAAATAACCCATGCCTATACAATTACATGTACTTCATATAGATGTTCTTGTCAGTATAATTCGATTGCAAAAAAAGGTGAACACTGTGAAGTAAAGTAATTAAAATTGTAGCCTATTTTCACGTATCACTCTATCTAAAGCTTGTGATTTTGGTGGATAACTTCATTATTTACGAAACATATATGTGGTACTTATCTTTAGGGCTTGCAAGAGAATTGCAAGGACATAAATGCAAGATGCAAATTAATCACTAGGATCCACGTGTTATTTTCAGTAAGAAGCAGGCATCTAAAGGTCTTTAATGTCTTTTAAATTATGCCTTACTGTTTCACACAGGAAACGCATTGGTAAGTTCCACGCTTGTACACACACACTAATCTCAAATCAGAACACAAGCGTGTTTGTTGCACTTAGCAGGTTTTTTAATGATAAATCTTTTGAACAAAGCAGAGGTTGCCTCTACTGCACTAATTTATCGAATTGTGGACCCCCCCCCTCAGGTGATATTCTTTTCATAAAGCACGGCAAAAACATGGAGGAATTACGCCTTCATTAATTTTAGAGAGAGAACTTCGCAGCCTATGTGTTACACCCTGTGAATGTACCCCAAACCAGAAGAGTGTTTTCTTTGGTTTTGAACAAATCCCTTAGTCCCGGCCAGCAGAGCCACGTTCTGCCAGGCCGGGCTTGGCCTGCGCCCTGTGGGAGGATTCCCAGCCCCTCTGGCGGCCGCTTCCCCAACACTTCTGCAAGTGCAAGAAGCTCGAGACACAAGAAACTGCAGGCAGGTATCTCATGAGCTCTAAGACCAAAGATGCCACAAGGAAGTTTTGACATAATATTTCCAACTCAGATAATGTTACTCGGTGAAACTGTAGGTTGTACAAGCAGGCAGAACATTGGGCTCTTAGAGAAGCAAAACAATTACTTTTCAAAGTTTCAGATATTAGTGCAACATGTAAAAACTATTCTTTGCTTCTGATTTGTACTGTAAATCTTATGTACCAAAGGCAGTACTTCGCTCTTTCTTGCAGCAACAAAACTGCAGAGGAGCTCCACTGAAATGAGTAATTTCAGATTTAGAGATGTAGAGACAGGTAAAAGCCGTCTGGCAACCATCTGAAGAATAACTCCAGTTCCCTGCACTAACAAAAATGATCATAGATTCACTGTGGTTCAGAGCACTCCAGATACGAGCCAAGACACTCCAAATGCTTCTCCTGCTTATACCTAAAGATCATTACAGAATCACTTGCAACAGTTTTCAATTTGTCATGATGTCAGTAAGAAATCACAGATTTCCATTTGGACTAGAAGACCTCTAAAGGTCCCTTCCAACCCAA
The DNA here is from genome assembly GCA_013399365.1 of Pampusana beccarii. Classification (NCBI taxonomy): domain Eukaryota; kingdom Metazoa; phylum Chordata; class Aves; order Columbiformes; family Columbidae; genus Pampusana; species Pampusana beccarii. The sequence goes on along the minus strand of VWYH01002553.1, from coordinate 126,985 downwards.
ACTATTCTATGCTTCTAAATGACATCAGCAAAATCAGTAATGCTTTTTACTGTCTACTGTTTCTATTATTAAAATGAGTTATCAATTAACAGTTGATTATCTTTTAATATTCATTTGAAAGAAAAAGACACCAAGATAATTGCAGTGCCAAACACAGCAGTATTGAGAAAAAAATACACCAAGAACAAAGCGAGCACTAATCACATCGTAATAACATTGGCTATATTTAGCCTCAGATGATGCCGCTAACAGGAGAGAAATTCAAAGTATGGTTTGTCAGGTTTGCCCTCAGTAGGATAATACATGTCTGCAGACTGCTTCAAATTATACATTTTTCTAGGGGTCCCAAATTTCCACCTCTGAGACCTGCTCTGTGATTCGTGACCATTGGGAAAATGGCAGCTCTGTAAAGTGTGCACCCATCACCCCGTGCCAGGAAGCCCATGTGGCAGCGGAGCAGAGCAGCGCTACAGGAGCTTCCCCTCCCGCCAGCACGGACCACGCGGCTCCATCAACCAGAAACACTCATGCCACTGTTCTAAAACCGGAGCGTTGAGTATGGCTCAACGTGCACAAGGCTCGCAGTGATGAGAAGCGAGCCACAATAGGAACTCCGTAGAGGTATGAGTTGCAAATTCTGTATTTATATTCACAGACAGCTAAAGTGACACCCTTGATCAACACAGTAACAGGCCCTTGGAGGAACTGTTGTCTGAATAGTCAAAATTCTTTTCCTTCATGGGGAGATGTGCCTTTTAGGCCTTGAAAGTATTTACATTACCTCCCAATTTGTCGATGGCTAGCAAGCGAAAAAGTGAGGGACAAAAGCAAAGTTTCTTCAAGTCTTTGCAGCACTGGTATCCTGAGGTGTTTTATTCTGCACAGTACTCAAATCCAATAACTACATAGGGGAAAGAAGGGCAGAGTACCTTAATCTCCTCTCCTAAACAGCTTAACTAACTACAGAAGATGCAGTGCCTCACATTCAATAACTACTTGGTGATTTTACTTGTTCTGAGAACACATTACAAAGAATGTCAATAAACTTTAATTAGCAATATATTTTTAGTGGCAGTGCTACAGCTTGCTGCAATGAAACATTTTTCCCAAGAATTCTTAAAGCTTTCCTAAAGAAACTTTGACACTTTATACTGAAAGACATTTAGAGATTGTCATATAAGAGCATCCATTAGGGCAGTATATTCCTCTCACTCTGAAGTGGTAAGGTTACCTTGAACAAGTAAGTCTCATTTAAAATGTTCTTTGCTTTTCTGTTAAGCAGAAATTTCTGTTAAGAAAATGAACAATCGTTGGCAAAAACCAGGTGCAGCTGGCAAAGTTAAACATTTTCTTCCACCTTTCAACGAGACCAGAGTAACTGCCTTACCATGCTAAAAAGAGAAAAGCAGAAGGAAACATTTAAACTTGCGTCTGCACATGCACGTGCATGCACACCCATGCTCATTTTGCAAACTAAATGGCATGTTCTTCAATGACCTCCGTGGTAACAAGCTTGAAATTGTAGCTTCAAAATTCTATTGTATCTATACCTTTGGAAATAATTTTAACAATTCATTGCATACGATCCTTATGCACGGAAGTGCTGCTCCCAGCATCTCTAAAAATCTTTTTGATGAGCTACCCTGAGGTGAAATAAACTGTGACCTGAAATCCTGTCAGTTTAGAAGGCAGAAATCTTTTGCTAGATATAAATGAAAGATCTAAATATCTTCTCTTTATACAATAAATATAACCTCTTTTCTTCTTCATATAGCTAAACATATCTTCACTTCTCTGCCATATCTTAACACGGATTGAAAGTCGTCAAGGACAAAGAGCTCCATCTACAAGTTTTGTTATATGTATCTATCTATAGCTCTGGATGGAGACAGAGAGGGAGAGAAAATGGGAAGCATCTCTCCTACCTATATCTGTATCTATATGCTTTCCTTGCAGTACAGTATAAATCAAAAGACTATGTTAATAACTAAATTCAACATTACATAATAACACATATGATTAATATAACACACAATTCAAAAAGTACATTTCATCCTCTTTGCATGTGGGTAACGCTCACGGTGTGGCGGTACAGCCTGGGTATTCCATACAGGACAGCCGTAGCCTCAAGCAACTTGTCATTTAACTCACTTTGTTTCCAATGTTTGTAAAAGATGTTTGCTGCTTTTGCACCTCAACAGATTTTGTAGAACTTACTTTACTACATTTTGCAATGAGATAAACATGCAAAATTACTTAAAGTAATTTTGGCCTGAAGATTTCCCCCCCGCCTCCCTTTTACTTCAGAAGTGTTGTGCTGCCAGCAGAAAACCAAGAAAAACCAAAGCCCTGTTCCACAACTGCAAGAGGACACATATTACCAAAGAGGTGTTGGGCCAAGTTGTTCAAACTGAAAACCCCTCTCTTTTAACCAGCCTACCGTGATACTCAACAATTATTTTCACTTCAACGGGAAGACACAGAATATCTCACAGAAATAATCTGGAGTTCCTCCAACTTCTGATTTCCCCACAAGGCCACGTACATCCGAAGGGAAGAATTTAAAAGAGCAGCAACAGTGTCCTGATGTTCTGTGTGGTTACATCAGTTTAATAACCACCTAGACCAGTGGAATCGAGATCCAAACAAACTCATTATTTTTAAGCTAGCTACTCTTCAGGTTTAGCAAATTTTCAAGCCTGAGACTGGTTTATGAGATGAATCGATTTTTAGTGTTCTGATGTAAAAGCCATCCTACTCTGCTAACTACCTGAAACACTGAGATCAATTTCAGGAGTAAAACATCAATTACCTCACTTATTGAGACAGGATAAGCAGCAATTAAAAGTGTAGGGAGTGCTCCTCTGCATTAGGTTACTTGTCTAGTTTTTCAGTATATCATAGCAATTATTTTGATTTCTAATGGTGTCTGGAGACTTGAATTCAGGCCTTTTACATCTCTGTTACACATATTTTGAGACAGGTCTGTCTCATTACTTAGATAAAAATTCCTTATGTGCCTCAAGCAGGCACATGCCATTAAAAATAATAATTAATTTCCGTTGTGAAAATATACGCTTGCTAAAGAATCCTTACGTGGGTACAATTACACTATAATGTCAATCACGGGCAAATAATTCTAAACTATGGTGTTTCGGATATCTGACAACCATCGTTACATAAAGAAGTAAATCTTGCAGGAACTAAGCACCTCTAGTTAAAATACAGCTTTTGCCTTGTATCTGCTGCACAGCACAAAGGCCTCCGAATCTCTAAAGTTTACAAAGTCTGTGGGATAGTCCTTAAAGCCTAGAAACAACTCGGAAGTGGAGAACACACAAGGGAAGCAGCATGCAGCCTCCTCACACCAAACAATACACACAAAACCGCAAAGAGGTGACCTGTTATACAACAGCAGCTTCGGTCAAAATCCACAAATGTTCAGAGAGCAAAAATCTTATTTAAGTGAGCAAACAGGCAACTAAAAACACATTGTCAAACACCTGAAGGTGATAACAAACATGGCGATAAAGACACTTTCTAAATAAAGGCAAAATCTGGTTTAAAAACATCAGAATTTTCCAGTAAAATTGGTTTGTTTTTTTTTTTTCTCAGTCTCAACTCTGTCCCTCTGTCTGGTTCTTGATGAAGATAAAGCCCTCATGTAAAAAAGGGGAAACGTCCTTACCTTTCCATCTGGAACCTGCCATACAGCTGCGGACCGCCAAGAGAAGGACTTCTTGCTCAGTGTATGCTTTGCATTCTAGTAAGGTCAATAATTGTTACAGAGACTATACACATTGTTTAGTAAATAAGGCCAGACATTAAAAAAAACCCACATCACGGAGATGTTTTGCTTTTTTCCAAAGCCTTTCATTTGATTCTTGAAACCCTATAATATCCATACATTTAGCAGTCTTGTGACTAAGAACGCTGCAAAGAAGGAGAAAAACAACCAACCAGCCACCTTTCATCTGTCCAAGTTGGACAGGTATCAATAGTGAGAATTCTTTTTACCTGAAGGGTAAAAAGGTGATCTTATGAAAACAACAATTAGCAGGCATCTATTAAACAGTTTTTAATTTTCTGCATATTTTTGGTAGTCATTCTCATCTCTGTATGATTCCTAGAACTAAATCTACTAAGTAAGCTGTATTCTACCATATTTTATTGGGGGGGGGTTGGTGGTTTGCATTCTGAGATTTGGGCCAACATCGATTTTATTTCCTCTTTACTGTTTTATAGTTATTAGACTGCAATAATTTTTTCCTTAACTCAAGTCTGGATTTAAATATGCAAGCCAGGATGGAAAGGTACTGAATCTATACTACGGCCATAAATTTAGTTTATTTGTGATTGTCTTTTTCCTGTTACAGTTAGCAGGGAGGTAGCTGTATGCTTAGTTTATATGCCAACTCCTCTGGAAAAAACAAGGGATATTTTGCAACACTAGGAACAGACATACACTGCTGGTCTAGTCTTGCTTTGCACCTTACCAGCTATTCTCTTTTTTATTCACAAAGAAGAGTGTTGCCACCATATTTTCAAAGCAAGTCAAAAGCATAAGTAAAAAGGGAGAGGAAATCCAAGTCCATAAGCACAGTAATGGAAAATGGATTGAAACATGAAATAAGGAATGAGGAGTTCTGCATTTTAAGTAGGTTTGCTATCATTATCTAAATATCCGTCTTCATGAGAAGACAAACAAATTGGGCATTTCACAGGGGCCAGGGAGAGTAGGGGAAGGTGGATGAGTGTCACTTTTATTTGACAGTTCTGAACCAATTATATAAGAAATGTATCTATAGTACCCTCTTCTTGAGAAGAAAATAAGTTCACCAGTTTTCCGGGTATTAAAAAAAATAATCCTAAAGATCTCATACATTCTTGTTGTACATGTCATGCTCCAGCTTCAGAAATGCGGAATGCCTGGGGCCCAGAGACCAGGAGAAGAACTATTCTGCATTACTAAGCTATATAAAGTCTCTCTCTGATGTCTGGAATTATTTTCTAAAAATAAAAAAAAGAATACCGCAGTGCATTTTTACTGCATTTTACTCCTTGTAGTTCCCAATAACCAAGTTTCAAAAACTACTTTTTCCTCTGTTGTTCAGAGGTAATGAGGAACACATAAATAGTGCTTTGCCACACGTGCTAGAAATTCCCCTTCTTACTTAGCTTTGGTAGCCAGGCCTCAAAAGCCAAAACCCCTCACCTTTGATCAGGAAAACAAACATTAAATCTTCCCACAATCAGTAACTGTTTTCCTGAATGAACTGTTAGCATCCTCTCACTTCCGACAAGAACTAAACCGATTTTATGTGGAATAGAAAATACCGTATTCTAGTGGGGCTGGAATGATTTTTACCCTAGTACGAGGTGCTTGAAGTTTTGTCTTTTCTCCCATAATAAGCACTCTCAACTCGCACATGAAAAGCAGCCTAGTCCATTCTCACTACTTTTAGAGCAATCATCACTCTGGTGCTGGTGATGAACTAAACGTACGGGCTGACACGCCAGTTCATGTACATGCTTCAGAAGCCCACACGTGGGTCATTTGACAAATGTCACGTGCATGACTGCAACTAGAAGGAAAAAAAAAATACAGAACATTTAAAATATTAATACATTGTTGTTGATGATTTGACATGATTTCCCAGTGTTTACTGTATAAATGTCAAAAAGCTGAAAGTTTGGTGGTCACAGGGGACAATAAAATGTGGTCAGATATATGTTCTAATACAGTATTATGATATACAATACCCGTGAAAAAAGATACCTTAATGACCTATATTCGGTTCTAAAGACCTCCCATAGTAGGAATAAATATTACAGAAACACCATAAATATATAGCAAAATGTACTGAGATTAAGAATCGGAGCCTAAGTTTCAACATGAGAGCAATTCTGCTGTTAAATATCAAAAAAGTTGGACCACCAGTCAACAATCCATCCCAATGGTACCCAGATGTACCTGCCACTCTGTCTAGGCTGTAAAAGAAACAAGTCGGTTGTCAGCATAACTGAACATAATTCTGATGACCTTTATTGCTCTGGAAATGTTAAAAAAAAGAACCTTTCATTTTTTGCTTTTAAGGGTCTCCATTGAAGAGACAAATGTGGAAAATCATAGTAGGGGAAAACGAAATATTCTGCTTTCTCTTTAATATCTTGATCATGGTAATCAATCCCAGTAGAGTCTCACTGCTGGATGATTGCAGTTGAGCTCACCAATTCTGTATTTGGATCATCTTGCCTCTGCTAATTACAGGTGAAACAATACTTTGGGGCAGGGTGAAATTCCTCTCTCTTTTCCCAGGGAAAAACATTAACACCTCCTTTGCAAGCACTAGCAAGGCTGTAAGAGCTTTTAGGGTCACCATCTGTGTTACAAGTTTTATTTCAAGAGCACAACATAGAAATTAGCAAAGGTAACGACGCTGTGTATGGAAAGCAGAAGCAGCAAACTCTTGTCAGTGCGGTTCCACAGAACAACCAGATCGCCACAGCAGCACAAGTTTCCAAACACGTTTCTTTACCTCCCCAGTCCTATTTGCTATGAACTAAGTCTTAGCCTTACGTGAAAAATTAAAACCACACACAAAAAATCCCCCCAAAAAACAAAACCCCACAAGCCACCACCTAACAATAAAACACAAAGCAAAAATGGCGTATAGCACAAGCCTTAAGATACTTCAAATTGAGGTACCACATGTAAGACCATTGCATGATTAAGGAACAGTCTACAAAGATACACACCTATTTAATTATATTAGACTGCTAACAACAAAGTTAAGAATTTGCACAAGTTCTCCTGTTACGAAGATACTGTGTTGTTAACTTCACAGATGACTGGCGGCATCTAGCAACCTCTTTGAGAGAGAAAATGCATTAAAGAAAACCATTGCTGTACTCATGTTGTTGGTTTGGGTTGTTGTCTTTAGGTTACCCACTTCTACTTCAGTCTTAACAGAAAGCGTCTCCATTTTCCTTAATGTTGAGGTTTTTTGACTTTTTGCCCCAAATAACTGCAGTAATTTGAGAGAGAAGGGGGGCAATATCTGAGCTCTTTCACTTGGGCTTTACAGAATTATTCACAGCAGCTTGCAAGTCTACTGGGATTACACAAAACTTGAAAGGAAACCCAATATTTCTGTTCTAATATTGCACGTACAGCTTTCCAGCAATTATAAAACACACTGCTCAGTACTTTCTTTAACATAGGCTGGCTTGAAATTAATTGTCCTGGAAAGGAATAAGACCTAGTAGATCTCATTTACTGCTGGAATGTAACTTGAATACAGTTTTCATGTATTAAAATAATTCCCTAGTGGCAAAAAGAAACAAACAAAGACTCAGGGAAGGCAAGGGTTTGTTCCACAGCAATTATTTACCATCACAGAGTTTGAAGCCTCCTTTTATTGTCACTTTTATGATGGGAGGTGTAAAGTTAACTGTTAACACTTCATGCAATCAAAAATGTGTAGAAAATATACACCACACCATGCATTTCTCACAGAAACAGGCACCATTACATTCTAGTATGGTAGTATTATATTCACAGCTTAGTCACCTTTTCTTGTTGTGTTTTTTTGTTTGTTTATACTGCAGTATTTTTAAAGGAAAATTATCTGAAGAACATTAATTCTATTTTCTCCTTACTGAGAAACAAAACACACAGTCTTTGCTGTCAGCTCACTTAAGCAGCCTGAAACAAATTTCAGGACTTATTAATCAATTATTAATCTAGTTTTTAATTATTTTTTTTTATATTGAAAACAGACACTTTGAAATATTTACAAGCTTTAGGATAAATTATCTCCTCAATTTCATCCCTGCATTCCCACTGTAACCACGTGAGGAATCTTATTTCTTTTGTCATTTTATTCCCCACAGGCGTAATCAACTTTAGAGGGGGAGAAGGAAAGCTCTGTGCAAATACTGGCTGATAGAGTTTCCCGACAATACTGAGAAAATTACACTGCGTTGAAAAGGAAATGGAAAATGTGAGCTGAAGTCTTAAAGAGTTGGCTTCTCTGCACTAGGGCATGGAAGGGAGAGGGCTGGACAAGCACTGCCCACAGCCACCGCCCTGCTGCTGCTCCACAACTGCAGATGCTCAAGCACCATGTGTAGAGCTGCTTGTCTCTCATGGGAGTTGTAACCAGTACACTTTAACACACAGGACTGTGAATCTTTGCTCTTTGCTTAAGTAATTGTCCCCAAGCTTCTCTGCCTCAGGAACTTAAAACCAAACCAAACCACACAGCAGGAGTAGCAGTTGCTTTGTTCGTGATAAAACCTCTACATTTGCACGGAGGAAATAGTGACAGGTTCAACTGAAGAGTCTCAAGAGCTATGTAGTGTCTAAACCTGTCTAATTTACACACTAATGTTTGTATCTGAAAAGTGGTAAATTTCTATAGTTGAAACATAAAAATACCCATCCAGTACTGGAATTAAAGAAGTCGGTGATTTCCAGAAGGCAAAGCAGAATCACCTACAGATGGGTTGAGGTGCTTCCTCAGTGGTCAGGCAACCATCCCTTTTTTGTAACTGCTCAAACCCACAACTACACAGCAGCCATTGTACTCCCTGAATGTTGAGCATCTCCAAAACCAGTCATCTACCTTCCCACCAAAAAAAAAAAAGTAAATAAAAATTGAGAAACATTGTTGACAAGGGAGAAGGTGAAATAAGAAGTCGTGGCTCCACTGTTCCTCTGGATGTTCCCTTCCCAACACAGCAGAGAGAACCACCCCCAGTCCCAGGGCGGGCAGGGCCAGGGAGCACATGTTACTCAAGCAGGAACCTCCCAGGTGCTCGCGCTGGTCCTCCACACAGAGCTGTGCTGGACACAAAGGCTCAAGCCAATGGCAAAGGCAGAGCAAAATGACAACAGGTAGGCTCATCGAGGCAAACTTAATCAAAATTAAGTATCATTATTGAAGCAGTAGGAAAATCAATACTTATTAATGTGTCAAGTGCTATATTTTGGAGAGGATTTTGTTTGGTTTTATAACAAGTAGATGACCACTGATTCTTAACTTTAACTGCAGGTCTGGTTGTACTGTAGATAGCTATTTTCTAAAAATCATCTTCCCCCAATCGACACATAACACTGAGCAGACTAAAATTAGTGACCAGAGGCAAACGTTTACAGAAGTTAACTAAATTTGAATTCTCTAGGGGTCTGTTATTATTTTTTCCATAGGGTCTTTCAGCCTCCATCAAGTCTTAATTGATTTTCAGCATGGGAAACTGATGGCTCTCAAATCAGCATATGGTCCTTTCTCCTTGTAGCCAGCAGTGAAAGACCAGTTTATAAACAGTTAAAATGTTCACAGTTAACTACATATCTTGCACGCATCTTAATATTCATAGTTTGCTTTGATTAAAATGTAAAGTTTCACATTAATTTCAGGATTATCTTTTATTATGCAGACAAGTTGCAGTGTTTGACTGCCTCTTAACTTAGTGTTTAATCAGGAAAACTACTGTGGCACTGGCCGATTAGGCTGGCTTAACTGCTGCCTGCTCAATTCTTCCCCATAATTGCAGGATATACTTTATAGTGACAGGGGCCTGAACAGTGGAATTCCAATATGCTATACATCAGGTTCTCCATTATTGGATTAGCTAGATGTGGCATCATTACCGCTGCACTTTCATGCCTATCATTGATCGCATCGTTCTTTCTATTTCACAATTAATGCAAGTCAGCTGGATTGATCAATCTTCTGATGAGTTTGGGCCACAGTCAATATATTCTTATGGCTCTGTGCTACTGATCTGTATGTTTTATAGCTGTGCCTAAGGATTTGTCATCCTGGCTACAGATTTTCTTGGAGGTTTGTTTTAGATACTTCTGCTCCCACCTTGCTGCTGAAACCACAAAGTGTTTATGAATTACTCATGTCACAGGAAAAAAAGAGGGAGGAAGAAAGTCACTAAATCCATCATTGGAAAGATTTTTTTTTTTTTTAAATATCACATTCTAGGTCAGCTCAGTACAAACCAGTCTGATAGCTGAATTTTGCACTTTAAAACACTTCACTTCCAAGGAAATGCAGAGATCTCATAAGGCCACAGCTGTTTTCATTCCTTCTTTAGACACAGCAGCATGTTTATTAAATGTGGAAATGTTAATAGTTTCATTGTTAATTTTTTGCTAACACTGTGATACTTCTAATAATTTTTGAAAACAAACTCTTCTTCCAAAGCATAGGTAAATTTGCAGGAAAATTTCTCTCCACAATGGGAGAATGAAATGATGGAGCATTGGGAGAAACAGTGAGCCACAATATTTGCTCGATACCACTCTTCTGTTACACTATGTAACAAGCATAATGACCTATATTTGAAAATTTTTTCTATAGAAAATAATATTGAGTCACTGTCATTTTCTAATAAAACATCGCCTATACACAAAAGTACAATGCTGTACAATTTCCAAATATTTTTTTTTTTTCAAGAAATGTCTCTTCTCTGGCTACTACAGGTTACACCCAGATCCATGCCTGTATTTTCTTTTAGCGTCTACCAAAAATACTTTCTATGTGTTTTTGCAAAAAGCTCCAACACCAAGCAACCAAGTCTAGCAAGAAGCGATATTAATGCCAGTGCACTATTATAGTTCCATTTTCATTCATCTACATCCTAACCTCATGTATATTATGGGAAGCCTCAATTATGAAAATATGCCAAATTTAAATATAAGAAAATGAATGAACTGAAACTTGGACAAAGTATATAAAGAATTATAACGAATACACGCAGACAGAGTTCGGACTTTCTGGACTGGTTTGCACATTGCACAGAGAATGCCCTCATTAAATGAAGAATAATTGCTTTTTTTCATCACTCTGTCTCATCTAGTTGAAAATGCCAGTACTGGTGACAATTACAAGGTATTAGCAATGACAATTACAGTGTGATTTTGTGGCAGTGATACCACATTTCAAAAGTACCATTTTCTTGTTCTTCTCTATGAATCTAAATCTACAGATAAAAAACACTGATATCATTAAAATTTCTTCCGATTAGAAAAGCCAAACCACCCCGAAACAGTTTTCTGGTAAGCCCTGAATTTACCACTGATAAAAGAAGAAAAAGAAACATGCTGTTGGACAGTCATAAATGCTCTGTTAAATATAAAATGTGTTTTATTCAAAGCAAGTAATGTGTTTCTTTAAACACCCTGGCTTTGAAGGGAGCAGGCATTTTAGATTATCCATACATAATTCAGTTCCACTGAAAGTGCTCTGCCTAAACAATTTTCCATTATGTTTCTAGTAAATCTGGAATATAAAAGACAGAGCTTGTGCCTTAAACTGGGATAATATAATACAATGCTGAACTGTTATATAGCCTTCAAAAATACTGTGAAAAACAAGGAGCAATCCTTCCCCACTGAAGTGTGGGGGCTCTGTCAGCACTGCCGGGAATCACCGCTTTTCTCCTTTAAGAACAACACGAACTGAGAAACGTGCACAATAATTTAAATTCTATTTAAGTCTTAAATTAGGTTGTGAATCTATATTTAGGCTACCTACATATATAGCCTGGTTTTTCAGAAATGCAGAGCACAGCAAATTTGAGCAAGTCGCTGTACCTAAATGTGCTCACATCTTTCAAAAATCAGGCCATTATATTTAGATGCCTAATTACAGGTGTAAGATTTGAATAAACTCAACATTTTAGCCTAGATGAGTGTATATTACATCATAGCTGTTTCAAAGTTACTTTAGGATATGACACAATATGTTAGATAACTCATGTTCAGGTAGAAGTGAAAAAACACCCCACCCTTACAATTATTCATATATTAAAATTTAATACATTTTGTGCTTATGGAGAAAAAAAAAAGGTGGTTTATTTTCTGTTAAAAAGACTAAATTATTTATAGCTGCAAAGGGAAACAAATTAACACTCTATTTCATCCTATTGCCAGAAGATTTAGACTATACACAGAAAGTTGTGTTACTTAAGTTTCAGGAAACTGAGCAATGAGATACCAAATAAAGACATTCCTGAAAAATCAAGTAGTAACGATGTGGTGTTTGTGAAGAAGAATTTTTCTTATCTCAGGTATCTTAACTTTAATTTACATTATATTTTACAGGAAACTGGAGAGTAATCCCAAATTTTGCAATTAAAAGATTAAAAATGAATTTTTTAAGGTTAACTCAACATCCATTGTTAGAAGAAAACATTTCTGCTGGGAAAAAGCTACCTTTGAAAACTGAGGTGCTTTCTCCAGGTTTCCTATCCTTTGTTTTTCAGATCTCCAAGAGGGAATCAGCTGCTTTCTTTTTTCTACAGTCATCAAATGACTTAGTCAATGCTGAGCAAAACCAATACTAAAACGTTTTGCTTTTGACATTGGTATAGCCTATTGCAGTCTCGTTAACCTTTCAAATAGAATCTTCTGGTTTTCTTAACTAATTCCATTTGAAAGAAACTATAAGCTCCATATGCCAATTGGTACCGCGTGGCTCTCTTGATACACACTTGTGCAGAGCAGCTAAACTTTATTAGAAATCTCAGTGAGAACAATGAGAGGCCAAGTCCTCTTCACCATCCAGACCTGCAATTCACTGGGTTTAAGGTGCTCTTTAAAAATAGAGGGTGAATGCTAAAGTGGGTGTCCTTCTCTCTCTTGCTCTATTAGCGTGTATCACTTATGTAAGTGTATTGATATGTATATTTTCAGGAACATAGCAAGAAAAAACCCAAAATACTATATTTTTAGCTTTGCTGTGATTTACAATCTTTGTCATGTGCTCACCCATTTAACATCACCGCAGTCTTGTGAAATCTGTAAAACAGTGGAGTGCAGCAGGAATGTAGATGGATGTGAATTCGATCATTTCCAAAAAACCACCGCACAGCTACACAAACTGAAATTCTGGCCTTAATTACTGTATTTGTAAACAAAACTAGTAATAAACACTTCCTACAGCCAGAAATCCTAATTTATCTTTTACAGTCGAATAAATTAACCGTATATTTTTGCTTTCAAATTGTCAGCAGAAATCATAGAAAAAGAATACTGCAGGCAGAAGAATTTGCATTATCTATAAAAGAAACAACACCTCCCTAGGCCTCATCTTGTGGGTTTTTTTAGTCTTTGCATAGGCAAAAATGTGTAGTCAGAATGCACACACATGCAGTCAGTGACACGCATGCAGCTTGGATAACAGGATACACAGTCTCACCTTCTGTTTCTACCTCCCAAAGTAAATGTTTATTACTTTTTCAAAGGAAATCACTCACAAGTAATTTATGAGGTAATACACATAAATGCTCCAAGCATGGGAAAGCACAGCTTTCAAATAATGCCGAGAAAATCATGCCTCTTAGGGCTTTAAAGGCATTGCCAGTTGGTTTTGTTTTGTTTTCTTATTTTAGAGGTATAGTATAAATGCTATAAAATGCACTGAAAGCATTAGGTAATCTATACTTCCTTCTGAATTATAGATGTAATCAAAGTGAGTAAATACATATCAGTCTTCACCACGCTTGTCTTCCTATAGAATTTAGGCTGAAGATCCAGCATTTGTGTTCCCTGGGTTTTATGACATCTCCATTGTTTACCTGAGAGATTCTGAGTTTCATAACATATCACAGCACATCATAAAAAAGGTATGAACCTGGATGTTTCTCTCGAAAGGCATACATCAAGTTTCCACCAACAGAAGCACCACGGATACCTTTCGATTCCAGCGTAAATTTATATTTCATCGCTTACGTTTCAACACCATTTTTAATATTTACTTAACGTCTTTTTAAAGACAGAGCCCACGTCGTTAAATCAGAAAGTGGAGTTCCGTTACAGAAATCATCGTCATTACAGCTTAACCTGAAGCTGCTAATGTAGGCTTTTCTTTTGTCTAATTTTGCAGCCGGCAAAGCAGTTTCCTGTGGCTCACTGATCCCGACAATACCCTTAGACCGATTCCCATGATTCCCTCATCATGGGCAGATATCATTTCAACAGATGTCAAGAACAGCTAAGTGCACTTAGGCCTATTTGTTAAATTCCTAGGGGGAGGTAGATTGGTGGAATTCATCCTGTAATTAAACTGCATATTTCTTTCAAGCTGCCTCTTCCCTCTTCCCTTCATAATCCCTCTGCCTCGCATCAAATCATTTAGGCACTTATTGGCTACAATCAATACAATATGAGATACATTAATTTAGTCCCTGGGAGGTTTGCTGGGAATAGGCGGTACCGCTCCGCAAGCGCACTGCGCTGTTCACGCAAGCGTGCAGCCACCGCAGCAACGCGGCACTTAGAGTCAGCACAGGCAGATTTATGACAATTCCATACTGCGTGCCCGCAGCTCTGGTCCACAGCCAAACATACATAAATTGGATTGAAACGGGAACACTAAATATATTACCTAATGCACACAAACGCTAAAGAGCGCAAATCACCGAAGAGTTGGAATGGTTGCACGGAATCAGAACAATTAAGCTCAATCTTTCCATATGCTCAGATACCCCTTGTGCCTCGCTACGGAGAGTGAAATTAGGATTGGAAAACATTAACAACAGTTCTCACTTACAGCTACGGACGTGAACATCTTTCACTTATATTCATATCTTGCCTTGTAGCTTGCACGTCCTCCTGCTAGTGAATTGCTAGGATTGATTTTGTTCTCAGAGAGGTAACACAGGATAAAGCTATCCACTTTTTGTAGAAAGAGGATATAAAAAGAATTCTGAAATGAGGCTGTGTTTCGTTTTTAAGGATATACTATTACATTTTTTATTTATAAACAAATATATACACCAAGTCCCTAACATGTAACTGTGGACTTAGAAATGTTAACCAAAAAAACATTAAATGCTTCATAAACCGTAAGCATGCAATGCATTGTGAAGATGTCAGTATGTACACCAGACAATGGCATTTGCAATCAGAATTATATTTGTAAAAGTCATGATAACTAAACCTGGTCCACACACACAGATTACTAACACGGTAGGCTAACTTAGGAAGTGAGAAAAACCAAAACGTCCAAGACTTAATTGGATTACTTTGTGGCAACTGCAAAACCATAATCTGTCATACAAATGTTTTGTGTACTGTTACTGTATTTAACTTTTAAAGTAGTAAAATAATTAGAAAGCCTTTTTCTCCACTTAAAAATCAATATAATTTCTACCTTTCTGATTAAGAAATTCTAATTTTGACTGTGTTGTACTGTCTATTTGAGCTTGTTTCCTGTGAAAGCACGATGAGAACTGTTGCTTCAAGTATTTTATAATGGATTTGCACCCTTTAAAAGGCGTTCTCTTTGACCAAAGCTACTTTCTAGTTTAAATTGGTAACATCAATTACGGTTTCAGCACAAAAAAATAAAAAAACCTAGAGAAAACCTAAGCATTCATTTTATAACCAATAACCTTTCAAGTTTACAAGGCTAACTTGAACAGTCTCATCTTTCTAATTGGAGAAGAAAATCTGAATCACTGCCATTTATACTGATGACTATTTCACTAACTTAAAGCTATTTCCCAGAAATTCATTTTGGATTTCGTACCATTTCCTTTGCAGGAGCTGCTTAACCACACAGGATTTCTCTTTTAGCGCCACAATTTCATAAAAGCATCAAACGTCTTCGTGACTCACCCGGTACCTGAGCTTTCTTCGAGTACAACCTGCAGCAAAGGGGCAGTTACTGAGCATTCCAACTAACACTCGCCTTTTTTTTTCTTTTGAACTGTTTGAAAAGCATGATCTATTCCTCATTCATGTTTTAAAACCAAATGATTTCCTCGATATTACTCTCATAAATGCTCCCTGTCGAGATCAGGTAGGAGCACGGATTATATTCAGATGAACGAGAACATTCAGAGTAATACAACAGAAAACACAGGAATGGACTTTTCTGTCCTTCTCCCACTTACGAGATGGTTTTGCGGGGAAAGACATGGCCTTCTGTTGATGGGAACAATTCGTTGTTCCCTGGGTGAACTTGAAAAATTTTCGACTTTTGACATACGTTTCCAGAACTAATTGAAAGCAGAATTAAAGCAGATTGTATTGCCTTATTCAGAGTGCTTGTATCAGATTTTACTGACAGGAACACAGCTTGTACACTCTACATCAATGGACAATCAGCATGCTGATTTCTCTAAAAAACACTAAAACAATAAATACAATGCACACTTTCAACAAAGAAATATATGGCCTTAACCTCATGCCCCCAAGATGTACAATTAAGCATTCTAGAAATTAATAAATTAATAGGCAAAATACGTTCTCATCCAGCAAATACTTTTATTATACTGTAATTCATTTAAAATATTTTCAAACTCTCTTCTGGGAAAAAATACAGTTTAGAATTGTTTACGTCTTTCTTAAAAGCTGAAGTAGGCTTTTTGCTTTCATCTTCCATAATCTTATTTAAAAAGTTTGCAAAAACTGCTGACTTCACACTGCAAACAGATAATTATTCTAAATGTCCTTTTTCTGGTGTTTTTCTAGGTATACCTAATTGTTGTCTACCTTTTTTACATTTTACTTCTGGATGCCATGAGATTTGCAAACAGAAAAAAATCCGACAAGAAAAAACACACTGGATACACCTGCTTAATGATGATAATTAGGTTACTACTAATTCATATAGCTGGCACTGCAGTCTGGGTAGGTAAATGACTAAGGCAGATAGCTTCGGATCAAAAATAATTAATCTGAGTTTTTTAATATTACTTTTAGGACAACAGCTTCATTCCATCTGGCTTTTTTTTTCCCCCCCTACAGATAGTAATTTCATAATTACTTGAGTAGCAACTGAGAAAACTCTTCCATTTAAAGGAAACTTCTGTTTTCACATTTCTTCTTTTTGAACTGCTCCTCATTTCAGATTTCCTAAGTCATAGGAGGAATAAGTATTCCCCTGAATGCTCTCCCAGTCTCCAATAGTTTGTGGTTTTGAAGCTTCTTGGGTACATTTTTGTGTTCAGTATTTCCTGACAGATTTCTTTTCCCTGAAATTCTCAAGACTTCCCTTGGACCCAAGTAAACATTGAGCATCTGCGACACCCCGTTGCAACAATATCTACATCTGTATATACATTGTAGGAAGTATCGCTGCCTTTTGTGCTTTCTGAGCCTGACGCGTGCTGGCATCGTTTGATGTTCTCCATCGGCAGTGGCAGGACCAAAGGAAAAAAACAACAACAAACACCACAAACCCACCCAAATCAATCGCTGCCGATCTCTGCCTTATCATCCATGATTTCACACACCTCTTTCATATTTCTCATATTTTTTTTTAGTTTTTTTGGTCTGTTTCTGTTTCTAACAGATCATGTTCATCATTTCACACTCAAGTTTGGTTTGCCTTTTTCTCACGCTTCAACATCCTTCTGCAATTTTTTAGTTGATCCATATCTTAAATATTCTAAACTTAGTTTCATCAGGAAACCTTGTCACTACTGACCTCTCCCTTTCAATGAATCCATTGAACTGCATGGGGCCCAGCACACAACCTTACATCACTGTGAACACTGACTGTTTTCTCCTTTTCATCTTTAGCTATTATTTTTATGCAAGGACCTTCTACTCGATCACAAGGCTACAGAGGTTCTTCAGAGCCTTTCATGAGGGACTTTACCAAAGGTGCGTTGGAAACACAGACTGTATCAATGTGGATCTTCCTTATTTACCATTTCAAGCAGCACTAACAGCTTTGAGAGTCATGACCTTCCTTTAAAACAAGCAAATAAAAAACCTGATCTTTCATCTGTACGTCATATTTAACAAGGATTTCAGTAATTCTATTCCTTACTACACTTTCTACTAAAAATCAGCAGCACAAGAAGGGCTGATATTGCAAGTAGGAAAGGCGGAAATACGTTTCTGCAAATGGAAATATTCAGCTGAACATGCTAACACCCAGCTTTTTTTGCTCTCATTTAGTTTATGCCTGTCATCTTCATTTTCTCGCCCTTCTTCGCCTTTTGTTTGGGATAAAAACTATTAGCAGATGCATGGATGGCAGAAAAAGGACTAAATTATTTCCTGGTTCTAGCAAGAGATGGTGAAGAGTTATGAGAAGATTGAAAGATGGAGGCAACAGGATTTACATTTGTATCTTCTGGGGAATCTGTCATTATTTTAGAATTAACTGGCTTTTGTCTCAATCCAGACCCTGTACCACAAGAGAACATTCTTCCTTTCACTGTTCTGTACTCTTCATAGCTTGTGGTATGTAATATAGCATCTGTAAGGCACTTTTAAAGGTGTTTTACACTAAGAAGATATAAAACATACAAGCAAAGGCGACTATGTTACTACTACTGTGAAAGATGTTCATTATAAATGAGGACACATTCCCTAAAAATTGCCTTAGAATTACATGAATAAAAGGAAAATATAGTCATATCAAGGACTTTCAGCGATCATTAACTTCCAGTCATTATTATGCATAACTGTATTTCAGCAGGTTAGCACACAGGGAAAGAAACAAATTTTGCCTGAAACTAAGAGAGGTGGTCAGTAAATTCAGTAGAGAGTATGTGAACAAAAAAAAAAAGATATTGTAAAACACTGAAGAGAAATGGGATCAAAATAGAAGTACCGAGAAATAGGAGTTTCCTGTGAACTTTTATTTTGTTTCAATTCCATTATCTTCCAGCTACAATCAGATATAACAATAACTTGCCTCTTTATAATAATTTACTAACTGTGTGATTGGAACAGCCTAAAGGCTCAGATGTGGTTACACCTGCAGACTAAATTATTTTATAAGTATTATTAAAAGCAAATGAAGGAAAACTAGGAGAATAAGATTAGCATTATATAACATAATGCTGCTCTAGAATGCCTCGTAAGGAAAATTAATAGTTTTCTCTTTGAAACAGGAAAGTATCGAGTTACGAAGGATACATCTTGGACTACTAAAGGCATGAGGGTTTTTTGCTGTCATATACACTTGTATTCTAATATTTCACTCTCTTGTAAAAGTAGAGAATATACCACGTATTTACTGTCTTTTTGTGACAACTGTTCAGACCTTTTCTGTTTCCAGACACCAGTTAGAAATCTTGGCTGTTAAACAGTCAGCCATTCTCGGCCTTACCTACAACACTGTCTCACACAATCATAGCTACTAGTATTTCCCCTATAACCGTACAACCTAGAAAATATGCCAGCTTTATAGTTGGAAAAGCCTGAATTTAGTCTTAATTTCACCAAAATCCATTATTTAGTAATTTGAAGTTGCGTATTTATTTCACATATTTAGGTAAGGCCTTCTTCCACAAGGGGAAAGCAGCAATTCTCATCCGTGCTAATGCAGCACCAAGGCAGACACAGACCAGTTCTGAGCTGTCTGGGTTGTCTTTGTACTGCAGTGCAGTTCACAGAGATACTTATCAGGGTTTTTGAATCATGGTGTGGTGCCCAGGCATTTAGTCCTGCTTAAAACGATCTCCGTTCCCCTTCTTCCACTATTTCAATAAAGCCCTTTCCCTCCTTAAAGGACTTCAGGCTTCTGTTTTCTCTTGTAAGATTATTCCTTCTTTCCACTTTTTGACATTAGTTTCTTTATACTTCTCTGTAATCATTCACTCTGCTCCCGTCTGGTTTCTTGCATCTTAAGACAAAGATGAACAATTCTGCTTGCTCTGTTTCTGTGTACCATAACCTCTTCAGCTTGCTGAATGCAGTGTTTACAATCATATAATGGGGTTTCCCTTTGACAGTTCCCATTCTGTTCTCCCACATGACCCATCCCTCTTTAAGAAATGTGGTTGGCAAAGCTTTCTAATCAATGTTTTCTAAGCCAAGGCTAAAAGCTAGTACTTCTTGTTCATACTCATCCGATCCGTAAACCATTTCTATAACATCAGCCAGACAGCTGGTCATAATTCCTCATATAATTACCCCTTCTCATTATCTATGTCATCATCTTGTCTACAGTCAGCTTTTTTAGGGGGTCTAAGAGGTGCCTGTCCTTGCTTTGCTGCTCTTTTTCCTACACATCTTATCTTTGGCCATTTATCACCTACAGACATTTTTGTATGGCTCATAGGGTCATCTCCTTAATTCACAAATTCGAGCTAAGCCTTGTCTTTGTCAGATCTCCTCACGAATATCAAACAACTACTTCAACTTCAAACCGTTATTTTTTGTCCAATTGCCCATCCACTTCCAGGCCCTCCATAGATTTATCATCTTGAACTCCTGGCAAAACTTCCAGGTATTTTTGTGTAACATTTCTAAGATCTAGCATGTCATATCCATCCAGAGAACTTAAACTCTCACCTGACACTTCATCACACCATTTTACAAGTATTATAACATTTTCTTCCACCTTGGCTGTTTTTCTCTACTCAAAAATGGCTGCTGCAAACGTTATTTTGTGAAATTGTTGTTTAGACCATTTCAGGCATCTTTTTACATCTTTACTCTCTATCCCCTCAGACAGTCCTACCTCTTTCCACATGTCTCATGAACAGAAGTTTTAGTTTTCCATTTTCAAACAGCCATTGCTTATTTCTAATATTGTCTGATTTATGCTTTTTTGCTTTTCTTTCATGCTGCCCCTCAGATTTGCTGAGCTGTTTCTTTTCCACCCCCTTCAATCTCTCTTTGCTTCGCTGACTACCAAAACTTGATAGTCTGGTACCCTGAAGAGGTATTAGGTTGTATGATGTTTTACTATTTCCTTGTGTTCCCTTCTTTCAAGTGTCTTCAAAATGAAATTCTTTGAGCAAAGATCATATTTTAATTTAGAATTTTTCAGCATGTATTACAAGAGGTCTTTAACACATGGCTAGATATCCTTGGCTTTAGCCATATGAATAACCAATGAGCAATAACACCAAACTACCAAATGAGATAAGGAACACACACTCAAAAGTTAAACAGCCAAAATTTAACATAACTAATATTCATGAAGGTACTTTTCAGTATTTGCATGTTGTAAAGTAAAGCATTCTTTATTCCTTGAAAAATTGATATGACACATATCACTGAAACCATGGTGAAAGGTTATTATATAGCCAAAGATCTAGTAGACTCTTTACATATAGAAGAAAAGCATTAATCAGCATTTCACACATTTGTCTCTACTCCACTCTTCCCTGGCTTTTGCACCTTTTCTCTTTTCCTTTCTTATTTCCTGTTGTTAAACTCTTGAAATAATTTAGGCTCCATTGCTGAAAACCTGATACCAATTTATTTGCTTGCAACAAATCTGCGATTTTTGGGAAGACGGGGGAAAACAGTAGAACGCTTTAAACATTATAGTCAGGACCATTTGTATCATTTTGTTGTCATGCTGACTCTTATCCTTTCCATAATGCATTGTTTTGTCAGTTTCTAAGTTATTGATTTTAATCAATCACACCATGCAGTCCTACAATCAATTGAAAGGTAAAACAGAAAACAAGGTGGCTCTTAATCATTATTACTTCTTTGTTCAAAAGAACTCTGGTTTAACATTTGATCTATATACTTCAGACAATGTAAAATCAATTTGAGTTCAAACCTAATCAGTGTTTTGTCTGGTAACTAGGCAAACAGGATGACAGCATTACTAGAGAAGTTATAACGTTTCCCACAAAACAGAGTAAAATCATCTCGCTTAGGATGATGTAACAGCCAGAGACCACTAATATTCAAATCACAAAGTCTTGAGGTGCTTATGTGTCTAAGCCAAGCCTGCTGGGAGGTTCCACCTTGGACATACATAATTATTTTCTCACTAGTGAACTTC
Organism: Pampusana beccarii; assembly: GCA_013399365.1. Lineage (NCBI taxonomy): Eukaryota > Metazoa > Chordata > Aves > Columbiformes > Columbidae > Pampusana > Pampusana beccarii. Next base: position 105,242 of record VWYH01002553.1, on the reverse strand, counting down.
CATACTGTCCACCAGATTGGGGAGCAGGATGAGGTCCTGGGTGCTGTGCTCGTTTGGGTGCTCTGGGTATCTGTCTGTGATTGGTGTGGCTGACTATGTGTGCGAGTGTGTGCCCGTTAGAGCAAATCTTCAGCCTTGCTACTGGTCAGACCTGGGGATATGGTGCAGCAACTGCCTCACCTCCCAAGGTCATTGCTCTGGCATGATATATTTTACTTTAACAGTTTATATAATCTTTATTTTTTAAAAAGAATCATATAACTATAAATAATGCAAGTATGTGAAAAACATACATACAACACAAAAGACATCCTACTTTTACTCTCCTAAGAGAAATATCTTCACTTGGGAAAAAAAAAAACAAACACCACCACCACACACACCCCCTACTAAAAAAACAAACCAAAAGAAAAAACCAACCAACCAACACAAAACCCTTTTACTATCATGCCTCCTACCTGAGCTACTAAGTAACTTCGAACTTAGGGAGCCAATAGTACATCAAATTCATCTCTTTACATGTAAACATTACCCATTACCCTTGCTTAAGAGAAGTGAAACTATGGAACTGTATGAGCACACACAGCATGTGCCAGATTTGTTAATAAGGGAAAGGGTTCTCCAACCAAATGGAACAGTGACCCAGCTATGGAGAAACTCGGGTATATTGAGCTGCTGTGATTTTTCTTGGCTGGCATGTCTATTCCAACACAGAAAGTCATTTAACCCTGAGCCTGTCAGCCTGGTTCACCTGAGAGCAACCAGAATCACAAGAAAAAAAACCAAACAAATATCAGTCTGTCTGAGCAGCAATCACATCCTGTTCAACAAAATGAGAAAGAGTTTGATTATGTTGGTTTGACTTTTGCATGTTGCTAAGCCTACACCTTCCTCGTAAAAGCAAGATCTGTGGCTTTCCTGGGCTTACGCATTTTGTTAGTCTCACGAGGGCTAGGACACAAGGATGACACAGTTTATAGCTAATCCAGATTCCCAGTAAAACTGCTCTTGATTACCTTTGAAAATTAACAAGAGCATGGGGAACCTCTCCCTGGAGCTGGTGCTCAGTCTGATAGATGCTGGTTCTGCTCTGAGTTCTTTCAGAACAACAAAACTTTGTTTGTCAAGAAAACTTAAACTTTGGGGGCAAACTGGAAACCTAATAAAGTTAGTGATAGTTTCTGCTATTAACTACAGCATATTAATAGGATTATCCTAGGATTGCATGATTAAAAGAGCCACTGTCAACTGCTTAGACTTAACTCACTTAGACTTTAACAACAGCCATTTCCTACAATGACTTTGGGAACATAAACTCATTTTATGACTAAGAAAGGGAAGATTTCTTTTAAAACATGACTGTGTTATTGTAAAATTGTGCTAGTATCAGAGAGTCATGAAAATGTAATTTTAAAGGTATACTACCACTTTAAATTATTTTCTGTCACTGTGTACTACTCAGTTGTTTCATATCTTAAGGTATAACAGAAAGAAATGCTTGAAAACAGGGTTAAATACCTGCAGGATATAACTTTATAGCATTAGCTCTGATTATAAACATAAAGGTAACTGATGCATTGTAATAGAATCTTCTTATGACCCAGGCCAAGACTGTAAAATGTAAAGCTTCATACTGTGCTCACCGTGTTCAGTTAAAAGCAGAAAAAATAGCGTTGCATTTTCACTGCCATCAGCAGAACTGCCATCCTTTCTCACGGGGGTTTCTAATGCGTTCTGGCACCTGAGGCATTCGAACAGTTGGTGGGAAGAAGTGAAACTGTGACGAAAAAAGTCTCATTTCAGATTTACAGTCCAATCACAAAATCTGCCAATTCATTTTATGGCGTGTACTGTGAAAATTCATTATTTAATACGAGCTTAAAAAAAAATCTATTGGTGCAGTACAGTAGCTTGACTGTGAATTAGAAAAGAACGACTAGCACAGTATGTGGTGCCTTTAAGCTCGTAGTGAGATAGCCCAGCATATACCTAAAACAACCTTTCTGTGTTTCAATCGAGCACAACATTTGTTAAGCCAACAAGCTGCTGCATTTCAATATTTATTCTATGTATTTTTTTATGTGACTACTATATATGTATAGTTCTGTAGAAGTATGTATGTCTGTTATCTACTAAAACAGAGTACAGCACTAAATGACTAGCTCTAGGTTAGAAATGGTTTCTATATCAAATATTTTCAGCTCAAACTGTTAGTTATTGCAAAACTTTTCAGGTATCAGCTCTTCAAGTTCAGAAGTAAAAAAACCACAAACTCATTAAAAAAACCCAACACACTTGAACCCATCAGTTCTCAGCTAAGAGAAATCCTAACCACTCAAACCAGGTTAACTCACAAAACACCTTTTTTACTTTATAGTCATGCAGTCATGCAGTGTCAGGCGATGCTGACACTTAGAGCTACTGAGTCTTCCCTCCCTCGGACAGCTTGGTTAGTTTGTGCTCTGAAGGCGGCGATTTCTCACTCTTACAGACCTGTCACACACTAAGACAGTTATTGAGAAAAAATTAACTCGCACTAAAAGAAAATATCGGGATGTCTCAAGGTATGTTTTCTACTTGCATCCACTCCTGTTGACTCATGCTGCAGAATCAAAACTGCAATAGGTCTGTACCTCTGGAAAATGCAATAAAGTCAGAAGGAGCCGGGCCATTCATCATAGCTACGGGTAACAGCAAGAGCAGAGGTTTTGGACCATCACCAAACCCACACCTTGGTTTGCTGTTATCCTCACAAAGCAGCAGCTCACCTGGGCTGGCTGCAGGCCTGGCTGATGCCTGCTGCAGAGGACAGCAAAGCTTCAACAGCGTTCTGCATTTTGCAAAAAGTCAAATCGCATCAGTTACACGGTGAGATGAGTTGACTAATGACTGCATTTACAGCTGATGGTTATGTTTTAAAGTTGCACTCTAATTTTTTTATTAATTTTTATGTAACAGACTTAGATACAATTTGAAACTTCACAATTATTTATCCTACTGACAAAATTAAAACATGCAAAATAAACCTCAGACAAGCTTTTTCTTTTCCCCCCCTTTATGTCTAATGCGTTCTCTTTAATTCCTTACTTTTTATAGCAGCAGTTTGATATAATAAACCATAGTTTGTAAAAGCCATTAAGAGTAAGCTTCCTAGTTGCAATCCTATTAAGTTACCCCATCAAGTGATGTGCTGTAATGTTTTCACATCAACTTTCTTCAGCTTTTACATTGTAGCATTCACAAATCTCTCAGATTCCAAAAGTTTAAAAGTATTTTGTTTAAATTATGAGCAACAATTTCTTAATGTAGAACACAAAGGCAGAAGCAACGTAAAAAAAACAACATACTCAACATACTTCACTATGTTCACCACACTTATCACATGCTTCAAGGTTTTAAATAACTCTAAAATGCTGAGAAGAAATATTCATCTAAAAGATGAATGCAGGATAAAACAATATTTATAAGCTATATCAGAAAACATATTATTTTTTAAAGTTCATGTGGTTAATAGTCATACAGGTACTGTACTTCTTACAGCACACTAAGTCAGGATCAAGTATGCTTAATAACATGTCTGGCTTCTTAAATGATGACATTGCTAATTATATTGAGTGTCAAATGAATAATAAAAATCAAATTGGAAATTTATCTTTTCTCAACCATGTTCTCAAAACTCCAGATGCAACATCCTTTGCCAAATATCTCAGCATTTTATAATTTTCAATCACATTACATGGTAGCCTTCAATCTATTGATACTTCTTTTTCAATATGTCTCAGGATATATATTCTTCCATTTTTCTTCTGCATGGCAAGCATGCAATACTTCCCACTCTAACTAAATAAAGCCACAGCATGAACTTCTTGTACATGTTACTTTTCCACAAAGCCCCATACTTCTTTTTACTTCTGCACCAAATGTGAAATATTTTTATTGCTGCAAGTTTATCTTTCTATCACAACCAGGACTTTTAAAATGAAGTAACCAGATTGCCAGAATTCCTAGCCAGGTAAAGGTAAGGGTGCCTGCAAAGCTACAAAATGCAAAACAATTATCGTAACAGTTTGCCTGTTGCTGTAACCAAATACAAGTTTTATACTCCAAGAGCTGGTTACTATTAAAGCACCATTAGACTTTTCAAGAAGGGAAAAGTGCATGGTGAGGCTCATGCAAGCAAAAGTCACAATCCTGAAAACTGTAGCTTACTTGTAATGCAAAAAGAATGGAGGTTGTGATAAATTCCTTTACTGCGGAGCACTGCAGTCCCTACCACGTTCCGTTACACTGTAGCCTAGAAACACAATTACATACAAACGAGAGGATACATTTTCCTGTATTCTTGAAACAGCTCAAACAAATCTCAGACTACTCTGTTAGTTTCAACTACCTTTCCTGATTTAATACATCATGGCTGTTTCCACGTGACTGCTCAAAGGGAACTCTGTGAGTCAAAAATAGCAAGAGAAGCAAAGAGGAGGTTGCAACAAAATTCATCCTCTGCTCCTTTTTCCATTTACAATTATATCTGTTTAAAAATGCTACTTGTCATCCTTCCCAGACCGAAAACTGACCTTTTGCTTGAAGTGAGGCAACTTCCATTTTTTCTTATTTTAATCCCAAGTTGTCCGGGGCCAACATTTGCCTTTATGCAGCCTTACCCCAACACCATGACCCTGATGGGGTAACCACTGCGCGCTGAGGCCCCTGTGAGCCCCATCCCAGCTCCCCGAGCAGGCACAGGCGTGTGCTGGGCTGTGAGTGCCGTGCTGCAGGACACCCCGACCCCCCTGCCTTGGGAGCTGCTCCTCAGCCCGGCCTGCACCCAGCAGGGCTGCAACGAGTGCTCACGCAAACACCCCTCTGAATACAGCTGCTTTTTGTAAGAAAATGATACGATAGCTTGAATGAGCGAAAAAGGAGGAAACACTCTCCACAGACAGGACCCGTACAACATGTTGTGGGACCCCCATCTTGGGTCCATCCAATACTACACAAATAAGACTTTCCCACCATGTGAAGGGATGTAAGATTTACTCACTATCTCTATTCCTCTTTTTATTCTACCTTATGAAAGCAGCTGTTTTACTAAGCCATTTCTTACCGAGACCATGAAAGAACCCTGTCTTGTCCTCTCCCACCCCCACAGAGCAGGACCCACCTGGACTGGAGATTATCATGTACCTCAAGCCCTCGGGGGATTTTATTCACACAGCAATGTTCTGCAGCACTGACACCAGTGTTCCTGCTTCAACACCTTCTCATTGTGTTTATATTTAATTGACCAGTGAAGTAATTACTTCCTCCAGAAAGAAATCAATTTAGTTTCCTGCATTTTCCTTTCTTCTATTGCGGCCAGTGCAATACAGATGGCCAATGTCGTTTCTAACTCTTCCTATTCAGTTTTTCAGTTCTACAGAAAAGGTATTTCTCCATCCAAATTGCAGTTATCTGTTTCCCATGTTACATGCCTCTTCAGTTATTTGTGTTTCTGCTGTCCACTTTTCCTTGTTATTGGAATAAGGAAACATTTTCTTTCCCATATTGGTTTATGTACAGTATCAACAACCTATTTCAAAAGGACAAACTTATAAAGTTACAAAGCAGTGCTCTATGCAAGCTTATCTCCCCACAAATATAATTACTAGCAATATATAGTGTTGTTTTTACTAAGTATGCTCCTTTCTTTGTCCATCTCTAGCAAGCCTGGGTATGTTTTTAGTGTCCCTAGGCTAAGTAATCCACAACAAGAAAATACTGCAAAATTATTTTTTAACTCTAATATTTTCACAAGAGCACACCTTATTATGCTTTATAAACCTGCTATATTTTATTACATGCATTTCATATAAAAACTATAAACCAGGTTTTATATCACTTTCAGCTTTTGACCATTCATCAGTTTTCCATGATAAAGCCACAGCGAAATCAATATCCTTGTAAAGCCAAGCTGTCAAAAGTTACTACACTATTTCCAAAGGCAATTCCAACGAGACAGACTACCAGATGTTTTCAATATATTTTATACAAGATTGCATGATAATTTTAGCGGGACCCGAAGAAACAATACCACAGGTAGTGGTTTGGGGTTTGACATTTTAAATAGCAAGCCTAATTGATTTTTACAAGATACCTGAGACAAAAATGCCAGTTCTGGAAAATTTACGCCCAAACATTCATCTACAGAACTTAAGAGCAATTGTAATGTCAAACTGCAAGAAAAGGAGAGAGCCTTATCTCAACAAAGTCAGTAGGAAAATGTTCACTATACCTATGTATAAGTGTGTCTATCCTTACATACAAAACTGTATAGAAACACAGGCAGTTTTCTATATCAGTTTCGCAATTCTGCCAATTTACAGGTGTTACTCTTACAGAAGACTGCCAATTATGATTAAAATTCCCCTTATAATTAATTCAAAATCTTATTAAATCTAGCTTTTATAACTTTAAATATAATAATGCCAGCCAAGCCAGGGTAAAGAATATTTCTAGTCATTAATTTCACTTGTATCATTTCTCATCCCTCAAAAAAATAGCAATAAAAGGATCCCTCCTTAGAAATCAGACTGGCCGCAGCCATACTCATCTCCATAATAGCACAATTTCCAATTCACGCCTCATTTTCATTAATGTTTCTAGCCATAAATTTTTAAGCATATGATAAAAAATTTCTGAAGCAGCATAAAACTAACATGAAGAGGGAGTTCATTAGCATGTGACCCTAATTAGAAATTCCATATTAACTTGCCATTTCTACTTGTACATATCCAATAGCAGCAGGCCTAATAAGCTGTTTGTCAGTCCTACCTTCGTTTGAAGATCTCTTTTCCCTCCCTCCCTCATTTTTATTTTTACACAATTTCTATGTTTCCCTTGCTATTGAATAAGTCAACAGACAACTGTATCACAGTAGCACCTTTTGTGTCACAAATTATCCTGGAGAACTGTAAGAAGCCAGCAGCCCAATGCTTTATTAATGATACCAAATCATAAAAAGAAAGGGGAAATTGCTGACTCCAACTCTTTTCTAATGTTGGGTGATAAAAATGCTACTTCAGGATTCAGAAGGTTAAGTTCTAATGTGTATTTTGAATAGAGTACGCTGAAATAATTGCCTCATAAAGCAATGCATTGACCAGCCTGCTAATGGCTGTATAGTGCAAAACTCAGCACGGAGTGCCAAGCTTACTGGAAAAAATGCTGTGGTACTACTTTTGTAGCTTCCCATACTAAGTTAACTTTCCCTTTTTTCACTTTTTTTTTTCTTTTTAGTTCTGCCAAAAGAATACCCCCCTACCTAAATCATTACTGACTCCTCTTGACTATGCTAAG
>VWYH01002553.1:78257-95184 GCA_013399365.1 Pampusana beccarii | reverse complement strand
GGGCAGCTCGGCCCCTCCTCTGCTGACGGCCCCGCCCAGCGGCCCTGGGTCTGCACAAAGAGCCATTAACTGCCCATTGAAGGCGCCGGATCTTAGAGGGGGGTGTGCAACTGCCACACCGGGCCTCAGGGCCTGAGGGGGAAAGTGCAACTGCCACACACATCTTACCACAACCATTTGATTTGTTACTTTTGCCATCAGTGTTTTCAACCCTTTTTTTCCAAACCGTTATCACTTGTGCACAAAAATATTAAAAGCCCTTTGAGTGCAATGTATGTCAATAATTTCATCTATTCTTAAAAGATTTATTACAAGTAGTAATTAAAGATTCAGCTTTATTTTTTAAAGTACCCCTATGCTTTCCTTTAATGAAACACAAACTGAATAAAAGCAAAACAGAATGGCCTTTCCAGATTGCCATCTTCTATGGAAATTAGCAGATTTTAAATTCCTGAGTCATTTTAAGGGTAAAAATGCAGATTATTATTAGTATTTCTATCCTTGTCCCCTTCTGCACACATACATACTTCCCCTTGCCCCCTGGGAAAGAGTAAAATATAACTATTAGTTATTACTATAAGAAGCAGTCAAAATCCTGTCAAAAGACAATTTTGATAGATTGCCATTTGAATTAAAATGAGACAAGCATTGTATTTATATGACAAGTATAGATGTGATATTAAAAATTATATTAGGGAACTTCAGATTTTTTTTTTTATTATTATCTCTGTTTGGATCAAGCATATTAAAATGAGACAAGCCAAAGTTAGCTCAGATTCATATAACCTAGCAACAACATCACCCACTTGAAATATCTTTTGTAATACTTGGTTAACTTAACCACAGCAAAGGCACACATCTTAATATAATGGACCAAAACATAAATCAAAATTTATTTTGAGTCCTCTACACCTATTCTGAATACTTTTAAAAAATAATGTTTCGTTATTCAAACCCATGTTTTCACTTAGCTCTGCTGTTTTTTACTAATTTCTACAAAAGAATAAGCATGGGAAACCATGGCATTTACAAAAGGGCTGTTATTACTAAACAACATTTGCCTTTATTATAGTTACAGTGCATGCCATGTGCATTCTGACCTAACATTCTTTTTTATGCATGTATCTTTGACTATTCAATTACATTCTTTCAATCAGAGTTCAAATAAACAAAAGAGAAAGTAAAATAGCACTCAGAAAGTGGACTTGCATGTGAACCTGCCACCTCCAACCACCCCAATCACCTCAACTGCTCTGAGTATCCACTCAGCCCCATGTTTGAACCCTTTAGCTTTCTATTAAAAAATTCAACAGTCTTTGAGGCAGAAAGCATTCAAGCCACCTGTAGATAGGTAAGAAACTCATCTGAGATACTAGAGTGAAGGTTTAACTCTGATTAATACTTCAGTACTTTTATTAAGTGCAACTGTGTCCAAGAAGGGATTTAAAGAATTTCAGTTTACCCCACACTATGAGTAGGAATTCTCAGCTATTGTTTGCATTTTGGTCTTGAGAATCGTATCACCACACAATAACTCAGGTTGGAAGGATGTTTCACGCCCACACTCCTGATTAAAGCATGGTCAGCTATGAGATCATATCATGGCTGCTCAGGGTTTGATCCAGATGCTTTTTGAAAACCCTCGATCGCAGAGATCACCCAGCTGCCAGTTTGAACCTACCTTGGTTTAACTTGTGTCTCTTGTCCTCTCACCACGCACCTCTGTGGAGAGCCACGCTCTGTATTCTTGATCTCCTCATAGGTACTTTAGGGCTGCTCTTAGATTCCCCAAAGCCTTCTGCACTCCAAGCTGAAGAAGTCCTGTTTCCTTAGGGTCTCCTCCAAGGGTACATCCTGCAGTCCTGAACACCTTGAGGGACCCTTTCCACCAGATATTAACTTCTTTATAGTTTTGAGGAGCTCAAAACTAGAGAGAGTGTTCTAGGTGAGGCACAATGAAGGCTGAGGAGAAGGGAATAACTGCCTCCCCAGTCTGCTTTAAAGCAAAACACCTGGGCTGCCAGGTGCCAATGCTTGTCTCACTCTCTATCACCTCCACCTGTTTTTCTATCCAGGCACCAGTGATACTTCCATGGGCGATTTGGAAGCTATCAAAAGAGATCACAGAGCTCTGAAAGTGGTGGGCAGGGCTTTGGAGAGCCAGGTAGCATTCTCCTCAATCAGTGGGAGTAAAGTTTGTAAGGGAGAGGGCACTGATACTGTGTGTTAACAGTTGGGTGCAGAGCTGCCTTAGCGACAGCGGCAGTGCTTTGGTCTCTGGGATTTTTCAGACCTAGTCTGAGGATCAACGTCTGCTTGGGAGAGATGGAATCTATCTCACTAAGCCAGGACAAGGTATCTTTGCCAGTAGAATGGCTGAGCTGGTAAGAAAGACTTCAAACTAGGAAGAGGAGACGGAGAGAATTATTGTCAGGGCTGCTGAGCAAAGGGCCTGGGGTGATGTGTCCAAAACAGAACACCAAAATCAACAAAACAGGGCTTAAATGGAGTCTCCTCAAGCATGCCCATGTAAAAGCAAGGAAGTGCCTACAAAGCAAAATTATGGACAACCTAGCAGTGCATAAGCAATCCAGGAGGCTCCTGGAGTGCGTTGATGGCAAATTCCTGCTGATGCAGCCTAGAGGAGGGGTAGAGTGGACCCTCAGCAAGTGTCCTGATGACAATAATCTGGGAGGAGTGGCTGATATGCCAGAGGGTCTTGCTGCCGGTCCCATCCAGAGGAACCTTCATTTCTTTACTGTGAGGATGACTGACCACCAGAACAGATTACCCAGACAGGCTGCGAAATCTCCATCCTTGGAGATATTAAAAAGCTGCCTGGACATAGTCCTGAGCAGCTTACTCTAGGATAACCCTGCTTGAGCAGGGGAGGTGGAGCAGATGACCTCCAGAGGTGCCTTCCAACCTCACCCATCCTGTAACGCTGGCTGTGCTCCTGATGATCCTGCTCGGGACACCACAGGCCCCTTTGCTGTCAGAGCACGCTGCTGGCTCATGTCCAGCTTGCCACCTCCCAAGACCTCCAGGTCCTTTCCAAGCACATCTACTCCCCAGCGAGTCACTCTCCAGTATTGTGACCAGGGTCTTTGTATAAAAACAGGTACGAATTGCTTAGTACCCACACACCGATTTATCTCACAGAATATATACTCACAGAGGAAAAAGAAGACTCATTTCAAGCCCCTGCAACTTGAGAGAAAAGTTGAGGTCTCCTTGTGTAAAAGAATCATACTGACTGGCGTGACTTCAGCGAAATCTTGACCTGATAAGAATTTGAACATTCCTAACTCCCACAGTCACGCAAACAAGTCAGGGTTCTAACCTGACATAAAGCTGAAATTTTCATTCTGTGACAGTTTTGTTTTGGGTTTTGTTTTTTTTTTTTTTGATTTATTTATAGCTAAAAGAAACATACTCAACTGAAGCTATATTTAGGAAAAGCTGGAAAATTTAAAAATAGGACACATCCATGAATTTGTACTGCCATTAAGCTGCTAGTTTAAAATGTGTATGTGACATATTGACGACCGTTTTCTGGTTGGCTATTTTTCTTTAGCCTTCTCCCCCCGCCGCCACCCCTCCCTTTCTTTTTTACATACATCTTTCTCTATTGCTTCCTCACCAGCACTGGTAGCTCCAGCTAGTTCATAAATTCCATTGCTGCCTGCTGCCGTGTGATGTGGTCATGCAGAAAATATTTCATAGGAAAAACTGTTAGCTAGAGGCAGTATTGTCGATCATTACTTGGAACTGCAGCTACTGGTATGTGACTATGTATTCATTTCATGCATTATAACACCTAATGTACATGACAAAATGTTGAATATAAAGTTAATTCACAAACTAGAGTAGCTGGCGTTGCTGAAGCTGTATAGAAAATACATACTATTCCATCTCCTCTTCCAGTGCTTTCTAGCAATTTGAAAATGGTTCAGTTTCAGCATTGCTTAATTTCACCATTTATTTTAGCTTGATTTAGTTCATGAAAGATTGAAAAATGCTTTGATGTCCTTTGCTTGGAGCTGCCATGCAATTTTAGTCCTGTCCTTTCATGCTCCAGCAACCTTAGAAATTCATGATGACAAAACCTGCCCTTTATTAAGTTATACATAGCAAAAATTTCAAAATATTAGAAGGTAATTTAGTTGACACTACTCAGAAACAAACAACAAAAATACAAATAATGTCTTTGAACTATTTTTCATTTTTAAGCAAGTGTGTATGAAGGCTTGTTCAAAGTCTATTTTGATTGCTCGGTCTCTGGACATGACCTAAATCTACTTCTACTTAGGATGACATCTTTTAGGAATGCAAAAAAGCAACTGTACATGAGAGAAATATTTGAAAATTATCAACCAGAACTTATGCTCTGATATTCTTATGTCAAAGGTGTTACTTTGAGGAAGAAAAATATTATTTGTCTACTGAAGCAGCAAAAGGCAACCTTTATGCCAAGTGTAGCTACTTGCATGTCAATTTTGTCAATACAAATATTGTATGCAAATACACATATTGTATGGACTTAACAGGAAAAAATGTTTCATCTGCTTTTAACTCTATTGTCTAAGAATACAGAGTTTGTTGGAGCATGGGAACAGGAGAAAGGATAAAACAGAATTGAAATGCTAATATTAAGTACTAAAACCAAACACTAAATCAGTCTTGATGTCAGTCAGTACTTACCCGATTTTCACAGGAATTACAAGTATTTGTCTAGTTTTATAGCTGACTATAACACTTCTACTAACAGTCAAAAGGTTTTCTTCTAGCATCCCATGAAAATTTAGCATTTTCCTACAACATTTGTTGTTTTAGTGGTGCTTCATCGTGTAAAAATATATTTTAAGGAGGCAGCAGATCCTGCATCAAAATAGCACATGAAATTCAAATGTATGTGACAAAAACCAGGCAACTCCGAAAAATGAGGATGGAAAGTTTACTTTATATGTAAACATACATATGATTGTTATTAACACCAGGAGTCAAACGGATGAAAGCTAAGAAATAGATGAGGCAGATCATGCATTTGCACAGCAAATTCCTATTCTTAGAATTTGAACATACCCACAAAAACAACCAAGGTAATGGTGTAGTTGAAAGGGAAAAATATGGTGTTGAACACATAGAAAAGTCATCTACCTCACAAGGATTCTTTTTTCAAATTTCTGCATTCCAAATCAGGACCAAATAGGTTAACTTGGCCTTAGCCAGCCCTGCAATAAGACCAAGGAGGAGTAATCTACTATTAGAGGAAAGAAATGAAATTCTTTTATTATGGTTTCTCCAAGAGCACAGATATTTCTCATGAGTAGTGCGGATTCGCAACAAAGGCCTTGCACAACCATTTTCAGAACAAGGTATGGGCCTGTACTACCCCTGGAACACAATCGTAATGCAGAAGATGATTAGAGAGCATTAAACCAGGTTTGCATGAAATCTCGATTTGGCCAGGTCCTGTGCAGACACAGGAATACCTAGATTAATTATGTATTCTTTATTCCATATGAATACCTGTAGTACACTCAGAAATATATAAAATTAAAAAACAAAAAATATTCTGAAGAAACAAACAGTTTCTGTGGAAATCCCTGTTTAAGAATATTGCTAAGTGACAGCTGTTTAGCTGATGTGACATGCATTATGGATATGATGGGTGAAATCATATAAAAAGTTTTGTACACTTAAACAGTCTAATTCTGCAATTAAATAATAATATCTTTCTGCTATTTGCCCTATTTTCATGTTCACCTTTTGTTAACATCCAAATAATCCACTAATACAGACACATTGTCTGCAGATGGTGAATTTTGAAGTGAACCTGAAGAATCTTGTAGTTCTTTCACAACTGTTCCATTCAGTCTCACCTGAACAATATTACAAACACTAAGGGGCAGAACATTCAAGGATGCTTCTATTGATAACACAAAAAGAACAGTAAAGATGATGTTTTTCAAGATATTCTGCACATGATAGACAACACTTAAAACAGATAAGTCTTTGTTATTATGTATGCATGTATATGTGTATATATAGATACAATTCCAAAGAGCTCAACTGCATATTTACATAGTCAAAATAGTATGTTCAATATGATACTGAGCACACACTACTAACCTATAACACTGAGCAGTAACACCTTTGCATTTCACAAAGAGTTTTCTTTTGAGTTTGGATCTAGCAGATTTGCCAACTACATCTTGAACTAACTTAGAATTTACAGCATACATATAGATTAAAAAACAGAGATAGTTCTGTTTTTCTAAATCTGTTTCCTGGAAAGTTATTGTTCATACTTACTATGTCATCAGCTCTACAAAGTATGAGTTTAAAACATGTTATCTCAGTTGGGTTCTAATCTACAAATCATTTATGAGAATATAAAAGTAGAGTAATTCTGATTTTATGGTTCTTCTGTCTTGGCTAAAATAATTGTATATTAATTACAAAAGACAACTTTTATTTAGGTGGAATAAAAAGAAGAGAGAGAATAATATTTAAGAAAATTTATAATGCTACAAGCAACCAGAAAAACCAGTTGGAAGAGACCCTCAGGATCATTGAGCCCAACCATAACCTAACTCTAGCACTAAGCCATGTCCCTAAGAACCTCGTCTAAACACCTTTTAAACCCCTCCAGGGATGGTGACTCCACCACCACCCTGGGCAGCCTGTTCTGATGCCTGACAACCCTTTCCGTGAATAATTTTTTCCTAATATCCAATCTAAACCTCCCCTGGTGAAACTTGAGGCCACTTTTCCTCTTGTCCTACCACTTGTTACTTGGGAGAAGAGACCAACCCCCTCCATGCTCCAACCTCCTTTCAGGCAGTTGCAGATAGCGATAAGTTCTCCCCTCAGCTCCTGTTCTCCAGGCTGAACAGCCCCAGTTCCCTCAACCGCTCCTCATCAGACTGCTGACAGAAACCCATTCACTGAAAAACCCCCCTCTGTCCTCCAAAGTGAGGCAAGAAGCCGGACACGGCAGACTGTGCCAATGAAGACGCTGCATCCATATTTCAAGTGTTTTCAAGACTGAAGATTTCCTGGCTCTGAGCAGTATGTGGGTGGGCCCGGAGTCTGAGTCCATTCCAGAGGTTGGGTATGGGGGTTTGGCTGTTTGTAGAGCTAGAGTGGTGGTGGTGCAGTCATTGTTAGAGCAGGTATGAATTCTGGAGCTGTTTGGTTTGGTGGGAGTACATATGTCTAGATAAGGTTCTAGCTCACTTGAGGGTTCTAGAGTGTCTTCTAGATCGGGTTCTAGGTAGCTTGAAGGCTCTGGAGTGTGTTCTAGACTGCCTGCCTGGTCCAGATTGGGTACTAGCTCACTTGACAGTCACTTGATGAAGAAGATATTAAAAAAATGTTAACTAAAGTAGCTCCTACCTGCATGATTAAAAAAAAAAATCCTATCAGGTAAATAAATTTAGAGATATCCATTAATTGGGTCAGATAATAATGAATTAGTAAGAGCTATAATTAAAAATATTCTAATAGGAGTTGCTAAAATCAGAAGGCAAGGAATGGTTACATGCCTATACATTTATATCATAAATGCCATATAAAATTTAAATTATGTAAACTTTAATCACGATAAATCTGATTTTTACTGCCTCATTTCAGCAAGACTTCTGATTAAATACTGCATTTAGGAAGTAGAACTCATTAATAGCCAGTAAATTATTATACATCGTGATATTTATATGTTACAACCTATCTCACACCTTTCCATTAAGGCTTTTGACTGTTTACATTTTGTATATCATGACTTCTGGGAACAGGCAACTGTTATTCTACCATTTTTGCTTTATTTTTCAAGCTGTTGAAGAAAGCTTCAGACCAATAGAGTCCTTACTGCACATACAAAATATAGGTAGCGATCTGTTCAGCCAGATTAGCTGAGAAGAACAACACATGCTACTCAGTTGCATGGATTCTTTGTGTATGAACACCATAAAAAATAAGACGGGGTGAAAAGGGGAAGGAGAGAAGAACTGCCAAACTTTCTGTGAGAAGTTCATACCGAGATTTTTCAGCTAAATCCAGAGGGATATTTACTACACAAATGCTAGCAGATATGTAATCAATACTCCAGTACGCTGTCTCCTTGTGATAAATTATTAATAGTTGAGGGAGAGATTGTCTTCTTAAATGTAAATGGTTTTAATGATAAAAACACGGTTGAAACATTGATCATACATCCTCCACTTTGAATCGGAACTACCTGAGAACAGCCTGTTGTCTCTGTTAGGCCTCCAGGGCAAAGGGTATTTCTGTTGGCACTACCTACATCTGTCGGCTGAGTAAAACAGCACTTCTGTGACAAAACAAAGGCCCAGCACAGAGATTATGGATAAACTAATGAGAAATGTCTCACTTACTGATATTAGAACAGACTGAAAAAAAACATATGTGTATTCATATATTCCCACCTTGAAGGATTCATCAATTCTTTTAGCAATACATGTATCACTATGAGGAGTGTTCTTAAGAGAGCAGGAAATAAATGGAAAGTACCCTGCAATAATGATTAACAAAGCTCCTTTTCTGTAGAAAGAAAATGACACACTTAGATATATATCTATATCTATATATATAGATATAGATATAGGTATATAAAATACACATAGTAATAATGGAGCCTGTTTCTTGTCTCCTGTATCTTCTATTCCTGAACTCCCCCAGCGGCCACCCCAAGCTCCCGCTGCCAGCAGCTGCCCATGGATGCCTAATACACACGTGAATACTCTCCCAGAACTCTTAAGACTACATGAACACTCAGAGAAAAGCAGTATCATTTGTTTTTTGTGGGGGTTTTGTTTCTTTGTTTTGGAAGGGGGAGTTGGTTGGTTCGTTGGTTGTTTTTTTCCAATAGAAGATGATATTATAGAGTAATTGAAAATTGCTAAGTCACTAATGATCAGAAATGTGAAGCTTTGTATTACCATTCAGTTCAGTTTGCAGGCAGATCTAAAGCAGACGTCTGACAGTAACAGTTCTGTTCTTTTTTACCATGTAAGAGGACTATGTTTTAAAATGCAATTCTGGAAACACTCCTATGGCATTAACTGTAAGAGTGGTGATGAGCCCATAAAGCGGGTGGTTAGAAACCTTGCAGAACTTTACCTGCACCTGCAATGGAGAAGCAGGAGATCTTGGAAACAAAAACTGCAAATTAACCAGATGAGTATAACATCTGTTTGTTCTATCAATGATGTAACAGCATAGTTATGATCGCAGATCAGTTCTAGTGTTAAATAGATACCATTTGTAGCAGAAGGGATTCCTCTGCCAACCTACAGTAATGTCGCAACAACAAACCATTTATCAGCTCAACCTTGTTATTGCACTGTTAACACTTCCAGAAGACGAGGTCAAAACTTGGACGTTTACAATCTACTCTCACACTATACCAATGAGTTTTACATAGTCGTGAGATTTTGGAAACTATCCTACAAGCATAACTCTGAATGACTTACAAACAAACAGTAAATGATTTTTCCCCTTGAACTTAGGATCTATTCTCTTCACAACAGCAAGGAAACCCAGCAATGGCAAGATAAACAGATCAGCCACAGAAAAGACTGGAAACTCATTAAGAGTTCTAAATGATCCCACCTTCTTTAAGCAAAGAAAGGAAAACATTTCCCAAACAAAAGCTAAAAGCTGAGTTCTTAGTTCTAATAGAACCTGTCATTTAAAATACATAAAAGTGGTTTAGCTTTCTTTGGGGATTGCTCTATAAGGAGAAGGTCTATTTAAACCCATTTAAAAGATCCAGCTGACTCAGGGTCTTATTATGTAAGTGTATAATCATATTACTGACAGCCAAAAAAGAGCAAAATAGAATGGGAAAACCAATCAGCCTGTCATCATTTATTGCCACATTGAGGACGCACACGCAGTATCAGAACAGTTTAATTAATTGTCTAGTAAGCAGGGTAATTTTCAGTTGGATGTATAGATTGTATCTCCAAACACTAAACACTGTTAAGATGTTGGTGAATGAAGCCAAGTGAGAATCTTATTTAGCTGTTTCCAACAGAAACAAGCAAAATCTCTCAACATAGTTATTGGTAGGTCAGAAGTCTAGTTTCAGAAGCGTGGAAGACAAACTGCATTAACCTTCTGGAGATCACCCAGGCTCTTCTATTTTATTCATAGATCAAATAAAAAAGGCAAAGATCCCTTTTGGTACAGACGAGGGAAATTTCACCCTGCCCTGAGGAAGAAAACATCGTACAAAGGTCTGCTGCTAATATGGTGTAAACCGTATTAAAATGTTGTTGAAAAAAGCTTGACTGTTTAAATTCTAGTATTGCTACAAGGCTTCAGAAAAATAATAAAATATTCTTGCAACGTAGTAACAATTTTGATAAAAGAGTTACTCTTTCTGACTTCACGCTACTTTTATATACCTGTCCATTTAGGTCAGGACAAGATTTTTCCAATTTTACATACACTTCTTTGTGACAGTTGTCTCTACCAAATGTTTCACAAGAACTATATATTTTCTAGTCTGTTCACGCCCAATAAATTTTCTAGTATATTCATGCACAAGAAATACATGTTTTGTAGTATGTTACATTTCAGTTAAATATCAGGCTAACTTTACCCTTCGGATATATACCTAGCTCCCTATGAATTTGTGTTGTCTCCTGGAAGAAGTATTTAACACCCTTTTGAATCTGTGGAGGCATTTGGGCTGAATATGTGAGATAAGAGTGTGACCTGAGCAGGTGTTAGAGCTCAGCCTGGCTGCACGCCACTTAGAGTCTTCTCAGGCTCCATATTCCCATATAATCCAAACACCAGAGCTGTCAGCTGCTAAAGTTAAGTCTCAATAGAAATCAAGCTGCTACCTCCCTGATAAACTCAGTTCATATTTTGTTCCTGCAGTTTCCTTGCTGGCCTATTTTACTCTGGAACACACTGCAGCTGGAAGCAAAAACTTTTATAGTCAGAGAAAATCTGTCCTGAGAAGCAAATTTGGTCTCTGGCTCCATATCTCTAAAAAGTCACTTAACATTCCTAAATAATTCTGTGAAAGTAAATATATCCAAAATACATATATTTAAAAAATATATATATTTTTTTCTAACTTCAGAAGATGGGTAGAAAAACATATTCTTGCTTACTTAGAATATGACTTAGAAGGCCAGAAGTGGGAGTTGGAATTTCAATTCACAGAGGAGATCTTTTTAAGTTGAAACATGTATCAGAATTTCTATTCACTATACTCCCAACTTGTCTTGCAATTTATACTATGACTGGCAATAAAGGATATTGGCTATAAAAAAATGATACTTGAAAACTGAAAATAGTTATAGGGTATAAAATTGTAACCATTTGAGTAAGTTGAACTTTGTGCTTTATATGGAACAGCAGCAATTTGGGGCCTCAGTTTAGTGTCTTCTACTGAGAAATCCCAGAGGCAGAATGATACTTTTCCAGCACTCAGGAAGACAGTGGAGCAGGGCCTCTCAAACTCAACACTTCCTCAGAGATAGAAATTATTATTTCCTTAATAATGGACTGAAAAATATAGAATAGGAAATCTATCTTATTTGAAAATATCGCGCACATTTGCAAATACACGCTTTTAGGCACGGAAGTGGCAAATCTTTTCGTGTGTAACACTTGTTCACGTAAAACAGGTTTTCTAAATGGAATGAAACAACTCTGAGAAGTCACCTATGCTACCAAGCACAGCCACCTACTCATGTCACCAGCACCTGCTCAGTAAATCCCTTATAAAGAGTACATCAAACACAGCACATTTAGAGCACAGAATTCCCTGGTGCAACACAGTTCATGTGCATTCAAGCAACAATAAAGGCAAAATAAGAAAATATTGCCAAGATAACAAATGTTTTGAACGTATCTTAAGCTAATATTAAACAAATAGGGGATTGTTTTCAAATAATATACTCGTCATATATATTTATATATACACACACACATATATATATGACGAACTGTGGGGTTTTTTAAATGTAGGTTGGGACAAGAGAAGAACAAGAAAAGAAGACAAGAGAACTGGAATGAAACCAGTATAACGATATCCTTTGAACAAAATAGTATAGCTACAGGAAATCCCCTGAAACAATCATTTGTAACCATTTTTCTCTGCACTTCATACATAATGAATAGTGAAAAAGAAAAACAACCCACTAGTATCACATTTTTTCATGCACTAGTTATGAAAGCAGGCTACAAGATTCTCTAAATATGAAAAAAAGTTTAAGTGGATAGCACTTTGTTTCTTAAGGAAAAATTAAATTATTTTGACACCTTGCAGTCATTTTCCCCTCACAACTGGATGTTTAAACCTTCTGAAAATTTAAAAAAACAGAGGAATGTTTTGCAAGTAAGTTTACAAAACTGTTTACAACACAAACCCATTATTATTTTAATCTAATATAATAAAAATGTTTCTTCTTAAAAGTTGACATCTAGTTGTTGTTGTTGTTGTTGTTGTTAGAGATTTCTACCCAGAACACTTATTCAATAATCTGGCATGGTAATTTAGTATGCTTCTATAAATAATTATGAGTGACTTAATTTTTTAAAAAAGACTGTAGAAGAGAAACTGTCTCACCCACACTAGATTCTCAAATGTGAAGAATAATTTGTCTGATAATCTGTACTTTTTTTCTCTTTTTTTCATGGAAAATTTTATGTGCCTGGGGAAACAAGGTCATTAGAAAGTGAATATAAAACTATTAGATATATCTACCTTACACTTCATGTTCTTCAAGCAGGTAATTTGGACAATCTTTCAATAATTACCAAACAATGCTACCAAAAGGGTTTCTATTTCTTTCTAATAACTACATCCCATCAGATATTTTCAAGAACATATGATGTTGAGATAGAAAACGTAATAGCACAACAGACAACACAAACATCACAAAAGGTTAATGTAGGAAAGGAGGATATTAGGAATGCCATTATTTTTGGTGGGAAGTGGACACGGTGCTAAGCCTCACCCTGTCACTTCTTTTCAAAACCGTATTCATGGATATAGCTTTAATTCCATGTCAAACCCAAAGTCATGGTAAGACATATCGAACGATACCATAATTGAATGTCATTTGCTGCATCTCTGAGGTTTTCCTTAGACAATTCCTACGAAAATATTTCAGGCTGAATTATAAAATCTGATTAGATCAGCCCACCAAGATATCATTGAACAGCTTTTATTAAAAAAAAAATAATTTCACAATTTCAGAAAACTAGACCCAAACACTCTTAAGCTTTTTTTACAGTACTTCTTAATGGTGTGCTATATAAACACACTACCCTTATTTGTGTTGATTCTTTCATTAGTGCTTTCCATTATAACTTCAAAACACAGGTCTGCCACAGAACAAAACCCTCCTACTTCCCTTAGTCACATCAGCACAATGGTCCAAAACTCTCAGCTGGGAAATAATCTAACTGAAATGTTATTAAGGTATATGGATGGTTATGTAGTTTCATAATATGACATCTTCCATTTTACAAAGTAAAGAAATTTTCCAAAGAAAAAAATTACCATTCTCCAAAGACGCAAAGAATTAACACTATTGCATGTGCTAAGTTGGAATTTAAAAAAAAAAAAAAGAAAAAAATACAATGAAAAGAGACTTGCACAGTATTTATTTCATAGGTAGCTACAAGTAATTGATGAACGGCTATTACTTTTTACGCATTTATTTGAAAATAATGAATGAAATAAGATTTACTGTAACTGAAACATAAAAATGGCATAGCATGTTTAAAGAGAAACAAATTGTTTCATGTTTTCTCAGCAATGAAGCAGCCAGATAATTTACTTTTATGCAGGCAATTGGCAGAACAAGTTCAAATATTATTTTGCACACTATGAGTGCATGTTACTATCCTTTTTAGCAGTCAGATAATTGCTAATTGTGAGAGTGGAAAATGACTTAGCAGGTGTATAAAAAGCAGAGCAAAAACCTAACAGAAGGGAGAAATAATGAAGGAAAGCAATCGTGCCTGGGAGAAAAAGAGGAGAAAATGTGCTAACACGAACCGCTAAGACGCTAAACCACAAAATAACAACAGTGATCTTTTGAAATGACGTAGTTATTCTCTGATCCTTGACGAATTTGATTTTGGCTGCCTTTTAAGGCAAATATTAAAATGATGTGCAAACATCATTTTAAACTATTCTTTTTTCAGCAATGTAATTTCTTTAATATTTTCACTATTTATATGCCCAGTTACAAAAAGATATAGCACTGGGAATTTTGAACAAACACTAGCAAAAATAATAATGAAAGAAATCATATTAATAGCTTTAAAAGCCCAGTTTGTTACAATTTCCCTTATATGTATCATAAATCTATTTCAAATACTTTTTGGAAACCATTCCATCTTAAATTAGTCTGGTGTGGTATGTAGTGCACAGTAACGTTTAGCCAGGTGGGAGATAGTGAGAATTTTTAGGAACGAGACAAACCAGAGGAGCTAGCTCATGTGATATTCCTTTTTTCTTTTAAATTTCACATTCTCACTACCAAGATTTATCCTACTCTTCAGTCTTTGCTCTCCCAGCCTACTGCATTTTTCCTACACCCAATTTACTGATCTTCACTTCACTTGCATGAATGTAACATCATTAACTCCACTTGACACACCTCTGACTTATAACAACACTTAAATAACTTTAGAATCAATCCCATTATCTCCATCATTCAGGAAATGGAGAAGGAAGGTGAAGCCTATGCTAATGAATAACCGCAGTGTTAAATGGACTTACATGATAAAAAGCATAATTTAAGTGTCAAAACAGCAAATGTGTCCAGTTTTTGATTTAGTACTTATATTCCTTTAGCTGGCAATTTCATACACTGGATGCTAACAGCTGCTCTGCTTGCAACACTTATTGCCACAAAGTCTGTATCATCATCAACACACTTCTACAAAAAACCAGCAAGCACTTAACATGCATTCCTTTTAACGATGGAAAGCAACTATATATTTTGTATTTGGTTTAGGTAGCTGTAATATTACAAAAACATTATACAATTTGGAGTTGCTTCATATCTCAGATGATGCATTATCAAAGGCACGGATTGGCTGAGGTTGGAAGGCACCTCTGGAGGTCATCTGGTCCAACCCCGCTGCTCAAGAAGGGTCACCTAGAGCCGGTTGCCCAGGACCATGTCCAGATGCCTCTTGAGTATCTCCAAGGATGGAGACTCCACAACCTCCCTGAGCAACCTGTGCCAGTGCTCAGTACCCTCAAGGTGAAAAAGTGTTTGCCGACGTTCAGAAGGAACCTCGGGCGTGTCACTTTGTGCCCATTGCCTCTGGTCCTGTCCCTGGATACCACCGAATACAGCCTGGCTCCATCTCCTCTATAGCCTCCCCGGAGATTTATGGACGAAGAAGCCACAGAAAGCAACATACATAGTTACTAAGTTCTGGAACAAAGGAGATCTGGTAACCTACGGACCTGAATTTGGTTGACCTGGTTATCTTGGCAGGAATAAGCAGTATAAGAAACTTTCCTGGGACTGTAAACTGTTGATATATGTGTTCCAAATATGTATTATTTGGTACTTATT
This sequence comes from Pampusana beccarii, assembly GCA_013399365.1. Lineage (NCBI taxonomy): Eukaryota > Metazoa > Chordata > Aves > Columbiformes > Columbidae > Pampusana > Pampusana beccarii. The sequence goes on along the minus strand of VWYH01002553.1, from coordinate 79,585 downwards.
AAAGAGTAAGATCATACTGCAAGCTTACCCTCATTTGATGGACTTCTGGGGTATAGCACTATGGCCACATATTCCCTGAAATCCACAGGAATTTGAACTGTGAAAGTTATATAAAATGTCTGAAATGTCCTGTCCTCACATTCAGCCAGTCCAGAGGTAAATCCACACAGATGTGACAGAAATAGTTAGCAACATGATTTCGTAAGCCTTATTTCCCCCAAAAAGCTGTGCTGCATTCAGAACAAACCAAAACCATTAACAGAAATCCAAACAAACACGAAGGTTTAACTGTCATATGAAAATAACAGAACATCAAGAAACAAATTATTTATGAATGGGACAGCTGTCTGCATGAGCATATAAAAAATTCTTGCAAAACTGAGATTAAATTTTGCCACTTTAGACAAACACGATCCAGTTGCATTTTAATGATACTATCCCTGGAGAGAATAGTTCAAGGTTGACACTGATATATGAAATAACTCTGGAGTGTGTTGGAAGCTGCAGAGTGTGAAGACTCCTGCTGTCTTTTAGCTACACAACTCTCATCACTGGGGTGGAAAGCCTCTCTGTTTTCACCATGATTAATAAAGAAAAACGTGTTCCCTTGCATCTTTTCCTAAGTATGAAAGGACACTGATTTATAGCCAAAAAAAATAAAAGTCGGTCTATTCAAGTAGAGAATCAGAAGAGTGAGTCAATATACATTTCAGTGAGGAAAAGGAGAAATTACATGGTGGATTTAAAAATCGTTCCCAGATTGTCTCTTGATATTTCTGCTGAATTCAGCCTTAGAGTTCTAACATCTCACGTGGTTCTCACAGTCAATGAAGTGCTACGAACAAGACTGTATTGAACCTAATTTTGCTTACATGCTGCAGTTCAGATATACCATGATTTGGCTCAGGTTCTTTCAGAATTATCTAATCTAGTTAATAACAGATCTCTGAACAGAACTAATTCAAACATGGCAAAGTGATGGCTGCGCCCTGTTTTAATGGCATTCAAGGTTACAGTCATATAAAGCCTTGCATAGAAGAGCCTAGAAAAAGTAGAAATTCTCTTGCCAAATCATTAATGAATTCCTAAGAAGACAATTGAGTCACTTTTCCTCTAGAGAGATTGTGTTACTTTTGCTTTGTATATTCATCTCTAAACAGCAATTGCTACATGTTCAAAAGAGAAACAGACAGATAGAGAGGATACTGATGCGATTCCAATTCCTGTGTTCAAATGGAAGGGGTTTTTTTGAGTGGTTGTGTATTTCTACTCTTCTAATAAAGCATCTTAGAAACCCACTATGCATTGACAAGACCCCCCCCCCCCCC
>VWYH01002553.1:41498-78167 GCA_013399365.1 Pampusana beccarii | reverse complement strand
AAAAAAAAAAAAAAAGCTTTTGTTTCATATTTGGCACTTTTTGCTGTTTTACAAATTCTCACTTCAGATGATGCAGCTCTCTTTAGACCCTGCAGGCAAATACAAATCTTAATTCTGGAAACAGAACTGTCCATAGTCATTCTATCAATTCCACAGTTTAAGGAGTGTCATTGGTAGATAATCAATCCCTCAATAGGGTTTTGGTAGTTAACTGAACATTACAAAGACAGTGCCCAGTAGGCCATTGTCAGGCAGAACAAAATTGTGTGCTCTCTTTTGGCAAGTAGAGAGCCCGGTCTCTTCTCCAGTCCCCTTAGATATCATCACACATATGCACATACACAGAAGCAGACCTTCATTCTTCTTGCCTATGCTAAATTTGGGAGGTATTTCAGTTCTGAGGAAAAATAAGAGGAATGAGCTACAGTACAACTTCAGAAATAATTATCATGGGTACTGGACATAAATGGCATTGTTTACCACATTCATGCATGAGCATCTCATTAATTTACACAGGTGTCCAAGCAGTTCATGTTCGAGTCCCCAATTAGTTCACATATAAGCACCCTATTTGCTCTTGCATAAGTGTTTAATTAGCACACACATAGACGGCCAGGTAATTTATGCGTGAATGCCCAATTAGTTCACGCGTGGGCAGCCAGTCAGTTCACATATATGTTGGCCATACATTGCAGGCTCTAGGTAGGCAGTCACAGGTGGGTCCAAACGGCTTCAGCTGGTCAGAGGAGCACATGGTGCTTTGGCTCAAACACATCCAGAAACAGCATCAGCTGCTGGGGAAGGAGCCACAGGAGGGGAAACGTGCTGGGAGACCCTGGAGAAGATTCCCGGCAGAGAGGCTGCTGCAGACACGCAGCCGGAGCTGGCAAGCGGGACACCTTCACTGAGCTTTTTCAGTTTTAAAATCTAATTACTCCAAATGAGGCAGAACAGCTGCGGACTCTGTGTCTTCTGCCTCTTGGCTATTTTCTTAATTGTTCTGCTCTAGTCTCTCTTTCACTCACCCATTCCCTCTCATACTGACACATTTTTTTTCGTGGAAAATAAAAGTAATTATTTCAGTCGCACTTCTGGTATCTTCAGCTACCATCAACAGTCAGCCAGGTGGAATATGGATCAGGCTAGCTGACAAAAGTGATTGGACATTCCAGCTTTTAGTATGACAGTAAACTTTATGTTTTTTGNGTGAAAATAAGTTTGACACCCTTGCTGTAGATAAATGCTTGATAGGAGTAAGTTAATAAAAAATGCTTTAGCAGAAAGCAATCCACTAGTTTAAATTTGAAACTGGTTTGTTGCATCATTACTTCTATACCAGCGTCATGTAAAATATAATTCTAATCATTTCAGAGAAATTTCAGAGAAATGTCAGAAATCTTAGTCACACAGCAAACACACACACACACATATATAAATATGTGAATACAAATGCTTGCAGTCATTTTTTGAAAAAGCATACTCACAACATAATATATACATTAGTTAGCCAGCACAGTGTAATTTATTCAAAATGGTAATTCATACTTAGGAGGTCTTTTGTGTTTCCTTTATAAAGTTGCATAGAAACTACAGAGCATTAAGAGCTCAGTGTTTCAGAAACGCAATTATGCCTCATGCAGCGATTGCAAGCGCGCCACAGTCTCAGTTCCAGTCACAACGGACTCTGCAATATGCTACCAGACACTCAACCACTGCCTGCCCATGGACTTCCTATTTGGAGATCTCTAGTGTGCTAATTAGTTCAGAACGTAGCTGCCAAAATAAAACGACATAAAAGAGACTAATGCATCATAAATATCCCACCTGAGTAAAATAAGAAAACATCTGTTAAAAAGCTTCAAACATTCATTTGCTTATTGCGGAGGAGGGAGGGGGGAAGTAATGAATAAAAAAGAAAAAGCAAAAAGGTAAAAGAAATGTCCATTTCTTCCTCTTTTCTAGAACTAGATTAATTTGTTTTGCCAGACGACTTCCTTTTTCTATGTAGCAAGTCCAAATATGTGCTTATTTGCACACAAGAGTGACAATATGGCCTGGTCTTTTGGTGAAAGACAGAGGGAAAAAGGATGGTATTTTTCCCTGAGCTTCATCACCCATGTTCATTAGAGACAGTGGTAAGAAGTCTCTCATCTCAACATATAAAGATAAAAATCCCCCAAAACCTGAAAGACGGCTGTTCTGGCTAAAACACCAATAGGACAGATTTCCATCAGTGTAGTACATACAAGTCAGAAGGACAGATCCTCCGTTCTCTGTTCCAACTGTCTGAAATATCCACTCCACAGGGCGCACGTGGGACTGTGGAATTTCCATGTAACAATTAGTAAAATCAAATGAGCACAATTAGGAGATTTAGCATCGCAACTGGTGAAGTACTCAAGGATCCTGCTGCATGTTGACATACAATGCATTTCTGAGTAATTATAACATTTCTAATATTCTGACAACAGATTGCTTTAAAATGAATGATAAGCAGCCCTTTTTATCTCAAGTGGTTTGTAGCATTTTTGTATCTTACTGAATAGCTGGCTTCACTGAGATGGTGGATTCTTAAAGGTGGCTGAAATGCTTCCTACTAGTAACAGCCTCAAATCTAGGGAAGAACATTCTATTGTTAATGCAAAATAATAAAAACATTACAATAAATGTATTTTTAGGTAAATACTAAGCAGCATAAATGATAAATGCATTTCTTGTGTCATATTACATCTCTTGAACATGGTTTCTTTTGTCTTCCTGAAATGCTTTCCCCTCGTTCAAACACTGAATTGATTTAAAGTGAGCCATTTCTGTGGAAAAAATACCTAACCTTAAAAATTTTGTAGCAGTTTTTTGCTTAGACATCATGGAAAGAGTACATGTTGCAGGCAAAACAGTCACGACTTGGGGAATTTAGATTAATTTATTATCAATTAACACAAAATTCTAATCACTGATTCAGATATTGAAAAAAATAAAACATGAACAATTAAATGATTCATAATTCATAAGTATTTCTTCCTCTCAATTCATCAACAAGCCTAGAAAAGGCACTAAATGTTTTTGCCACAATCCCTGAACACATTTTACAAAAACATTTCTGATAGACTGCATTGTATAGCATTTTCACATCAGTAAATTCATAATCTTCCCAAATCTCAACTGTATCTTTTCACAATACCATCTCGAAAAGAAAACAAACAAAAAAAAATCATTATTTTAACAGGGTAACTATGAGAAACAGAGAAAAGTTAAAGACATACTAGAGTTGTAGTGTACACTAACTCAAAATGAAGAAACATCGGGATTCTATATGAAGGAACATGTCACACTGAGTATTGACTCCTTCTGAGTTCCTAAGGATAAAAAGTAAAATTCTACTAACTTGTATGGTGCATACCATTGATAAAACTAGTCTGCTTGGCTTTGATTTTTTTCTTTGGCTAGGCTTACGGTTTGTTTTTAAATACTGTTATCTTTTAATTATGTTTTTATCAATACTGGCGTGCCGCCCAGATGATAGGCAATGCTGGTATTTCCCCATTGCTCCATTTACTTTGGGATGTTGACTGACATAAGTAGGAAAACATTTCTCTTTATTTGCCAAAATTCATTGCTGTTATTTCAAAACTGTTCAATGCATTCAAGTCATAGTGATGCAACACATACCTGACAATCTGATGGCATATTTTTAACTTAATACTAGAAACATAACAATTAGCTGAATAATTGTGAAGTTATTAAGGATCAATGGATCAGTTTACCGAGGGGAAATGAGAAAAATAATCTTAGTTCCTCCAATAAAGCTTTTAAAATAATCATACTCGCATACGAATGGATTCATTTACAGCAACAGTTTGGAAACAATGGGATTTCTGACAAATGCTGTGCTCTGTTGGGTTTTGATTACTAATGGTTCCGACTGCTTGCAAAAAAGCACACACCGCCTTCTCAGAGATAAGAGAGAAAATATGGCACAAGGGAAAAAAAGCAAGGGTTAATGATGCTCTGCTATCAGGAAGAAAAGTTATTGCTAGCAATAGCTAATTACAAAATTGTCACGACACAGCTGGAGCTCCTTCACTGACAAAGTTAAACAGAACAGTCCCAGAAGAAATAAAGGGAAGAATTTCTGACAAAGATGCCTGCAATGAACAAGTCTAAGAGGAATTATAAACCCACAAGGAAAGATGTTTGAACAAAAGAGGCTGCTGCTTTGTGTTTCAGACCACAGGCAGGCTCTGACAAAGGTGCTAAGCAAGTTACGTGCTAAGGCCAAGGAGATTTCTCAAACGTCTACATACCGGCTGGTGCAAATTACTCAAGTGAATCAAAGTCATAATCACAATACAGTGTCCCAAACAGGCTTTAGCAAACTCAGGACCCCATCGTGTTATTTAACTGGCAATAGAGTGTGAGGAATGTGCTGGTGTCACAGAATCCCACTGTGAAAGGACTAAGGAGTTATATTTAGGCAGAAAGGGGATAATTGAGATCTTTATTCCACTATACCGGCTAAAGAAAGGGACAGCTCTTGTGGCATTTCTAAGAGGTTGTAAGGCTTAAGCCAGCCATGAGGGACCACCATGCTGCATTACGCAATCCCAAACCATTACAGCTTTTGAGATCACCATCAACAGAACATCTTGAAAATTCACGTTTATGGCTACCACAGGCTTACGATGCCCTTTGTTGTGTGTCTCAATAATTCTTTTAACAAACAAGCAAAACCTATGGACCAGAGACTAGTTTCGCATAATGTTTTCTCATGGATTGCTTATACTGTATATTTTATGAGTTGCAATGGTAGTAGAGGCCTCAACAATCTTTTGGTAGTGTCTACAACATAATTGAAAACAATTTTATTATCCCAGTGAGTAAGTATAAATATTTAATTCTGATGTACCACATGACAGCGGGAATTGTTTCAGCCAATAAATCTTTTCATTGTTCTACTTCTGCAATATGTACTTTCTGTTGAGACACAAGTGCTTGTACAAAACACTCTCTGATACTTCACTGAAAATAAAATATTTGGCAGTTCATTTTTACTTAAAACTTTTCCTCTTCTTCCCATATATAACAGCAACCAATTTTTTTGGTATGTTTTATCCTTCTTCAATTAATCCAAGAAAATAGAAACTTAAATCAAACAGAGGACAAGATAAAAAGAGAGAAAAAAAAAAGAAAAAAGGCAAAACCACCTAAGTATCAGTTTAACCCTATTATTCCCAGGACTTGTCTTCTTTCATCTCCCAGGTTACAATGAGCAAAAGCAGAAGTGTCAACCGAAGAGGAAATTTGTTCACCTTCTGGGGACAGAAACTCGATCTCGCCTATGAAGCCGAGGGAATGTATGTGTTGTGACAGCTACTAACAACCCTGCTGTGGAGGCAACACCTCACACTGGCCAACAGGCCCAAAATACGGTGTTGGGGGGCAAGGAGCAAACCCCAAACACCTTCCCCCACCCCACGCTTTTCTGAAAGCTTCGATAACACAATAAATCAGCTAGAGGTTCAGAATATTAACAGGGATTTTAATATGCTGATCACAGTGTTATTTGTTGGTGCTTAAAGACAATGGATATTTCCACAGAAATTGTTTTGTTATGCAAATCAAAAAACTACCATGAGGGATCTTGAGACTGTTTTTAACTGCAGCCAGAAAGCAGCATCCAGTCTCAGGTGAGCATTTACCTTCATAGAGAAAGCAGTGACTTGAGAATGGCAGAGTTGGGGATTTTGTTTTGAAGAAATTAAATGTTCTGTACAGAAAGAAAGGAGGCTGGAGATTTTCCTCTCAATTTTTAAAAGCAAAAATAACACTGTCTCCTATAAATGTTATAGGATTCCTAATTTTCATAAAAAGTAGTAATAGTAGAATGTTTTACGAAGTTCTATTAATTTAAGTCTGTATATAAACTGAAGAAATTCACCAAGCCTTTTGATATGCTAACAACCAGATTTCCTCTGCCAGATGGGGGTATCCGGAGAGACTTAGTCCCTACTGCTATTGTTTGTACAGCAAATTATTGTTCTGTTGTCCTAGGGAATATGAAAGTGGGAGTTCAAGGTAAAGCTTAATCTAGATGAAACTTCTCACAAAATTAACTCTAATTTATGTTCAAACCCAACACAGAATCAGCAGAAGTACTCTTACAATTCACTCAAAGTTTCACAGGAGTGCTTACAGAGCGTGCTTTTTGACTATATAAAACAATGAGCTGTTGTTGCCTGTTGGTTTTGTGTGGTTTTTGTTTGGTTGGTTTGGTTTTTGTTTGGGTTTTTTTATGGTTTTGTGTTTTGTTGGGTTTTTTTTTGTTTGTGTTGTGTTTTGTTTTGTGGTGGTGTTTGGGTTTTTTGTGTTTGGTTTGGTTGGTTGGCTTGGTTAGATTTCCAATCCAGTGAGCAATTGTAATGAATTTGCTAGTCTTTCCTAAGGAAAAACATCAAAGTATGATGGCCTGCAGCCAGACAAGACAGGATGCTAACAATCACTAATCACCATCAAAAGAACCATGTTGTATCTTAGGATTCTCATTAAAAACAAACAAAACAACAAATCTGCATCGCTGGTACTTTAATATCCGAATAAGATTCCTAAGGAAACAAAGTTTTACTTCTTGTTCATTAAATTACAAGAAACATAGCATTACAGAAGACAAAATGACTCATCACAAGTTGTTTGAATTGGAAACAGTCTAGTTTCTGTTACACCATGCTACCTGGTATCAGCAGTGTTAATTTTATGGATTAATGTACGTGTACAATGTTTTGCAAATGTATTTTTATTAATAGTCTAAACAGTCCATCCAAAAACCAATGAAGTGCAGGACTGTAGAACACAGGACTCCTTGAACACATGAGCCTTCACAAGCTAAATAATATCAGTGACTTGTACCTTTATATGTGCTTTCTTTTAGTTCAGACAGAAAACTTCATCTCAAAATGCTGCCACCCTAACCTCACAGCACTTTTACAGACAATATACACTCTATATTCACTCTGCGAAATAGAACAAATAAGACAGACCACTTTTGTTTTACTTTAGCAAGGTAAGAAGAGCGGAGTAATAATTGTGTTATAATGATTATTAATGTGAGTATAAGAGAGTACTGTGAAGACAAAGGAATCGGATTTCCATCCATTTTGCTATCTCTGCTAAATCACCTATCACTTTGTTGAATTAAGTACAGATACACCAATTAGTACCACCAGGAATTTGGCCAAAGTTGTTTTCATAGTTTCACAAAAACTAAATGGCAACATTCAATACTTTAGACAGCACTAGCAGCTACTTCAAAAAGTTATTCTCCTCATACCACATTTTTCTTCTAAATGAATGGTTGTTTTTTTAGGAGCTGGCTAGTTAACTCTTTCACCATTCCCAAGACAACAAGCTGCAATCATCACAGGGAACTCCAAGCTCGTGTTTGCTCTTGGGATATCACCATCAAAAAGCCAATGTCAACAGGCCACAAGAGCATTTAATCTGTTGTGTTTTCCATTCTTGTCATCCCTGACGCACTATTCATCTTGGTAGGTATTTAAAAAAACACATGAAATTAAGTCTTTGAAGGGAATTCTTTCCACTCACTCCACTATTTACTAAAGGTTCTTCTCCTAAATACTTAGCAGCATTTTATGGAAAATTCAGACAGTTTATACACTTCAATGCCTTTTTCCTTCTCTCACTCCACATTTTCATATTATAGACAGCTATAAGCACCCACTTTTCCTTTTCAAAGACTTGTTGATATTTAGAAAATTCCAGCAATAGGGAGCAGGTACCAGGAAATGGAGGTGGAGTTACATACCCAGAAGCCTCAGTACATCGTATCGGCACCCTCTTAAATGTCAGTCCAACTTGATACAGCCCTGTTTCTCCTGTCTTCTGTAGGAGAAGACACAACAGTATCTTCAAGACAGAACCAGAGGGATGTTCATATGCTGTTTCCCTATGCCGGCATGGTTAAAATTTGAAAGCAGCTTTTTAGTTCACACAGGAATAAGATTAATCACACCTTAATCTCAGCAGATTTATAGCGACTCAGTGAAGAAAAAGTGAATAAAATCTCAATAAGCAAGAAAGGACAACTTTTTTTTTTAGGAGCATAACATCTACACTACCATCCTATTCAAGTCATAATACAAAACAATCTTGCATCTTTATAGATGTTTGCATATGTATCATCATAAGTTGCAGTCACTTTAAAGTGTTAGTCTAAGGCAAAGAGAGTTATGTCTAAGTACTTACTACTTTGGAACTAAATTGAGTATGGTGAGCGTGATGATAACACAAAACAACTCTCTCATCTATCTGTGTCTATTTCGAGCTGTAATAATTAGGTTAAGACAAATAAGTAATTTGCTCATACTAGGTAGACATTTACCAGAAAAAAAATAAAAAATAAAAAAAAATCACTTGTTCATAAGAAGAAATGAAGCAGTAAGATATTCTCTACACTTTACACTGGGGATATGCAGCAAAAATGGAAACTGTATGAAGACAAAATCATTTCATAAGAAAGAGAAATTGAACAGAAATTTGAAAATAACCCTTATTTGAAAACAGAAAAGGAAGCCTGATGAAATCACATTACACAATTGAATTTGATTCTTTCAAAACCACCAGAAAAGATGGATTGATTCCCATTTAGAATCTGGATTTCCTGTAGCCATGCCAAAAGATGTCAAAATCTATTATAACTGACGTTTGCTTCTTATTGTACGTTGCATTCTAAGACTCAGCTTTGTGTGTGTGTTGACAGTGCAGCAGAATTGTAAATATGTATCTCTGCATGTATGTACACAACTGACAAACTAATGTTAAAATAATTGATGCCTGGTATTTGTAAAAAAATATGAACTGGGTATCTCACCTGCAGGAACTGCACAGACGCTGTTTCCTGCATGCAGATCAGCACCAGGTAGCAAAGCAGCACATCGAAGTCCATTCCCATCTCAGCCTCTTTGTAGGATCAATAGCCCAGGCATCAGTTCACGTGTAATTTAATTATATTGATCCGCAAACTTTCCATCTTGATACAATCTAAAACTAAACAGTTCAGTGAGACCCAAATGGCCAATATGTGCTAAAATTAATCAAGTTTAATTCTTAAGATAGCAATAGATATGAGTGATAAATGAAGCCCAAGCAGGCTGTGAGTGTCCTCAGCCAGTCAGACTGCAAAGCTGGGCACGTCGCTTCTTCCCTATCATATCCCATCCTCCCTTTGCAGTCAATTTCCCTCTGTCGCATATTCCAAATCTACAACAGATCGTGTTGTCTAAAACCAAACCACAACCACCAAGCAGAACGAGTTGGTCACAGAAACAACTCACTTTGACAAGTAGGTGCTACGATTTTCTTCTCCAAAAGTGTCCTGGGCAAGTAACAGTTTTCCACCTATCCCTGAGGTCTCCCAGCACAATGTTGCACTTCAGCTAGAACATGGAAGTCTTTTCTTCCTTATAAATTTCTTCTTTATAAAATTCAATACTCAATAAATCAACTTCTCAGTGATATGCTATCAAGCAACTGTAAGCTTGGTGATATTATAAAGTATTTTGTGGTCTCATGTACACTTTCTTAGGGAACATTAGAGAGGCAGATTTTTATAATTTGGAAAAAAAAAGAAGACTTTAAATTGTCTTAGCCCTTAAACACAGAAGTGTTATAAAATTCTAGATGCACCTAGGGAGCTGAATAAGCCATATACAGTCTTTCGGCACAAACATGACACTAAGTTTTATTTTATGGCTTTATGACAACTTAAAGCTAAATAAAAAACTAGCTTTCATCCTATCAGTGCCTATTAAAAAAAGAAAAAAACCAAACAAAACACAACCAAAAAATCATCACTTCATCACTGAGTACCTCACAAAAACTTCAAGCAATCTTTCTTTTATCCTCATTTCTCCACAGAGCAAAGGATCAGTTTGACACATAAGCACACTTCAGTGTACCATCTAAAATCTAATAGTGGAAGATACTACCATCTATAAACTATTTAGCAGCTGCAAGAATGGTAAACTTATATATAGGAGCAGGCTACATATATATGTATATATATATATATATAAACAGTTTAAATAAGGATGTACTAAATATTTCAAAAGCTCCCTAATTCACCCTTGTCATACCCAGGTCTGTAGTGCAAGATAAACTCAATTAATAATAATTAAAAAAAAAATAAATTGACAGAGTGCATTTAAAGTCTGTTACCAAGGTAAATCAACCAAAAGGATTAAGTCCAAGTTTATTTCCTGGACGTACCCTTTCAGCGTAACTTCACTGCATTATAAAGTAGAATCCATGTGTAAAATCTTGTTTAGTACTAGTTCACAATTCTTGAGGTCAGAAAATACCATTAGATAATCCAGTTTGATCTCTCATATGCTGAATTCAAGCAGATTATCTTACTTTATGATTAATTTACTGTACTGTCAAATCTTCTCCAGCCTGTTTCTGCCTCCAGGTTCTTCAGACTGGACTGCAACTGCAAGAAGTCTTGTGTTACATTCTGTTACTGACTACAGTGATTCCTTGATCAAACTTCACTACCGATACAAAGCTGCAGATAACGCTAAGTATCCTGGTAATCACTCTTCAGGTAGAAAAGAGCTGTACCTAACACATTGTACAGCATGAAACACACTGCATGGCATAATCAGTAAGGTTTGTTTCACAGTTTTGCTTAGAATGGCAAAAGGTAAACTAAATTTCAAATTTACTTCTAAAATACTGAAATTATTCAAAACTTAGCTTTGTCCCCTCAGCTTTCATTCTGATGCACAAAGAAATTAATTTCATTCTTAATGCTACTGGCTTACTATATCCACGGTGCACACATTAATTTACTGGTGTGAAGATCCTAAAATTAAGAAAAACAAACAAAAAAACCACACAAACGAAACAAACTAGACTGAAAATTTCATAAAAACCAGCACAGCAGGTTTGGAAGAAAGTAATAATTTTAGAGGAAATGACAGAATTCTAGCAAGAAAGTTACTGCTGAAGTAATCTAAACATTAAAGGAACTTACAGACTACCAAGGAGAAGTTTGCTTTTGGAAAACAAACTTAAGAAATGTGATGGGAGAAAAAAACAGAGGTGAAGAGTTAGAGTCCCTAAAGATCACATGAGGATGAACAGAATTGTCTGTACGTTCAAATTCTTTATACGCAAGTTTATCCTTCCTTCCCCTGAAATGTCATCAAATATTGTCAATTCTTGTCTCTTGTAGAAATTGATCAGATTATTTGATATGTTCCTCTTCAGCTGGTAGATAATTCAAGAGAACTGTTCCAGTTCTATGCTTTAATATTGAAAAGCAAACCTCCCACCCCATAAATGAGTATTAATTGCTAACCGTCTTTCCACTCTGACAGTATTTTAGCCCTAATATATATATTTTTTTTAATCAAGATATGTTTACACTACTGCAAAACTAAAGATTTGGGCTATATTTCAACGCCTGACTATCTTCGTGACTACTGCTTATAAAAACCAGAGGAGAGACTACAAGTGTTTTTTTAATAAGGTGGTAAATGCAGAAATTCTGAGTTAGTGCTGTAAATACTGCGGGCGAAAATGCTGTTCAAATTATTATTTATAGCAAAGTTTAGATATCGGCTACAAGCCATTTTCAGACACTGCCCTTATCTATATATCACACTAACATGCTAGAATTCTTACAGCTAGATATTTATGAAGACAACTTAAAGAGTGCCTTGAATAATAACACTAAGTGAAGATTTTGCAGAATCCCTATCTCTGCAGTAATGACCTATTTGATGGATATTGCAGCATCTACTCGTATCTATTACATCATTAATAAGATTTTCTATAAGCCTGTTCCGTTAATTAAAAATTACCAGGTAATACATCGGTGACTTTCTCCCTCTAGCTGTTTATCACTTAGAAAACAAAATGTATTATTGTGAAAATCTTAAGTCATAAATAGAAGCAAACATTTATTTTAGATTTTCAAATGTCAGTCAGGCCAGGCCCAGTGTATCCAAGATGTTATTTTATTTTTTTTTTACTACCAATAGACCGCGAGCTCAGGCTGTGAGCTCAGGCAGACAGACCTTACTGACATGTCTGCAGAAATATCTGGGAAATCACTGGTGACATCTTCTGCCTATCTAGCAAGGATTCATAGATAGCACGCTAAGGAAAGGGAGCAGAGACAGTCTAAAGATGGTGCGTGTTCTCCTACATGCCTGAGCAGCTGACAAAGGGTAGAATCAATCATTCTTCTTCAGGAGGCTAACCCTGCTGTTAACAAAAGAGTCTCCTTGTCCTTTGCACCCCTCAGTATTTTGGAAAACACAAAATTGAACTTAAACCGCTTCAGTTTCTTTTTAGTCCTTAATTTTATATTTATTTTGAGACATGCAATTAGCATTAGCATTTAGCAGCACTTGTTTTGATGTCAAGTTAAGAAGTCAAAGACGAAAGCCCCAGATTATGAAAATAAGGGAATAATTAACTTGATTGCTACCATTCAATTTTAGAAACATAAATAAGATTAACCAAATGGCAAAGAGATTCCATAAAATTTGCTAGACAGGTAACAGCACATGGCAGCAATACTTCAATATAAAGACTATTCAATATATAGACCCTTCTGAAACCTAAATGTGACATTCAAAGTTGCTAAGCACACCTGAGCAAGAAGTAATTCAGCTAAAGATGCTAGAAGTGACCCTAAAAGTGTACAGAGAGCCTGAATTGAAGCAGCATCTGCACAGGTAACCTATTCCAGGCAGGAAAATGCTGGCGCTCTCACAGGCCGGTGTGCAAACAGTGAGGGGCTTGGCTAGGAAAACAGGCTCGGGTCAACAGAGAAATGCACGGGCCCAGATGCCGTGATTTCCTGCCTCACGGTAACGATAATCTCACCAAAGGGTCACTTCATGTGTGTCAGCAACTGGCCCACGCTGCCACGCGGCTTGGAAGGGAAGAGAGCGTTGTACTAGTGAAAAAACAGAAGAAAACACGTCACGCACCTGGCACAAATGGACAACTGCATTGCCAAGAATCATTTATATTATTCATATAATACTTCTTTCCAAATAAAAGTATCCACTAACTTATGCTCTGATCCATAGGATTTTCCCCAGCTACAGACTGAATAACCCGTTCTGTAACCGCAGCCTGATGTGGTCAGGACTCCTCTGAGAGTCAGAGCTACTGAGGTTGTCACTGTGTCCCCTGAGCAGCCTGGGCCCCACTGGCTGCTCTGGGTATTCTAATTATGACCTTAAATGGCCTTATTATTGCTAACTGGCAAGCTAGAAACCTTAGAGGAAATTAAAGAAATAAATAGCTGTGGCTTGTTGATGATCAATAGCAGCTGGGTAAAATCACTTATTTGAAAACATTTTTATTTCGTTTGGGTTACTTTACAGTTTATGTTCTTGGAGGATGAATCATTCGGAGGATGAGAAAGACAGAAATACTCAGACACACAGTAAAGATTCCCCTTTTTCTCTTATTTTGAAGTAGCTGCTCTTACAATTTTGTAATCTAGAAATTTAGTAACGCTTACTAAAATTAATGCTTTCATACTATCCAAACACATCCTAACTGCTTTCTTTTACCATTCTTGGAAGTGTAATTTTATGCATTAAGGAATTATACGCCTAATTATTGGGAGAACCACAAGATCTTCCTGCTTAAATGTTTAATATTTTCAAACATTGAATCTATCTTTTATTTGGGCAGTAAGATGAACTAAAAGTGTGGAACATATGAAATATTAAAATGCTTAACTAACCTACCAGATATGTAGCTTTCTAATCTCACGAATCAAAACATAGAAAAGATTTTTTTTATCTTGAGAAGCCACCACTAAACTGATGGCCTTGGTGTTTTTTTCACCTTAACTGAACTAGCGTTGTTTGCTACAAGACAAAGCAGTTGGTAACTGGCCCCAAAGTGACTAGAAACTCACCGCATCCATATTTAATAAGATGCTATAGCAGAAATATAGCATGCATTCTGTACTTCTATAAGAAAGCAATATTCATTATTCTACAGATTATTCCTTAATAAATATTTCAGAAACTTAAAGTGGAAAAAAAAATAAAATAGCACATACTGTGCTCTTGATAGTTTAAAAGCATTTTTGTTTTCTGACTTATGATGAATCCTTACGTTGTTTTCATTTCTGATGCATTTTAATGCCATTATGGGTTTGAAATTCATCTTTTGGTCAGTTCGAGAGGATGAAGTTATTTGATGTTTCGTTAGCGTGCACAAACAAGTTAAAAGTCATCGTCCATTAGCATTTACAGAGAGCTGACATTTTTCTATTACTATTGTTCCAGATACTTTGGATATCCCCACGTAAATATGACAATTTACTGAGTGGCAGCGAGAACAAACTGCCAGCCATGCTCACAAATTCCCCCTTCTGAAAATCACAGACATTGACTGCTGGGCTGTCATTGTTCTCTCTTACATATGGTAATGTCAAAAGCAAAGAGCTATTTGAGAAAGGAAAAAAAACCCCATTATCCCTCCAGCAGTGCACATTTGCAGTAGATTTGTGGAGCTGTGCGAGTATCCTTAAATTAATCAGAACAGATAGTGGGTGGAGTTAATGGACTTGCTCTTTATCTCAGATGTAACTGCGAGTTAAGATACAAACTGTGGGTGAGCGTGTGCCAGGGACTGACGTGACCTCTTTGGGGTGTATGGCCCAGGTTCCAAGCACGGGCAGGATGGGACCGTGTCATCGGTGCACTGGGCATGACAGCCAAAAAACATCTTAGTCTGTTACACACTTGAAGATATCGCCCTGGGAGATACTATCCCAAAGGCAAATGAAATAGAAAACGGAATTATTGAGAACTGATGAATATCCTAAAATAAGAAACTTGGGTTTGGTTTTGATTTTTGTCTTCGAAGTGAAGCATAATAAGGTAGAAGATTTGGGGATTTGAAAGGGATTAAAGGTCACAACATCACAGCAGTTTTGCTAGAAGAGCATAACCAAATGTCTGTTTAAAACTGCAGACAAAATTGCAGAGGTAGACAGAAAGTATTACTTGAATTAAAATAGCTAAAATAGCAGGGTTACTATTTCAATTTTTTAAGCTACAAGAAGATAGCTGCTGAAGCAATCATCAATTTCATTTGATTTTAGAAACCTTCTAAAGGACGAAATAACTAGTTAAATAAAGTTACACCTTAAGCCAGAAATAGAACCTGGGTCTCCAAAAAGACTGTTCACTCTCTTAAAGAAGAAAGACATTAAAGCCCAAATGCCAGAAAGAGTCTCAGGGGGGTAAAAAAAAAATACTAATCTTCCTAGGATCAAAAAATCTTGAAGTAGCTTGCACTCAAGCAGGAGAAAGATTTTGTCCTCAGGCCCTGAGGCATATAAAACAGAAAGGTGAGGTTTGTCCACAGGGAGAGTGTTTTGGAATATAAACTATTCCAGGGCATGAAAGAACAAAACCAAAGCAAACTCCGCCACAGGGTTGTTCTCCAAACCACTTTTACATGGAACGACAAAAGTGCTTTGGCATCCCACCACTGCTCCCTCAGCAGGTGAATGAGCAGCCAGGGCTGTCAGCCAGTAGTCAGAGGACAGAAAATGAAGTTACTGAATATATGCTCTCATTTTAATGAGTTGTTAATTCATATCTCCTAACCAGGCCCTTTTATTAGAAGCTGTAAATCTTAGACAGACAAGGAGTCGTGAGATTTTGAAATTGCCTTGTAAATTAGTTACTGGTAATGAAACCATTTAGTTTTTGAAGGCATCGGATTGTGAGGGCTTTCCACATTGAAATAATTATTGACCATTACTGAACCAAATAATTAAACTCTGCTGTGTAAAAACTCCCATAACAATAATCACACAATTTCCTTTTCTTCATCTTCAAAAATCTACATTATGCGACTTGTTATTGATATGTGAAGGTAAAAGTATTACTGTCACAGCCAACATTACATTCATTGTTTCAAGTTATATAAAAGATGTAGTACATGATGTATATCATTCAAGACCTTCACCATATAATCTATCAAGAGTCTCACATTTCTGAGATTTTACAAATATCCCCAGATAAAGGGAAATTTTTAAAACCTTAAGATAGATGTAGATTTTAAATTAAACTTTGAACAGGTGAAATAATAAAAATTCAAAGTCATTTTGGATGCTTTATCAGTTTGATCTCAAATTACACTTCAGCTTCCAAATAACATTCTCTGTTGCAGTACTGGTGAAAGGGGACTATAAACATAGAGCTTAAAGTGGAAAAAATCTTCTTCGGCTATTCTATCCTCATTCAGGTCTCTTTACTGCTGTTTGGAAAAAAAGGAGGTAGGGAACGGTGCTTTAGATTCCACTGAAATAGATTTTTGCTCCTGAGGATATTTTTCTTCTTAAAAAGAAAAGTAACATGATTTGCCTATAAAAGAATTCCCATGCTGGTCTCAAATATAGATACAGGAAAGTCACAACTGGAATTAGAAGCATTTCCTTAATGCAAACCTTAGTTCCAACTACATTGTTGATACCTACCTGTTGCTGTCTTATTGGAAAACACTGTCTGGATCTGAACTGTGCCCAGATTAGTTTTTCTGGAGACATTAATTACTAAATCAAAAAATCTAAAGAGAATCTGAAGTTAAATAAATGCTCAGAGTTCATAGTATCCTAAGTCTCTGAGCTCAAATGATTCAAAAGATCCTAACACTGAAAATGAAAAACTTTACTTTTTGTACTCACTGCTTAAACACATGAATTGGATACAAAACCCCATTTTCCATTCCCCCTGTGCCACCTGAGGTGGGGGAAGAGGCAGAAGTTGGCAATGAAGGAGAGAAGTTGAGCCTGGGAAGAAAGGGGGCTCGGGTGAGGGGTTATTTTTGTCTTTGTTTCTCACCATCCAACTCCATTTATAATTGGCAACAAATGTAATTAATTTTCCCTAAGCTGAGTCTGGTTTGCCCCTAACAGTAAGTGGTAAGTGATCTCCCTGTCTTTATTGTGACTCATAAGCTTTTTTAATCTTATTTTCTCCCCTTGTTGTGTTGAAGATGGGGAGCAAGAGAGCAGCTGGCTGGGGCTCTGGCAGCCAGCAAAGCTCAACCCGCCATAATCTGAAAGAATTCTGTACCTGCATCCTAAATAAATTGCGTTACAAGTATTCAAGTGTCTTATGTGTGAATACTGATTTTCCATATAACAGGAGATTGATAAAATGGTAAAAAGAAACATACAGAACCTAACTTCAAATGATCTGAGAAAGATAATGTCGAAAAAATGCCAATAAGCTCAATACCTTGGATAAGCATTTGAGTTTGATCTTTTATTCCTAAAATCCTCCTTTTTAAGTGAAGAAAAACAAAAATCAGCATTGAAAGAAACTTATTTTAGCTCTAACACTCCTGGAGAAAAATATCTTTTCAGTCTGTACACAAATCCACTTCTTCACTGTAAAAGCATAATGAAAGCAGCTATCCTAACACACACAAAAAAACCCCTTTCATCCTGTGAAATCCCTAACAGAAATAATCCTCCCCCCCTCATATCTGAAGATAGCTTTTAGAGTATATAATAATACTCTAGTGAATTCCTGATGCAGAAGTATGGCAAGGATTTCCCCATCTGTTAGCATGAGATAAGTTCTGATTTGATGTGATAAGAGGTTTTCTCATGTTCATAAAACAGAGGTTAGCACTGTGGTCACAGCTTGAAACATAATTTCTAGATGTGAATTACCAGGAATATTATTTACCTGTTTTCAGAGCCTCTGAGCGGGAAGCTGACATTTGTATACGGAAAGACTACAATAAACAAATACGGAATAACTACAATAAATAAGTGATTGCTACAGGCTAGAAAAGTAATTCTGAAGGAGAGTAATATGTAATTCTAGTTAAGGAATATTTTTTAAAGTTTTTGTCTTTTCCTTCATTTATTTTTCCAGAAATGTTTTAATGAGGTTTTATGGTGAGGGTATGTTACAGAGTGTTTTACTCAACAGAGTATATTTGTAGTTAATCTGATCTCCCACCTGCATTTGGTTTGTGCCCTGGAGGATCTTGATGCAAGGACTCAGGGCTTTGATCTAACAGCGGATCTGAGTTTACTGACATCTTAACACACTCCTTTTTTACCTTAATCTTTTCCCCACTTACCTTGAGAAGAGAAAGAATAAATTCAAATAATCTTCTCATTAGATTTTTTAATACAATCTTTATAATCTAAAAATGCTTGAGTGATTATTGTTCCTACCCTTATGTACAAATGGTGGATTAAAAATTCAAAGCAGTATTCTAAGATTACAAAGGTTTCCCAGATAAACTCTGCTGCAAACAGAACCTATGTGGTAGGTTATTCTTCTCAGTGATACTAAAGAAACTCGATCTTGAATAACTTACTTAAAACTTTCAAGTACTTTTACTATGAAGATGAAAATGGATTTACTAACGGATTTATTTTATGCTCTTGTTTTATTATGAATTACTGGGCTTATAAATCTAATCTGTCAACATTGTCTGTAAATTCCAAGGTGATTTAAAATCACATATTCTCATCCTTACTGTATGGGTTCTTCCCCCTGAGGGTGCCCCAGCCCTGGAGGGTTCAAGGCCGGGCTGGATGGGGCTCTGAGCAACCAGCTCTAGTGGAAGGTGACCCTGCCCAAGGTGTCCCTTCCCATCCAAACCAGCGTATGATCAGTCAGACTTCTCAAAAGCGAAACGTCCATTTCTCTGTGAAGACACACACATCTGCAGTTTTACGTCAGTAAAATTGAACTCATGCGTTTATAATCTTGTATGATAAACCCATCTTGTAGAAACTGTACATCTGAAATACTCAAAGTAGCACAACTGGTCTTTGCTTAAGCATTAGAAAATCCAAGAAAGGAATAAATAGGTTTACTGGCATATTTTTCTTAAATTAATAATTTCAGGCCAAGACTGAAAAGGCAAGATGCCAACAAAAGCATAGAAAAAGGTTTGTTGAAGAACCTTTGACACCTTCACTCTATAGTCACAAAACAATCAGAGAAATGAAGCTGTTCTCATGACAAAGGTGACTTTTAACCGTATCACGGTCTACAAATGCAAACTTAGCATTTACTTTATTTCTCTTCAAATAACAGCTTTGTCAATAGCATAAGCAGCCAGCATCCAATAACACTGAGAAGGGAACTGTCAGGTGTGATTCCATCGCTGTTTGGATAAGCCCAGGAAGACTGCAGTCTCTTAACAGATCAATAGGCAGCTAATGAGCACTTGAAGGCATAAAGGGCTTGAGCGAGGTAAAGAAACCCACTGAGGCAAGTACTTCAGCAGTTCACTAAAACTCTGACACAAGCGCTTAAGCCTTATTTCTCTTACAGGGATACGAATACAGGCTTGAAGCTGCAAGATTTTCTGCATAAGCAATGCTTAAATATAATTTAGAACTCTGAACTACAAGCTGCTTACCGTGCTTAGCTCAGAAGGTGTATAAAGAAGGGGACCTTATTTCCAATTGGGAAATCCTGCTGAAGTTTTTGCCGCCTCCCAATGTTACAGAAAACTGATGGAACCAAAAGGATCCTCTAACTGAATGTGAATTTAAAATGACAATTCATTTCTCAAAATGATTTCACACCAGATCATATCATAATTCACAACTTGCTTCAACTCAAATAGTTATTCTGTAAATTCAAATCCAACCTTGGTATCCTGGGGTATCTCATTTATTTTCCTACAAAGATACCTTTATCACAGTATTTGCAAGTTGATAGCTTTTTTTCTTTTTCTTTTCTTTTTACTTCAAGCTCAATCTCAACCTGGGATTTGAAAGTCAAATTGGATTCTTCTCCTTTTTGCCCATCACTGTTCGTAGTACAGATTTTTCTCCTAAGCTGGATTTGATCCCTGGTGTAACCTCATTTCTTCAACTAAACTCTCAGATAAACTAGGACAGAGTTATTTCCTTTAATGGGCTTGCTCTTATGCAATTAGCCAGACAACAGAAAGAACCTGTAAGACAAATTAAATAATAAAAAAATCTAGCAATATGAACAATTAAGTATTGAACTAATCTTTAAAGAAATAGTGAATTATCTGATTTTGATATTTTCAAATAAAAGTGTGATGCCCTTCTGGAACATTTGTGTTAAACAATCTAGATTATTGCAGCATATAGGGTGGCAAAAAAACCCAAGCAAGATGACTATTTTTTATTACATATTATACCTGTGTATTAAATCAAAACCATTTCTTTTCAAGAAACTTAGGGTCTTAGATTATCTCTTTTTTGTTCCTCCATTTACAAGGCAGGCAGGCAGTCTTGTTTCTTGAAACACAGAAGGTTAAGAGTTTCCTTGATTGTTCTCTAAATCATTTTCTGCCCTGCCAACACTTAAATCAGGAAATCTTGTTACAGTCTTTTTTCCTTTGGGCCTTAATCTTGTATCTGTGTACTTATCCTTGCAGTATTCCCTCATCTTCTCTATTTTCCCCATTTCTCTTCCACATACTTTAACAAGCCTAAAACCCAATCCACTCCCAGATTCTAAGGCTGAGGTTTCGCAGTTCTGTATCCACCATAAGGTACCAGATCAGCACCACAACGACCACAAGATGAAAAGTACTGATTTTGTATAAATCTGTTCTTCTTCAGACTTCTTCAAAGTAATTTTTCATTGATACATTCTCTAACCATGCCTCTCTACATTTATGCTTTGTCATGTAATCTGTCCAAAGTGAGCATAAAGCTGAAATAAGAGCATAAGGCCAGCATGGATCAAGGTTCCTAGTTAACTTGGTAAAAACATAGCTGCTTCATTGGGTCTGATTCAGAACTAAGCCATAACTGCTAGTCATCTAGCTGGGTACAACATTGTTGATCGGGGACTCATCACAAGTGGTTCACACCACTGTCCTTGTCAAACATTTTTTTCCAGTGCAAAGAAATGCACTGCAAATCTAAGAAACAGAAATCAAGAAGCATTGCCACAACTGCTTTCTCTAAAATAGCTCTGGTCTTCCCAGCATTGTTCTGGATAAACAGGAGCTGACTGCAGTAAACTGGCATAGGAGGTACAACAGGCAATTAAAATCTGCTCATCATGTAATAACTTTGTAAAAAAGTGGTCCAACCCTACTAATTCTCAAACTGTCTTAAACAAAAGATCACAGAGAAGCACAAGGTAACCTCAGTGGCATGAGCCTATAAATTCTCATCTTGTACACCAACTTCTTACAGTTCACACTATCAGAGGTATGATTTCTTCTAAATCTACTTGCTTTTTGCTTACGTTTGTGAAGACCACGTTCCACTCTGAACTAAGAAAACAAAGCGGTCATGTCCCAGCTTTCAAGTACTAGCAAGCTATAATTCTTGTGGAATAAGAGGAAACTGCAAAATACGCCAAAGAAACTCTAATGGCTTAAAATTTATTAGGCTTTACCAGGAAGTCTGCCATCAGTTGCTATTCATTTATCATAATGAACACTAATCTCATCTATCAGCGGTATTATGCAAAAATATATAGGCTGCCTGAAAACAGAAGTGTACAAATTGCACTCCACGTTCCTTTATTTTAAAGGTCTACTGCCGTTTATATTTCATTTGATAAGGAGAGTGAGAGGCAAATATTTTCCCTATTCTATTTTGTTATGCTTTAGAGAGTTATCAAGGAGAGTCTTTGCACTTGAAGACCTTTCCCTCTGAGTTCTCTTCATTAGACTGTATTTTCATATATTGAGCTCTATAAGAACTCTTCTCAGGACTTCAGTTCCATTACCACCTGACGCTGGAGGCAGCACCTCATTGGCAGTGGAACCTGTGCAGGTCACTCCCGTACCAGGAGTTCGTCAGCCTGAACAGCAATTTGCACAATGCCGATGAGCAACGAGAACAGCAAGAGGTGTCCCGCGCAGTGACAGAGCTTCAACAGCTCAATGACAATCTTTAGAGACTCTTTATTCAATTATAAATATTTCAGAAAAGGACTGTTCTTTAATGAAATTGAGAAACAAAGCACTTTTAAGTTCGGGACTCAGCTGGAATGTTGGTCTTTCCTAAGTCTACCTGATAACTGTGTGTTTTCTGAGTGTATACTGAAAAATGATACAATCTGTGTAAGTCACCAATCACAGAACCTCCTCAGCACTTCAATCTCAAATTCTGTCTCTTCCCTTTCATTTACAAGAAAAATCAGAAACGGCGAATGAATGATTAAACAAAGCAACGATGGGAAATCTGGTTAAAAATAACAACTTTGCATCTTCTAATGACCTGTTAAATAATGAAAGATGAGTATTATCTATGAGACAACCTGATGCAGCTCTTGGGTTGCGGTTTCACTCTTAAAAGACTTTATAAATAGATGTCAGAAGAATCTGAAAATACATATTTTGTTAAAATGTGTCAACCTCTAACAATTTAATGGCTGACTTACATTTATCTGCAGCCAACAATCAAGCAGCATTTCTCAAAATATTAAGTAAACTATATCAAAATATCTCTTTTAGTAAATACATTTTAGTTTTGTTTTTTTTTTTTAAAGTTCAAAACTACTGAAGTCTTGAAATACAATGCAAGTTATTTATATGAGGTGGTTTAGGGAATATGAAATTTAATATTCAAAACTACACCCAACTCTTCTGATGGTCTCTTCCAAGAAAGCAATGGTTCCCTTAAACTGAGCTAGAAGGCAAGTAGATGGAGAAGGCACTGTGAATTTCTCTGAAATTAAGGAAATTGTAGATTTGAGTCTTTGACTGCTTTGGGTGAAAAAACTGATTATGTAACTTACACAAGAACTATATCAGAACTGGAAAATAATCTCAGATCTCCTGAAATCAAACTTCTGAATCCCATGATCTCATTTCCTTTTCCCTCCTGTTGCTTTACTTTTGGAGTGTTTCTCTGCAGTAAGGCTTTAGGATTATTTATTTATTTATTTAAATAATTTCATGAAATGCCAAGAACAGCAATTTACCAGTTCTCCAGTAAATGCAGGTACTGAACACACACTGTCATGTATCAACCTCTAATCTGAATCTCAATGTTTACAGAGAAATCCATTATTATTGCTCAGATGCAGAGTACACAGTTCTACTTACTCATTATTCTCTTTGAAAACACTAAACCAACTGTAAACACAGTTATTTCTGCTGGTAGTAAATACTTGTTATTTGTGTACCATTAACCTTTTTCTTGATGATTCTCACTCTTGGAAAGTTAGCAAATATCACTGTTAAGTGGGAATGTACTGTCAGGATGAGAAGCAAATGACCTCACTGCTAGAAATCTTAAATCCAGAAGGCAAACATGCATTAAAGACTTGTTCTTGAAGCAACTAATATAACCCTTTAAACATATAAACAACCAATTTTGAAGTTATTAAACAGAGGAAGGAGACTTCAATGTAGTACTTCAATATCCCAGGAACATTATCAAATATTGTCATTAAGATTTTACCAACATAAAAATATCACAGCTTAAGCTTCAAGAATGTGCCAATGGAAAAAAAAATGCAAACTAGGTGGTCAGACATTTTAAAAATGTATGTGACAGTGAAACATTATCGTACTTAATTCTTATACCAATACAGATTTATCTGTGCCTAAATACTCAGAACATATATATTTTGCATACACTGAAGGAGAAATGCAACAGGAATTGATCAGCAACAAAACACAGCATTATAACACAAATTCTATACCTGAAGAGGTCAACAATATCTTTCACCTCAAGATTTGGACCAATTAAATGGAAATCTAGCCATGAACCAGTTCAGCCTATGAGTCAATTAACAGCACAAGCAAGGCAATTTTGTTTGTCTATACACCCAGGCTTCCACTTTCCACTTAAGTGAAAGTGGCTATCCCTAAATCATGTTCAGAATGTAATTTTTGGAAACACAAAAATTAAAGGACTTTTATTTTAGTTTTGTCTTAAGCAACTCCTGCTTCTAGTAACATATCATTGTCCTTGTTTTCAGGTACATGCTTAATTTCTCCAAACCAGCAAATATTCCTTTCCCAGTGTATGTTTTTCATCTAGGAAAAATAAATCAAACTATTTTTGGCTTTTACTCTTTCTTTTACCTTCCATATTTGAATCTGACCATCTCCTGAAATGAATTGCCTTTCCCGTTTGCCCAGCTTCTCTTGCCAAATTGCCTACACTAAAATGTTTCATGTGATCAAGAGACAGGACAAATTTAAGACAACTTTAACACATTTGCCAGTATTAATTTGCTCTCAAGACAAATTTGAATTCGGTCCAAGGAATGTAGACAGATTATTTCTGTCAGGGATAAATTAAAAGAAAAAAACCAAAACATAAAGCGAATCTTGATGGTCAGTAAGGTCACTTGTGGATAATGTGGTTCTTCGCAATTGATGTTTAGATATATTGAAGGATGTTTTTAGCAAAGATTTGTGTTTACAGTACGTTCAATACCTAGTACCTTTCCATTCTATGCTTCTACAGGTCATTTCATTTACGGAAAGACAAAACCTTCAGTGTTATTAATAAAAATGGGGCAGGGGGAAGAACAAAACAAATACCCAAAATGTAAGTTTGACAAACTGCAAATTTCTCAAGTGGAGTAAAGTTAAATCTAGATAAGTATATTATAATACGGCAACACTGACTACCTTGAAATTCATCATATACATCACCGACATGGCCAATCTATTTCTTCCAGAAGAAAAGATAGTTCTGCTCTGTCAATTGCAACATTACAGGTACGTTCACAACTTAAACCAAATGCTAACACGTCAAACTTGCATCGTGCAGGAATTCATTCACAAGCTCAGCAGTAATGATGATATATACACTCAGGTACTCACATGTACATATTTACATGTATATTATACACTGGCATAAGTTACTGTCAGTGTCTGCATGGCATCTGTTATACGGCTTTTACAACATGGTGACATTACACACATGGCAGTATGAGCAGCTTAGGACACAAATTGATCAGACTGTATCACTGAAAAAGCTGGTGAGCAACTGTGAAGTTTTCAATAAACTGTATTGCTGTATATATGATAGAAATCATCCACACACACTATATATTTTCAGAGACTAAACACATTTCTATGGGATAGGAAACACTAATGTATGCAACTGCACAGATTCATACATGTATTTCTTCATAATTATAACCTCATCCTGAACTTTATCTTGAACTTAACACAACAACAAAATGTACAGGGAAATTATCCTTTAAAACATTAAAAAAGTGAAAGTCCATTATTGTCTTGTAGGCAATTTTGGTCAATAGATTCTATGTTTAGTGAAAAAATAGAGGAAATATTGAGGGGGCTGGGAGGTATTAAAGATTACAGGTTCTTTTAAAAACAAATTAATAGATTTT
The DNA here is from genome assembly GCA_013399365.1 of Pampusana beccarii. NCBI lineage: Eukaryota > Metazoa > Chordata > Aves > Columbiformes > Columbidae > Pampusana > Pampusana beccarii. Next base: position 52,788 of record VWYH01002553.1, on the reverse strand, counting down.
AAAGTATTTTAACTTCAATATTTTTTTGTTATTAAACACTGATTTTTTTCATCATTAGGGGAAGCAGATTCTGAGACATGTTAAAATCTAATTCCATTAAAAATAGATTTAACATTTGGCTTCCAAAATACACATGGGAAGTCACCTGTTAAAATTTATACTAAAGTTCATTGCTGATTTCCACAAATAAAAGACATTATAATTAAGCAATTACACTTATAAATAATCATTTCACACCTGCAATGCAATCACCTAATAAGAAAACTCCTCATTTGGGAATAGGAGGTGGAGCATAAGGAGAGCAAATTTACAAAATACACTCATAAAAATCCCTGATACTTTAACCCAAATGAATTTGCTAGGAAACAAAGCAATATAAAACTTCACTGAAAGGTTATATTTGTGTCTCTGAAAAGGCCTTTTCTTCCCAGTTAACTGTCTTATGGTAGTTTCTTAACTGCATTTGAACCAAAAAGGGGGAAAGAGAAACAGTATCCCAACAGTTAAAGTAAAGTAAGCATAATAAAATACATGCAATGGGCTTATTAGTTCAGTTTTGACAGGTTGCTAAACAGTAACTCAAAGTGAAGAACTGAAAACATTCCACAATTAATTACCTTGATACGCACTGCCTGAGCTACAGCCTGCAAAAGAACTGCTGACAGTACAAAATTCGCATTCCAGTGCTCCTCCCGCCTCTCCCAATTTACAGGAGACTAGGAAATCATGAACAATTGATACACTCTGTTAGCTCCTATCATGGAGGGTGAGCTCACATGTAGCCTTAGGGGTATCTTATACAGTTTAATGCTGAAAATAAAAGGTAATGTTCTTGGCAAAGAGATGGGGGGGATTAAATTTGGAAGGCTTGAAGCAGCTTTGAATTGTAGTCAATAAAAAAGAACCAAATAGTAATTTTGTAATTTAACTGTGCTGGTTATGCCCAATGACTCAGACACTTGTGAAATAAACCGTGTAAATAGAAAAATGGCTTAACTCTTTCTGCGACTGCAGTGTATTTTACCTTCCCTTCCCTCTTTGTTTCAGTAATACTACATGGTTATTTTCTCTGCTTACTCTCTCGGGACACCTCGTGATTCAAAGAGAAACTCTGTCTTTTTGAAATATTTTTAAAAATTTGTTCTGTGCTGTGGACAATGACGACTGTGCCAACAGAGCTTGTAAAGATAAATGCCGAGCAACCGTTCCAAGCAAATTTAATGGGTGGCTCAGTGTTACATGCTGGTCCGATTGGAAACTCTACATTCAATGTGACTCCACTTCTGAACACAGTGTCTCCTCTACACCATGACCTAAGCTGACATGCACAGCCCTGTATCAAATAGAAAATAAGTAAGATTTTGCATAATGCAATGCTCACCTTCCCTTGTTCCCGGCCAGCTTTAAGAGGTGGAATGGACAATGGCCCCTACCAATTCCTCCAATTCTTTGGCAATGCTGCTGCCAAACTACACAGCTCTTGCGCTCCAGATAGAATCCCGTTGATGATAAATAGGATAAGTCCAAAACCACCTTGTGTCTGCAGTTACCGACATGTGAACAAAGAAAGGTAGAAAAAGAGACTGCTAAGTTCAGCCAGCATGGCCATTTCAGCATCGAACTAGGCACATATTCCAATATCCCACAATAATAATAATAATAAAAAGCCTTCTTAACAAGAAGCAAGCCAGCTCCCTTATCTGAGTACCTACCTGATTAATTTGCCTGCAACTACGTAAAATTAACATTTTTACAATTAAAACATTATTTTATTACTTTGGTTTTGGTATTACTTTGGTTTCTAGAATAGAAATAAACATGATATACATTATTAACCACTTCCTTAGTTGTAACGATATTTATGATTTCTCAAATTACTGAACCATGAAATGTATTCCAAATAATCCAAGCAATTCTGAGTAGAGGTAAAACTAAATTATTTTTCTGAAAAGGTACCCTTATAATTACCTCACAGTAGTAAATTATTCAGGTTATCATTGTACTCATTTAATAAGTTCATAACCACATTCAGCCTCATTGAGAAAGTTATAGAACACTACAAAAACTAGGTTATTGTCCACTGTTTCACTGGCTGTAACACTGACTTTATATTCACAGTCTAGATTTTTGCCAGTTTATTAGGAATAGTCTGTTCTCTTATCAGTGATCTTATCGTCAGATAAGATCAAGATATATCAAGATATAGTTTTTGAAAAGTGTTTAAAAAAAAATCCTAATTTTCTATACCTTAAGGTAATCACATTGAAGACTGATAGATCTCTAAATATTATATTAACTAATCACTTTATGCTCCAGAAAAATAAAGCTTTAAGTTTGCACAGTGTTTGAAAGGAGAAGAAGTAAATGTAGTTCTAAATACAAAATAAATGATACTTGGTAGAAAATGGCCCCAATGTTTTGGTTATACCAAATACAACTAACAAGCACTAATAAAGATCAGGATTAACAGAGGAGGGGTGTGAAGTAGTTTTCAGTGTCATTAAATGAATAACAAATTCTGTCATTAAAGTATCTTCGAATAAAGCAACAGTTCAAATAGCTAATGTCACAATTCAGGCTGTGACTAACATAGTTCCATTGACATCTGTGAACCCCAGAAACAGGTTCCTTGACATTAAGTTACTGGATAACAGAAACTAAGATATTCAAAAGAACAAGTGCAAGATCTAATAATGGATCTCCATGAAGACAAAAGGCTGCTTTTTACAGCAGGATACATTTTACTGAAAGAAATGCGATACTAATGTCTGTATGGAGAAAGCGTACTGTATGAAACAAAGTATTGTAAATGAAAATGTTTAAGTGCTTTGTTTCAAAATAAAAAAGAGCTTTCTAAGGGGAAGGAGGGCTTCTCTAAGCCGAAAAAAAAGTGTACTGCTGTTAATATCGTCTTGTAGAAGGCACTGACTGCTCATTCCTAATATAGGTGTATTAACTATCTAGAATCCTGCTTATAATCGTCCTCCAAAATATATTTATTCAAGTGAGTAAACACAGTTGCTTACATCCAAGCACAAAATCTTAAAACTTCTCTGTTTTGGAATGGAACAGGTAAGACTTCAGAATAAATAATTCCCAGAAACTTCAGTAGGTACATTCTCAGATCTTCATATAACAAATTAATTCAAGCAGTCATGATATAAAAATAACTCCATCATTGTCAGTGCTCTCAGTCTAGAGATATTCAACAGTAAGATTTATCCATCCTAAATATATCTTGTGCATAAGTCAACATTTTGCACTGTTTAGCAGAGGACTCTGTCAATTTGAGGAGGCTGCACTCAATGGGAAATTGGCATGTTTGGTACTAGAATCTACGAATTACATGTAATTCTGAATATCTGTTTATGACACTACATTTATAAAATGGTGTACACATTCAAAGAGACCAAGACAGTTCCTTATGAAATAGCAGTCATTTCTCTCCAGTTGATTAGCTTCAGTATTATTTTGTTGCACTTATAAATAAAACCAAATGAATTATTTACTTGGTTGCTAGAAAACAGTGCGTAATATTTTTGGTAAGATTTGTCACCTCACCCCAATTTTATTTTCTCTTCATTTAGTAGTTTTGAAGATACTATTATACAGTCTACCCTTTTGGCTGTGCTTTTTTTTTTTATCCCCAGTCCTGTTACTAGAATTTTCCTTGCTCCGAGTGGAAAATAGGTATCTGTACATGATGGTCTTAATCTACTCCATCCATTTTAAATTTTTTGCCTCTTTTGCTGAACTGACTGACCCTCTGGCTCCCCTCAGTTTTGAACTAGCAGCAAATGTCATTACCTTTCAATAAATCTTTTTTTTTTTCCCCACAGGCCACTCGTATTAGAAATGACCAAAATCTGTCCCTGGTATGAATTCTTGTCATATTTGGCTAGTCTCTGATTCAAAGACAGACGTATGAAAGAAATATATCAAGTTGTACTCTATGTACCAAGAAATTCAGATAAGACAAGGAAAGAGAAAATAAGGGTAATATGCAAGGGAAATGAACAATAATATGGGAGAACTGTGTGGTGCAAAGAAAAGAAGCATGGTGTGATATGAGAGAAAGAAACAGATTATGAGAGACTGAGACTCTTTGAGGATGCTGTGGCAATTTTTACAGACCTTTGCCCTTATGAATCATGTATGGAAGAACCAGTTGAGACTCCACGGACTAACAACTAGCAAATCAAATTTCATGGATGGTAACGTTTTCAGATTAAGGATAGGAAGGTTGACCTCACTAGGTAGTTCGCTAACATAATTAGGTTGTTTGGTTTTGGAGAGATGCTTGCAAATGTTTCCATTTTTGTGGGCTGGCACACAGAGCCTCTGGAGTACCCTTGCATCAAATGCTCTATTACCATTTTGACAAAGCACTTTCCAGTATCTTTTCAGAGGCCACTCACGAAATCTCAAAGATAGGCTTTTGGGGGGATAAAAAGCAAAGCAAATAAAGTCACCTGGCTAACCTTAGTAAAGCTTTATTTTTATTCAGCATTCTGAATATTAATTGTGCTTAAAGCATTTCCTTGCACACTTTTCCATATCCCTACCCACGGTGTTAGCTTGAATTTGGCTCCACTCATGCAATGGCAACAACATACATCAGCAAAGGCTTAAGAGGACAATCCTATGAAGCTATACAACGGGTTAATTCAAACATTCTTGTGTGAACATCAAAGAAAGAGTAACCTGCATTTTGCTGGTCGAACGGTAGTCTTCCCCAAGTTATAACTATGAAAAACTTTCTGGTGTGGCTTAACCCATTTTTTGAACAAAATGATGCCAAGTCAGTTTTGTGTTGATTATAGTATTTGTGTTATTTTCTCAAAATTTTAAAATATTTATCTAGGTACAATTATAACATTTTTAAAGTCCATTAAAAAATTAGGTATCCACTTATCTGTTGTGGAAGAAAAATATATGTAATTTTATAGAGACGGTCCGACTGAGAGTGAATGCATATCAGTGTATACAGTACTTTTCAGGAGAAGTAAAACTCACAGAAAGTTTTTATTATCGTAAACAGCTGCTAATGGTCACATAATTAAATGACAAAGCATTTAGCTTACAACTACACAGTGCCACAGCTCTGTGAAATGAAAACAAAGCTCTTCTGAGATGTGTCTCCTTTTATGACAAACTAAGCTCATTACTTCATTAAAGTGATATACTGATGAAGGTAGACAACAAGGAGAGGGATACGGTATTAGCTAGGGAAAGAATGCCAGTTTCTACTTCTTTGAAAAGGTCTATTTTTCAGCCAACAGAATAAACAAGCATTGACATGATGCATGACTGAGATTATGCATGCAAAGATTACGCAAAGACCAGTCAGAAACCTCCTACTGTGCACTTGAAACACAGATTAACTATATTTTTTCTGGAAAACAGAGGGAAAGTACAGATTCTTTTCAGACACATATGCAACTGAGGTTTTAAAATTATTCTCAGAGATGCAGGCGGTGTGCGAAGAAGTAATAAGAGATGAACTGCAGAGCTCCATGGCCACACTGCACTGCTGGCTTGCCCACTTGATACTGTGTAGTCATTTGTATTTTCAAAGATTCCATCTACACAGCAGCAGGTACTTCTCCATTTGGTTTTATATCCAACAGTCACCATGCTTTGTTCCTGGATTAACACTGGAGTGATTAATATTTACTCCCTGAACATTATAAAAGTTTTGTCCCTATTAACATGTGTTATCTAGCTGCCTTAGGCTTTGGCTTCATCCAACAGACCAAATATGAAATATACTCTTCTTAGTGAAGTACTGGCTCCTATTATCTTTAGGACAAAGTATTAACAGATAGCCGCTACTGCGAATGCGAATTCCCAGATCGCTAGCCCTGAGACATACTATTATACTACATTGATACTTTTCCTCAGAGAGAAATAAATACTGTAATTTCCATTGGTATTCCCTTGCATACTTTGCATTTGGGACACAATATTTAATAGATATGATTGTTAACAGCATGAAGCTTACAGAAACTGTAAAGGGTAAAGCACCACAGAAGTAACAGAAGAATATTGCAAGGATAAGTCAACCAACTGTGTAACAGTACAGATTAACGGTATCTAATTACTCAACGAAAAAATGTATAACATTTGAATAGCAATTAACATCTGGTCCAAGTTCCAGTCTTGCTCTAATATGTGGAAGATCAAGTCCAAATTGTTTGTTTTCATAAGATATACTTCTAATTAGACTAAACTTCCAATTTTTTCCCCACAGATATTTAATATGTATGATGACTGAAGTTCCTAAGTAACATCCAAGTTTTCCAGGTGGGAATACGGAGGCACAAGGCACATAAGTGATTTTTGTGACAGTGACTAAATAGCAGAGTCAGATTTAGAACAACTGTAGTTCAGAACTTTCACAGAAATCAAACTACTTTAGTAAATCTGCTCGAAAATAATATGCTTTTATTTAAAAGAAATTCACACCACTTTTATTTCATTTACAAGAGCGACTGACATGTCAGTTGGGTAATTCTAACATGTCTGTTTTTCTAGAAGTGCGACAGGAAGGTTCATTCCTGACAATTCAGACCCTCTCTTCCAACCATGTCATTATAGAAGATTTAACAGATAAAGGAAATAAACAAAAGGTGACAGAAAGATGAAAGAATATAGCATTTGGTAATGATAAACAGTCAGAAACAGGGAAACCCACTTCGGTCTGTGAAGTCATTATAATAATTTGTTTAGAAAGCAGTGAAGAAAAAAAAAGCAGTAAAGAGTTTGGGAACTGCTGGATCGATTTGCAAGTGCTGAAAGCGCAGCAGCCTCAGAGACTTGGGGACATTTGTATTAAGCAAGAGACACACAATTAAGCTGCATCTCAAGCTAAAACCCTGAGGGCTCCACACTTCATTCCAGTCAACTACTGCTGGGTTTTGGCACTATTTTCATGGCAAATATGAGTAATGTGGGCCCTTTAGTCACTATTAAGCAGTAATCTGGGGAAATCATCCACTTCCAATAATCTTATACTCCAATTTAGGGCACTCTGAAACCACATAATGAATAATACTGTCGCCAGTTCTCTCCTATTATGACACATGACATATGCCTGCTGTTGCTCTTCTCAAACCAAATGCTTGTTGCCTCTTGTTTTTTTTCAGAAAAATCCTGTTTATTGTATTAATTTGAGTTTCTTCACTTACAAGGTAAGAATTTCTGCTTCATAAGCAAGATGTTGTTAACTTGTCATTCAGTGGATTCCTTTGCAGTCAAAACAAAATGACTTTTTCAAGTGAGTAACACCACGTTAGGTTCCAAGTTCCGACTAATAATGTATTTTCACTGTAAATTAGAAGCTAATAAAGAGAGCTTCCAGTGTTCTTGCCCCTCCTGGATGGATTTTACTTGTTCCTAAGGTCTGCCACTGCAGAATTCACAAGCATGATTTCCCTATCGACAAACGGAGAAAAGCTTTTACATCAGTAGCAAAGCAAGCTGAATGCCAGAATAAAATCAAGACATCTATCCATTTTTACATGTTATGATCCTTTCATTTTTCATAAGCACTGGAAAATGCTGGTCAATAACATACGCTGGAGCAACTTGCTAAGGAACATAGCAAATTATTTAAATCTATACATGTCTACAGAAAAAAGAAACAACTTGCAACAAATAAAGAAGTATTTTAAAGATTTCAAGAGAAAAATAGCCTCAGAGAGGAAGGTAGAAAGTTTTTTGTACTTCGGCTTTTAGTAAAATTCGACCTTCACCTTACCTATAAAAGATGGTTTAAAGATACGCTTTACCAAAGCAATGCTTTTCTCAAGTAATCTAAGGCAATGTGAAATATACTGCACTTTATCAGAGATATTCCTAAATAATTCTCCTTGCTTAGAAGCAGCATATCTAAGTTTTAGATACATGTTGATAATTTGTTATTCTTCCCAGGCAAACACAATCAATTGCATTCTAGAAATTCAATTTAAAAGTAATTTATCTTACATTCATATTCCAAATTCACAAGACTTCACATAAAGCTATTCTTGTAGCACAGTAAATTTCCAATAGACATTGTTATTAAAATAAAAATGATCCTGAGCAAAATAACTTGCAAGCTGTGAAGTCTCTGTCTTTGTAGTATTTACTCTGTGTGCGGTAGTAGGGAAATCTATGTGGTACAGGTATAATTTACAGCCTAATTTTGAATCATCTATTATACAAAACCTACAGAAAAGGACAACTGTGCAGGTGACTTTTTCAAAAATCTTCCATCACCTTCCAGACATGCTGACTTATTAGTCAACTCATAGGTCTTCATAGCAGTAAGTGGTGATTTCCCTTTGGTTAGATGATATTTTGCAAGGAGTGACTGCATGGTGCTCATGTATTGTGCTGCTTATTTAGTTCTTGTTTCTCAGACTTTACAACCATTCAAGAGGTAGGTTTATTTACCATGATTAAGAAAAATGCATTATGGAGATACTTGGAACTAACAATAATGAATCAAAATAGAAGGTTGATACACTATCGATCTTGCATTTCTTGACATTTTAATGAGGCTGCTATGTCTATCCAAGGAGGGTGCAAAGGAATTAGAGATCTTGGTCTCATTTCTACATGTAAGCTTTAGCACATTAAAAAACCCAAACCAAGCCAACCCCAAAACACACACAAAATGCTCCAAGCTGCAGCATGTTTTCCAGCTCATGCAAAACCAATAAAACTCCTTTTAAGTCCAAAATCAGCTTATATTGCATCAGTCCAAAACTAGGGCTTTGTAAATTATATCCTCTGTTACATAGAGTCATTCTGCTATGCATCCGAACTGAACATTGGTAAAGTTTCTTTTAGTTTGTTATAAAGAAACCCCGTTGCTTCTCCAAAGTCTTAAAATCAACCATCAAGTTCTAAACATTTCTACTAAATATATTATTTTCCATGGAATAATAATTGCCTACTTCTCTGTAACTTAATGCTGAAGTTATTGCATTTGAAAGTACTTGGTATTTTGTATGTGGAATACATTTATAGGCACTCTACTGCGCATCACTTCAAAGCTGACATTTCCTGTAAAACTGAAAAAGGGTTTGTTTGGGGTTGTTTGTTTGTTCTAAACCTGCACAATGATCTTTTCTCTTTATTTGCTATTCTATTAATATGCTTGCAGTGGACATTCAAGCATAATTTTATTGCTTGTACTGTATGATGTTTTGCATTAACTTTCAACTTTTTAATTAAAGTAGGGGTAACTTTAACGGTAAACTGTACTACCCATGCTCAGTATTATACTTTAGTTATTAAAGTGTTTACTCAAAAAGAGAGGTAATTGTTTATACCAACTCATTTTTCCTTACAGCTGCGGAGATGTGGAGAGCCTTCAGTGTGCAGATCAAACTGTTGGGATTAGAATGAATTTTTATTTCAATTAAATCTACCTTTAAGCATCATGTTGGAATATTAAGTATCACGTATGATCTCTGTTTCTGTATTTCACAGTAAAAGCTTAGAAAACTATGACCACCATTGCTACCTCATCCTGTTTGTCAAAAGAGGTTTTCCGGCACCTGTTACGGTAAAACACTGGGGTTCATCTCAACAGTGGAACTCCAAGTTACCACATAAACGTTGTAGTACAATGTCTTAGAACGGAAAATCATTCACATTACAGAAACTTCAGGCCCTTTTCTGAGTTGCTTAACTCCATTAAGAGAAATGCAATTAAGAGAATTCACTTGGGTTCAGTGGTTTTTATGTCTCTTTTAAATCCCACCTCATTTTTAGAGTTGTGTTTTGTTGGTGTTGTTTTTTTTTTTCTCTCCCACCCCAAACTTTTTGGGTAAGTGATGGGAAAAGAAAAGTTCTCTAGTGTTTAGGATTTCACAAAATGAGGGTTGGTACCCAGGAAATACTGAGGAAGTGACATGCAAGTTAAATCTGTGTCAGGGTCACAATCTCATTTTGATATAATCCAGTAAAACATCATAATCCTCCTTGTGGAAAGAACCGATCAAGGAGAATATTTTCCAAAGTTCTAAGTTTACGTAAGCATCTTTTACTGATATACATTCAGCCGCCTCAGCAGATCACGTCAGCAAATTTTGTACCTCTATTTTCTAAATATCTCTATGATTATAAATACCATCAGCAAAAAAGGGAATCGAAATTACATAGTGAGGAAAATATAGTCCTTGTTCTATATTTGAAAAATTAAAATTGAATTGCAAAAAAGTGGCTTAATATTCATAGATGTTTATGTTACAACAACAACAAAATATATAAAATCTATCCCATGAGCCATATGCAATTAGTATTGATTTTACTTTCATAAAGTTGTTACCTTTTTATCATGATTTGTAAGTAGATGACTTAGCTATTTTAATATATCTATCTGTAAATATGTATCCAGACTACTGGCTATAGGGAAGACAACAAAGCAGCTTTTTTAATGTTTTACAGTAATAAAATACACAGAAAATGTCATATTTTGAGTTATTCCTTAGTCACTACACTTTCACCCATTGTTAGGAGTTCAGCTAGAAAGGACTCTGTATACAGTCAGATATAAACACACTTTAAAATGAGCAAATATAGCAATGCAGTCCACACATACCTATTTATAATTTATACTAAAAAGCTTTTAGAATGTATACAACATAAATATTCAAACACCAATAAAGTATTTGTCACTTCCAACGTTTTTTAACATATTTGCAGACTCTACAACACAGCATGGTCAGATGATCACAGTTTCCCTGGCCTGCTGTTCTTTTCCATCCCAGTACACAGCTGTCGCATCAAGAGCCAAACACAAGACATTTTATGCAGGGTTGGGCCTAAGAATATGTTAAAAACTTATTACATAAACTAAACTTACATGCTTCTGATCACTTGCACAAGACTAATCTGTGGAGAATGAACGGCCAAGGCACAGAATCGTATTTAAATATTTACTGGAATTTTCATTGTTGCTTTAAAGGTATGGTCACCAAGAGCTGCCGGAGGTATTGGTATGTGAAACAGCAACAACAAAGTCCTCAGTGGCAATGCGTACCATTTTATCTGCCCTAGTGAATTCAAGTTCTTGAGAAACACCATCCCACAGCTCAATTTCCGAATTGACAAAGACAAGGAAAGATCTATCAAAACTTCCTTTTAGAATGCATTGATTATTTTATATGGAAAATGTTTCCTCAAATTCTCCAAGTTAAGCATTTTCAAATCATAGAACCTATGTATTACAAAATATTTAAAAATATTAAAAAATATAAAATATAAATTAAAAAATATTTTAAAAAGAAAAAAA
>VWYH01002553.1:0-39648 GCA_013399365.1 Pampusana beccarii | reverse complement strand
TCAGGCTACTCAGGTGGTCTCAAGTCTGATCTTTGCCTACAATGGGAAGGACTTGGTTCGCCCAGTCCCTGCCTTGAGGTTCAGGGACTTAAGAGATGTGGGAAAAGTGATTGCCAGTGAAAACTGAGGTAAAAAAAAACAAACGACAAGCACTTCAGCCTTCTCCTTATCACTAGATTTCCTTATTTATCAGGGGTTATATCTTCTTCAATCTTCCTTTTATGACCAGCGTACCTATAAAAGTCCTTCTTGCTGTTCTTCAAATTCTTTGCCTAATTCCAAAAACTCCATCTGTGCCTTAGCTTTCCCAATCCCATCCCAACCCATGCTGTTAACATCCCTATATTCTTCCCAGGATGCACATCCCTGGTTCCACTGCCTGTGGATTTCCTTCTTACACTTCAGTTCGACCAGGAGGTCATTGTTGAGCCGTGCTGGTCTCCTGCCTCCCCTGCCTGGTTTCTTACACATGGGAATCAAGAGATCTTGTGCTGTAGAAAATCCCCGTTAACAGCTGCCAACTCCTTTATTCCTCAGGGGAGTTTCACAGGGGGTCCCATCCCAACCTTGGGATTAATAAAAAAATGAAACCAAACCAGTCTGTGTAGCCAAGAATCCAGATGCAGCCAGGCAGGGTCACCTCTACAAGTTCTGCTGGATTACAGCAAAAGCCAAAGTGCTCTGGGGCATCATTTTACAATGTAAACCACCACGCTGAAGCATGTCAGCCATTCCACACGCTGAGGCTGAGAGGTGCATTTGCCCTGATCCAGTAACGCTTATTCTCGTGCTCATATTAAAGCACAGAAATAGTCACACTGAAGGGAAAGTGTGACTGAAACCCTAACTGAAGGCTTAACCAACACTTGCTATGCACATAAACTAGGATTTACTATATTCCCTTTTCATCTACCTTTCATTCCACTGAATCGCCTGAATTTTCATCTTGTATAGTACTCCTTGGTTATATCTTTCGTTCTACTTAGCGTATGTAGGAATATGTTAGCGAGTTATGACTGGTTCAATCTCTGTGAAGTTCTAGACAGTGCAAGAGCCTGATGATGAAGCTATTCTATCTCTACAGAGTTGACAACTTTCAGTTTAATGCTACTAACTAGATTACTTTTATTCATGACCCTTAAGCATGTTGAAAATAACAACTTTAAAACATATAAGGAAAAAGAGCTGGTAATCAACCCAAGTCTCTGTTTATACCTCAGAGATCAAGTTTTTTGTTTGTTTTTTAAAAATAAGATATTAACATAGTCAAGAGTCAATGACTTCAAGAAAATAAGATAACTGTAAATTTTTAGCTGTTAATGCTATGTTCAGACATAATAAAATCACCGGAAACCCTCAACACCAACATTGCTGAATCACATAGGTTCTGCATCTGTCTATTAAAGCTTCAAGAAATATAGTTATTCAAACCAACACTGCAAACCTGCTATATATAAGTTTACTTTCACTGTTTTAAAACAGCTACAAAAAGAAATATGGGGGGGGGTAGGGTGGGGTGGTGTTCTTTTATAAATTGAATTATTTTTACCATGTGGGTCTTTAAGAGACGGAAATATGACAGAACTCCATCAGTGAGCCTTCAATCTTTTTATAGAACTGATGTTCGAGATTTTGGATAGAGAACATTTTTTTACCTGTGCCTGATTTTTGCCCATTACCACTATTTTCATTCCCAGGTTTGTTTTGAACGCTTTACTGGGAATCATTGTTATTTGTTGCATTCCTGCATCAATGGCTACCACTTAAATAAATGACCTCATAAATGACACATACCTAAATACAAACCTAAAAACTAATCAGAAGATTGATATACAAAAAGCGGTCCTGAATGTCATAAATAGGTTGCATTTATTGCTGAGTGACCAAATCAAAACAGAAGATACTGCTATAATATAGCCTACCTTTGCTACTAAAGTAAAAATATATGTATATAAACAAAAAGGGTAGTTTCATAAGCATAGTTGTCTTTAGTACTGTGAAAAAGAAAATTCATAGATTAAAGTATCATATGATAAAGGGTACAGTTTAACTTGTAGCCACTCCAGCAGACAGCTTTACTACATGGGATTATGTACAACTGATCCGATAGATAACGATGCCTTGCCTACATATAGTCAGTTTTATATCATTAATACCATTAAAAGTTGAGATAGGTGTTTAGTTGACAAAGCACTGGACTCAGACCAGCAGAACTACTTATATTAAATATTTTCTGACCAGAACATTATTTTTAATTGAGATTGAAATAATTGACTTAAGTGGTTCCTTTTTGTTTTCATTACTTGTAAAACCTGATTCTACTTGATAAAAAAAGGGTTGGGTGGGAAGATTCACTCTGATCTTTCCCATACTTCATAATAAATCGCCATCCCTTGGCAATCTGTTACCTGGGTCAAGTTAGTATTCTCTAAGTCAGCTGTGCTTTCTAGCCTTTCGTAACATAAAATTAAAAACAATAGAAAATATTGATTAATGACAAGAATATATATGGGCACTTGCATCGTTTAATAAAGAAAAAAAAATCCATACCATTAAAAAAATAGATTTAGTTCAGCGTCCATAAATGTAAAAATATGTATGCTTTAGTATTCTCTCAAGAATTTCTATTTAATCCTCTACTGTATAGTGTAGTCAGCATTTTTGATTGAAATTCTGTCATGGTTTGTGTGTTAAAGAGAAATGTCATCATTCAAGAAGATGAAAAGTCATAAAGCATAATGCAATTCTGTACTGTCACACAAGGGGCAATAACCAATAGTGCGAATTCAGGCAAATTACTTGCTGCTAAAATATAATTTTCTTAAAGTGAAATACATCACAGAAAAGAATTTCCCTTACAAAACATCTGAGAATTCATGAATCAAAAGGACTGACCATATTAGCCAAGTTATGCAGATAATGACACAAAACACTGGCAATCAGGAGTTCAGCCTTACAAAGATCATCAGGATTGCTATAATGCTCAGATGTCTGCCAACAGAAGGAGCTGAATTACATTCTTCCCACAATGTAGAGTGATATTTCACGCAAACATAGATTTCAGTAGGTGAAATGAAAAGTAGCACCCACAAGCGGCACTGCAATATTAACACTGCTGCACACAATAACCTCAACAATTATTGAGTAATCGATGGGCAAGTTTTGCTCATCATTTTCAGTCTATAAATATGATTTACCCTAAAACAAATTCAGAGATGGAGTCATTGGTTAAGGAAAACAATTGATCTGGCTTTTGTGATTCCGTTCCACTACTATCAACCTGAGCAAAACCTGATAATAAACATTGCTGTGTGACTGAACAACCATACTCCCATCAGAGGCAGTGCCATTCAGGTATGGAACTGCATCCTTCCCTGCATCCTCAATAAAGACAAATATGTTCAGGTATTGGGTCTGGTTGGGATGGAGTTCATTTTCTTTACAGCAGCCCATATGCTGCCATGTTTTTACACTAGTGACCAGTACAGCACTGATAATGCACCAGTGTTAGGTTAAAGCAGTCGTGAGAACTGATAAAATCTTTATTTGATTATAGTGGCAATCAATATTCTGTTTCAAACACAGGCAAAAAGGTTAAATCCAAAGATTTAAAACAGAACCCTCTCAGGTAGCTGTATGAGAAATAGCTTTTTTCCAGCTGTTTTCTGAAGCATTCTCCCAATAACAGCAAATCAAGAAAGAATATTTCTTAATAAAAGATATCTGAAAACATTCTCAAGACCACATAGTACAGCTCTGATAAGGAGTCTAAAAATTTGCCTGACCCAGTATATTTGCCAATATTCTCCACAAAAAGTGCTTCACTTCCTTTCAGTCACCTCCTCATTAAAGATCCCCTCATGGGAATTCAGACCGGTATCTTTATTCAAGCTGAGATCAGTTTTTGCATCCTTTTCAGACTGTCTTGAATTTCTGCCAACACAGCAATATTTAGCCAACTAATTTAATATTGCTGATAAATGCAAAAAGCCTACAGCTCTAGAGCCTTTTCATGCCTCTTGTGTTAACACTCGACAGGAATACCAGAAGCGGTAGAGCTAGTATAAAAAGGTAATGTATATGGATAGATATTTACGGGTTTTCACATGAGTAATTGGACTTTCAGATCAGCTGTTTAGCCAGTTTTCTCTAAGAAAGCGACAGATTTAACCTTGCCCAGCTAGGTCTGCCTCCAGTTGTAGTAAAAGAGGGGAAGGTCCAGCAGGTGGGTACTACGGTGACAGGGGGACTAAAGCGCATCATCTCTGCAGAGGGAACAGGCTGGCCAAGCAGCAGCCAAGGGGCAGCCCCGCTGGAGCCCACAGTTACTGCAAGAGACGGTGCCAGATGACAGAGCCGAACTCTGCTCAGCAGTGTTAAGATCACAGAACAAACTTCCGTTGGGTTAATTGAGTCTAGACGCTAAGGAAACGTTTTCACCAGGTGAGTAATGCACCATAGAGATTATATGAACTCCATCTTCAGAGACTTTGCTAGACAAATGCAGCACTGACCAGCCTGGCGCTGGCATTAGTGCCATTTGGAGTGGAAGATTAGAGTTGATCACCCCCAGAGGTTCCATTGAGTCAATTCTTTTATGGCTGTGGGCTAACATGTAAGAACTGGATTCATCCAGACACACTAACACACCCATTCTGAAATGAAACAGGACTTGCCCTAGATGCCGTACACCCAGCATTTGAGGATGGGGAACCAATTTAAAAAGATATTTGGTATAATTAAAACCAGAAGAGTGTTTTAAACCACTGCAAGTGAGTACAGATTCAATTGTACTCCCTGAAGTGCAATAGGGAACACAATCTAATCTCACTAGGTCAAAACCATATTGTGCTAGCAAATTGACTTTATTTTTTACTATACTCTTACATTTCTCCATTGATTATTTTCATCATTTTATCCATATAAATATGCTAGGTCACCTAGAAAACCTGATTACTGTAGTTAAAATTATCTCATGAAAAATAAAATAAGTATATATGCTTGCAGAGAAATAAAACCATCAGTTTTCACTTAAACATTCAACAGTCTGTCCTGTAAAAGATTGTCAAGAAAAATACCTACAGTAAGCAGACACATTAATTTGGAACTATGAATAAAGCTTACTTGCCAGATTATTTTTTCTCCTTTGAGCTTGCAAGATAGTAGGAGAGCATTCTGAACTTTGCTTTGGTTTCAAAATAACTAAGCAATGTCATTCCTGCAGTAATTGCTGGCATACGTGCCCTGTGCTGCATTAGGCAGTGTGCTCAGCAGGTCGAGGGAGGTTGTTCCTCCCCCTCTGCTCCACCCTGGTGAGGCCACATCTGGAGTTCTGGGTCCAGTTCTGGGCTCCCCAGTTTAAGAACAAGGAATTACTGGAGAGAGCCCAACAGAGCTACAGAGATGATGAGGGGTCTGGAGCATCTTTCTTATAAGGAGAGACTCAGAGAGCTGGGTCTGTTCAGCCTGGAGAAGAGAAGCTGAGAGGGGATCTCATCAATATTTATAAATGTCTCCAGGGTGGGTGTCAAGAGGATGGACCAGACTCCTCTCAGTGGTGCCCAACAATAGGATGAGGGGCAATGGGCACAGGCTGAAACACAGGAGGTTCCATCTGAATATGAGGAGAAACTTCTTCACTGTGAGGTGCCAGAGCCCCGGACCAGGCTGCCCAGAGAGGTTGTGGAGTCTCCTTCTCTGGAGACATTCAAACCCACCTGGACACCTTCCTGTGTGATCTGCTCTGGTGAACCTGCTTTAGCAGGTGGGTTGGACTGGATGATCTCCAGAGGTCCCTTCCAACCCCAACCAGCCTGTGATTCTGTGAATGGACTGGATGAATAGTTGCCAGATTAGTTAAATACAATCTAGTTAAGCCTATGTCTTTTATCATCATTTTTTTTTTCTTTATTTCCATGATAATCTGAGGAGTTCAAAAGCCTAATATAATTACTACTGAAGACCAAGAAGAGAAACATCTCATTCATTACACGTCATTTCTGTTTTATCACTGGTATCAAAGCAGAATATGGATTTATGTATTTTCTCCAGGACTGATAAGCACCAAAACATTCCATTTATTCTCAAACTGGATTAAGTCAGATGCCTGTTTTCTGATCTTCTATAATTTATAGCTACCGAATGCTCATTACACACTTACCTACAAGTTTTTNAAAAAAAAAAAAAAAAAAAAAAAAAAAAAAGACTGAAGCTATGATACCAAAAAGTAATCTCAAACAAGCCATGGCAAAATTTAGCAAAATTAGTTTCATACCTGGCTACAAGCCATATTAAAAGTAGGAATATTTTTTAAATCTAATGATGTTTATACATTACCTGTTTAAAATAATTAGCAAATGAAACAGTGATCATATATGGTCATTAGGATAATGATATTAAATGGATATGCAAATTTCCTCACAAAGGAACCTGAGTATCTGTGAGGAAAGCAAGGTAGTCAAGACACTTGGAATAAACTGAACTGCACCATTAAGATTTTAAACCAGAAATATTTGAAATGGGATAATAGGAATAATACTGGTTTTCTAAGATTTGGAATAGCATAGGCTTATTAAGAAAAGTATTGTCACAGAAATAGAAATGTTTCCTTCTAAAATCTATTTTGGGTGAAGCCTATGTTAATGTATTAGTAACAAACAATATATCAAACCCTGCAGACAGCATAACCAATGTAACATATGCAGCAGCAATTGTGAAACCTGGTATTTACAGAGAACAGAAACTAATGTACTTGATCCTTCCCCTTTTCTGAAACATATTTACTAGTTAACAGTCCCCCTTTCCCGGACTTGTAACCTTATTGTTGTAAATGCTGGCTGGCAACATGCTGACTTATGTCAGCATTGAAATTTGGCATCATGCTTCATTAGCTAGCCAACAAAGCAATTCAAGAGTGTTATTGAATCATATACCATTCTTAGTATTCCTCTTTTCTCATTTTTATTTCACTCTGTGATTTTTTTTTTCACCACCCTATTTCTCAGGAGAGAGAAAAATGCTTTGTAGCCTATATTTAAAACCACCCCCAACAGCAATACCAATAGTAGTGTTTTTACAGACTGTCTTTTCCTATCTGCAAGTTCCAATAATACCCATAGAAACCAAATTAAATTTTACATTTAATGCAATATCTTAAATGAACAGTATTGCTAAATAAGAGAGAATAATTCTGTTTCTGTGTATTTAATTATTTTCAGTTCACTTTTTTATGTAGGTTTTCCTTCACGCTGAATAGTATTTTCTGTTCTATTCCATTTACTATCTTACCACATACAGTATTTCCCATCAGCAACTGAATTCCTCAGGACTTGATCAGAGCTGGATATCAGTACAGCACTGTCTTTTGGAATTACAGATTTACTTCCAATTAAGCCAATAGGAGCTTGTCGTCAATATAATATTCACATTGCCACATTGAACATAATCCAGTCTTTAACATAGTTACTCAAAAGCATGCAAAATAGTCAGCTGATATCACAAAAGGGATAACTGAAGAGATTACTAGAAAGTTAGAAGGTAAGATTTCTCTTTCCTAGTCTACATTAAGTTTAATTGTCTGAAGTGCAGTAATAACATACTGAAAAACGGTGTCACATTTCTCAGATTCAATCACTGAGAAATACCCAGACTCAGAATGCTCACATAAATTGGAATAAACATAAATGAGGACAAGTTTGCTACTAGGAAAGGAGACCTATTTCCTCACTGCTCCATAAGGAACATGAATACCAAATTATTCTTGACAGATGAAATGAGAGCCTATGTGGCAAAACGAACTCTTAGAAGTCATCACTAATATTGCTTGTATTGTGTATTTAGTGCCATTGTTTGTCTGATAACACGCATTAAAAAATGCTGACTGTGCTTTCTGAATGCAAAAGAAAGCCTTCATGTCTATGTTCCTTAGGGAATATAAGTATTTACAGGCCAGTTTGCTACGATACTTCATTATAAGTTTCCTATCTTCACCAAGCCACACTAAAATGTTGATATTCTGCATGTGCAAGAAGTTGTCTGGAGGACTGCAACACTGCTCCTCAAAAAAACACTTCAGAAGGCCCAAGAACACCAGTTGTCTTTATAACATGTTAGTAGTCCCCTTTAGGAGTATTTTTATTGTCAATAGCAATGAAGCAACTGAATTACTTGTGAGCTGTCAATACAAATATTGCTGATCTCTAAATTTACAGAAGTTTAACTTGCATATTTATTGTTTCACAAAACTTATTTTTCTCATGTTCCTTCCTTTAAAGTATATTTGGACTTCAATTAATTAAGTAGAGTGTAAAGTTAGAAGTAAAGCATTCATCACATGCTTCCATCAATGAAAGCAGACAGGTAAGTCTCCAACTCATGTGGGTCTTTGGGCAGTATTGTTGATTTTGAACCCAGCCACTAAAACAACTGAGTGTGGGGGATCTGACATTTAAAATTAGATGGGGACTCAAGTTTGGTTCACCGCGCCTACATTGCTATGTGAAAGCTACAGGAAAAAAAAGTGGTTTTGACAAAACTGGGAGAGAAAAAGAACTCTAAGCCAAAAAAAAACCACCACCAAACAACCACAAACTACTCAGAATGCAATAAACAGAAAAACCCAAACCACAACAAACAAACAAACCAACCCACAAACCACAAAATATTACTGGATAAGTTTATTGAAAAACCAACCAACCAACCAAATCTGAAACGTTTAAAAATGCCTGGTAAGAGTTACATCACAGTTCTGCAGATGTAGAATCTGAATAATCAAAAAAGCAGTATTGTCTGGCGAAAGAGAAAGCAGTACCAGAAAGGGATATCAACTGCCCCCAAACACAGCCTAGTGAGCTACCAGGCCACGCTTATTTCCATACACACTTCTTTTCCCCTCACAGACTGTGAAAAGCATGATAAGCATTTTACTAATATCAGCGATATTAGTAAATCACATAATGCAGCAAGTCATTCAGATCAATTTATATAAAGCTAGGTATACATTTGATTATTACAATCATAGAATAGTCTGTGTTGGAAGGGACCCTTAAAGGTCATCTAGTCCAACCGCCCTGCAATGAGTAGGGACGTCGTCAAGATCAATGAGTGAATTGAATTCAGTAGCATTACATATAGCATCAGAATTCTATATATACACTAAATGCAAGACAGTATTAGACTAGAGATGGCTATTCTGCTTCTTCCTCCTCTTCCTTCCCTCTCAATAAATGCAGTAAATCCAACATGAGTTATCACTACTATCTTTATCACCCAAGCAATTAACTTATGTCACCATTCTACAGTCCCTAGTTCTAATTTATACTTAATGAAAAGAAATTGTTAGAACCCACAAGCACAGCTGATTTAACACAGTGCCATGTAGCACACTCTTAACTGTAATACTTATGTGACAGTTAATATATACATATTAATTCAAATAGAATTAATAGAAAGAAAATAGTTACAATCACACCAAGGCAATGGTTTCAATTCAAAACCAACTTGAGAACTCCAATCTCGTATCAATATAATTTTCTGAATTATAAATAAAATATTTATAATACTACAAATTAAAATAAATTGAATTGTGCTTCCAAGCTGGTGTCTCAGTTTAATTTTTTATTGGCCTTCTCTTTTAAGCTATTTTATGAGATGTTCTTTCCATAATGCAATTAGGACATGCATATGTTTAAAATCTATTCCCATCTTGATATATTTCTTATTTTATGTATGCAGAAATGACAAGATTTATCCCACAGGTTACAAGTAAAAACGTACATTTATTTTAGTTTAAAATGGCTCTCTTCTGAATCTCAAATGCTGATATTGTTGCCTTTACTAAAATTATTGTGGTTTTGGAAAGCTAACTCTGCAGGTCTAATTTTTTTTTTTATTATTTTTATTTTTTTTAAATAATGAATTAAAGCCTGTTTAGGGCAACATATGATCCAGTCAGTCTTTTCCAAGGAATGTTCTTCATGCAAAAATTGAAAATTAAACCTGAAGTCTTGAGAACAAGGTGTGAAATGCAAAGCTCCCCTTGGTGTTTTCTCATCGTCTTCAGCTTCCTTGTTAAAAATTTATCAAACCTACCACTTATGGATATCAAGCACTATCAAAATGCATAAGACTAAAACATCAAGGTTCAGCTTTAAGAAAGCGTCAGTCTGAGAAACTGGATTTTGTTTTCCTGAATAACATGTGAATTTTCCATCATGCTGCACTGTTCTGTATCTGAGAGGAATATAAACCTGTTGTTCAAGGTCTACAGCTCCCTACAGGAATGTGTATCACAAAATAGCCCAGTGAGGCTTCTATAACAAAACTCAAGGCTTCCTTCGTGTTTCTTTCCTACCCTAATTGTGTAGGTTTTGTGCCAGTCTCATTACAAGTAAAGGAATGTCCTCAGTGACATATACAGTTCTAACTCAAAGCTTGCAGGTAAGAGAAAATGTCTAATGCAAAAAATGGATATATTTTTATATAGATACATGTATATACTGAGTGTGAGAAACACAAGCTAAATAATGTTAATGCAATCATAAGTAGCTATGAGAATATGATGCTGTATTAGTATAAGGTTCATTTTTGTCATAACTTCACTTGTTATGAATGATAAAACTTTGCCACAAATCCAGTTGAAAGGGGAACAGATTTTTTGCATTAAGTGAGACGTCTCTGCAGAAACATTAGACAAACTTTTTGACAGTCAGATCACATTGTTACAACAATCACAAGCAAACAGTTCCAGAAACATGACCAAAGAGAAAGACACCAAAACCAAACACAACAAAATGCAGTTTTGTTTAGATTTAGCAATAGTAAGAACAGTAGGTGATGCCAGGGCATCTGGCTGCTGTCAATTTTGAAGCATTATATCATTTAGTTCTGTTCAGATCACTTGAATTCTGCAGTGATGGAATGAAATGCCAGCAGCAGGTGACCCTCTGCAGCTACTTCTGTTGCTGTGAACACCAGCAATAGCAAGAGGAAAAGGACTCCACAGTTCCAAAGAAGCAGCCTAGAGCTGGTGAGCACCATGCGTCTCACACCAGCAATTCCCCAATACTTTTAAAATCATAACCCAGATAAACTGCAGTTTACTCTTGTCTTGAAATTATACATTTCTTTAGTTACACATGACTACAATCAGAACTGCTTTGAACTTATAGGGAGGTGATGCAATTCTATTTTTTTCTGTTTAAGAATCAATATCACATGGTACAAATTCCTAAAACCAACCCATTCCCCTCCCACCCCAAACTCTCTCAGATTGCAGTCTAATGACTTTTTTCAATGAATTACAAATAAGTTTAAAGGCACTTACTATGTGATACGTAGTCTTAATCACCCTTTCAGAAGATGCAAGCTTCACTAAAAACCAAAATGTAACCATTTGAATTACCTCGGGACTTTTTTCCCTAAGCATGTATTTAACAGATTTATTTATTTTTTAAAATATTATTTGAACCTTTCCACCATTCTAAAAATGCCTGTGGAATTTTACAGTAATCACGTAATACTAATAAGAAGAAATTCAATAAACCACATTAAAAAAAAAAATCATCTTTAGGACACCTCCTTAATTTACATGAGTATAAGCTCCAAACTCAGTCTTAGCTTTTTACGGCAAATGCCAGCCATGTTTAGGTTCCTGGTATTTCTGTGTGGTGCCCAGATGACGACCTTTGATCAGATTTGCTTCTGAATTACAGTAAATCGCACTTCCCAAAGCTTACAGAATTAAACAATTACTACTAACTAGCTCTGATTTTTTTACTTTGGATATTTCCAAATACACATGCAACTTCCTGGACCCAGTTCACTGGAGCACTGCAAAGCAAGTAGGCTTGCATTTCCATAATGCCATAATCATGTCTGATAACTATTCCATTAACGTCTTCCACGATTCCACGATCACAGCTGATAAGGCCAGGAGCATGCAATTAACTAAAAGACATACAAACATGCATTTTATCCCATTAGTTGCGAGAGAGAATTCATAAATGGTTTCCTTTGCCAAATAAGTTGAAGAGCGTTTCAAACACTCTTCCCTGCCTACCTCCTCCCCGCCACCAAACACAAGCTTCTGTTCTCCAACATTGAAATAATGACTGAAACTTAATAGATAGTTCTTAAACATCTCTAGAGTGCAACAAATCTGTTTGTGTGTAATGGATCGTTCAGGCAGCTGGTTATTTGAACACCACGGTTCAATAGGGTCAGCTATTGTCTTCTCCAGGCCTGGTCTGTCCCTCTGTTGAATAGTAAAATAACACATTAAATAAAGTTTCCAACCAGCCTGCTTCTGGCTAGGAGAACTTCATTCCATCAATGAAGTTAATAGTTAATAAAACTTAAAATTTTAAAGCACTAATACGAGGTCTTGCCCTCAGGAAAATGGAAGCCTATGTCACAGAAGCCATGGGATATTTTTCCATTTTTCTGCTGTGTTCTTAGGGGGTTCTATTGACGAGCTCTGGCGGCAGACATATTTCTGTGTGAACAGTTGCGGTTAACACCCTATAGGTTATGGGCGTTGTTCAGATCTGTTCTAGCACATCTGTCCAAGGCAAACCTAAACACCCTATTCATTGCAGTTGTAAAGTAGCTCATAACTGATGTAAGGTATTAAAGTGAAGACAAAAGGATGCTCAGACACTGAAGACCTATACTTCAGCTAAATAACGAAGGTGAAACAGTAGGAATGTAGCAATGCCTGTAGTAGCTGTGTAATGCTCATAGATTTAAGAGAGCAAAAGGTAAGTATCGTACATTGACAAATGTTCTCATATCACACAAGCAGGTAATGGAATTGGTCTGAGGCTTCATTTCACCCATTATTCTTTTCTCATGTCAAAGACATGAATTATGTGAGAGAGAACTGTGGCAATACTGCAAGTTCGAGTCATTGTCACTAGTAAAGAAACTCTCCAAATTTCTGTCCAGTCTCACTGCATAGAAAAGCCAGTTCTGTTTTTCACTCTCATGATACTAATATAATGGTTGCCAAGTGAACTTGGAAAAAAAAGAACTGATGATTGTAGATTTTACCTTATTAGATTGATATTGCCAGCAATGCTTGAGTTGCTTTCTGCAAAGAAACACTATAAACCCTCACTGTAATTTGAAGAGATATCTCCAGACTCTTCAGATTGCTTATTTTTCTGACACAGAACATCCCACAAATTACAGTATAGCCTATGAGCTGCCCACACACTGCATCATGTACCAGAAATAACGCGTGGTGTCAAACCAGACTGGTGACAGTATGTGACCTCTTTTGGTGCAGGGACAGACTGGCAGGAACAGATTCCAGCGCAGCACCAAGGCCCCTCTCTCACCAGGGATGTTGCACAGCTGGATCAGATGCAGCACCACCAACGTGTGAAATTCTGGAGTGGACTCATCTGAAGCAGAAGAGCTGCTGCAAAGCAAGTTCTGCCCTACAAAGGATTCTATTTGTCAACCTTCTGTTTCAGATAGGTAAAAACACATTTTAAAAAGAAAGAATTTCTACTGCAGTCACTTGGAACAGCTTCTGCTGGTCAACATGAGTGAGAATGAGAAAAACAGATGTCTATATGTGATTGTTTTATTCAACATCGCAAAAGCTGCCAACTGCCAGGAGATTTTTCAATGGCTATTACGTGACTTCCCAACCTACAGCTGGACATCTAGCATTCTTACTTCTGAAATCCCTCCATAATGTGTGCATAATGTAACATTCTGGTGAACAAAGCAGTTTTAAATATTGCATCCTTTAAAAGCCTGATCAGCTACTGAAAGCTCAAAAGTAAAAATTCTCCTATTCTGATTCACTATGAGACAATGTTTCCCTTAAGACAGTCTAGTTTCCTTAAGGTTCTACTAAGACCTTTTGTCAAATAAAAGGAAGACTTATTAGGATGGACTTCAGCATCTCACTTGCCTGATAGTACTTCTCTCAAAAAACCCAGAGACAATGTAATTCTTGGATTTCATAAATATGTTTATAATGTACACTAAACCAAAGAACACTCTTGAAATTTAGCTTTGTCTTTAGAAGCTGCTGTTCAAACTTTTCAGATCCAGCAGTATAATGCACATTTTTACTTCATCAGCAATTTCCTCACATATCTACTTCCACAGTTTATGTCCCACACGTATCTGTTTTATGAATGCCAGTGGGCTTTAAGTATCTACCACATTCCCTTCAGTTCCCTTCTTCTCATTAAACACATTCTTGACACTTTTTAGGGCCCATATTGCACTCACATAAAGAGGATTTACGAATAAACGTGTTAGATGAGCTCCCACTTACCAAGTCTAGCAACAAAATGCAGCAGCAGTTAATATCTTTAATTTCAAACTCAGGTGAGAATTCCCCATGGAATAAGCATTGTGTAATATCTGGCATAAACCTGACATTCCTTTTTGATTTACAAATGTATCCTCTAAAGAGTACAAAATATAAATATACAGTCTTTCAATTTAACTTCATGAAATGCTGGAATTAGCACCAATGTGCTAATGAGCTGCGTCAACTGACTGTTCAAATACCAAGCAAACCCACCTATGTATATTAGTATTAAATTCATTTATCAATCCTGTTGCTCCTCTGTTTTATTCAAAATCCATTTCTATGTGACTAGAGTAGGCTCTCAACTAGTCTATATTTTTCCATCTGTAAAATCCATAATGTACAGATTAAGTAATTTTTAATTATAAACTAAAAACAAACTAATGGTAGAATTTATTTTGTAATCTAAGTTGTCATTTAAATGCTGTAGAAAATAGCAGTAGCTGCCAAGCAGGACATCCTAGAAAATTGCTGTAATACATATTTAGATAGCTTAAACCTCATCATACTACTCCAAATTAAGAATTTATAAGGAATACGGAGCAAATGACAACAGCACAGTAACTATAGTAGCATTCAACTCAGTGAAAGTAAATTGCAGACCATTTTGGTAAAAATATATTAAAAGTCAATTTGTATCTTCTATCTTCTATCCAACATGTATCTTCCTCACATATTTCAAACGACTCTCAGGCTCTACATTCCAAACCGTGAGAGATACATGGAGCTAGTAGTAAACTTACACCAGTGAGAGAAAACTCTCATCCCACCGAGACTGAAAACAAGGGGTGATAACGTGCCAGCCATGTGAGAAATCTTAAACTGACGTAGGGTTAATTTCTTCATCATATCTAATATTTTCTGTAGCCTCTGTTGTTAAGATTCAGCATTTATATGTCAATTATGTATAACAATACAAACGACATAACTGCTGTTTTCTGTAGGTTAGAGGTACGTTTTGGCCTAAAATGAGACTGAGATGAGATGTATGTGGAGTTGCAAAGACAAAAGCATGAAAAGCAGCACTTCTAAGTGCAAAACTGTCTGAAAATAACTTTTTATGACACTAGACGAAGTTGTGTTAAAACTGAATTTTGGCAAATACTAGAAGGTTGTGCATTTGAGGCAGCAATGTCTCCATGGGGCCAAGAGGCCAACGGTACCCGTGCTGCATTAGGCAGAGTGTGCTGAGCAGGTCGAGGGAGGTTGTTCCTCTCCCTCTGCTCTGCCCTGGTGGGGCTGCATCAAGAGTTCTGGGTCCAGTTCTGGGCTTCCCAGTTTAAGAAATTCAGACACCTGTTATGTGCACTTTATCTCCTTTAACACACACCATACAGCTCAAAAACACCCCAAGAACAATGTATATATTTTTTTCAGGAGGGTTGACTACTCAGTTCGTTCTGCAGTGATGCAGGAATAAATTGATCGATTACATTGCTGAGTATCACAAAGTACTGGGTGTACTTGCCTGATTCAGTGTTCAGTCAACTAAGTAGAAATCAAAGAATGTTGTTAAGATGTTAATCAGACCTTTAGCCTTCACGTTCGATACCACAACTTTGTTCTGTAAATTCCTGGAAAATCTGAAGTTTTTCTTTTGGAGAAAAATAAACCAACGCAAAAATGTAAAACTTTCATGCTGATTACAGATCACAATATTTTAAAAAATGTACTCAAATACATAGCCAAACATATTGTAAGAAATCTGTCTGGCCTTTGGAACTGGAAAGCTTCTACAGAGTGTAAAATTCAGTCTACTTCATCTTTAAGTAGTTATCAGGGGACCCTTCAGAACAAAAGACAACTATTTGAGGGCAAAATAAGAAAATGAAAGGGCAGCATTGTACACATTCACTTATAAAGGGGTTAAAAAAAACCCCCATTACTGGAGTATTCAATGAGCTACAAGGAAAAAAGTGTGCTTTTGTTTACATTTCTTAATAAATATAGAAACATTTTTATAATAACCCTTTTTATTTCAACAGATTCATGTTGTGCCTTTTTGCTACAACCTTTGTCACGAGCAGGTGGTATCAGAATTATCATTCTTGATATTTCTGACCTTTTCAGTATTCAGTCCTGTTTAGAACTGTCAGTTCCACCTCTTCTTCACAGGTTACTAAGGCTGCAACCAAAGAAAAATGCAAATTGCCAGCAAGTCAAATTACAGAACATTAATAAGGTCAAAGCAGTAGAGTTTACTATCATCTTTCACAGAATACACAAAACATTAGCAGTGTGTTACTTCATTCTCATGACAATAACTGTAAAGACACCTTCCTGTGCAACTTATTCTCGTTACAACTTTGAAATTACATCGTGATTTGTAATCCTGCAGTCCTCTTAGAATTTGTCTCTAAATATCTTGATTATTTCAAAACGAATTGAGCTGCACAGGAAAGATTTTCTGATAACACGCCTTATTTGTACTTCAGAGTTTTATCGAAACCAATGGAAAGCAGAGAAAGTGCATTAGCAGGAAGACTACAAGACAGCCTTTCACATGCAAATGCATGAAAACAGTGCACGAACTCTATGGGTGAGCAAGAGATTGGGCTAAAGGCCTCCTTTCAGCCTACTCAATTGGAATTACTCTCTGATTATATCATTCTGAAGATCAAAATGCAACCAGCGTCTGAGAACGCCTACTTAAGGTATTGTACAGGCAGAGAATGTTAAGTAGTCAATAAAAACTGCTCCTGGAGATGCAAGAATGGGCACACAGGAACCCTCTGAACTCAGTTAAGACAATAAAACTGGTTTAGACTCACATTCTACCCACCTTAAGACACTATGACAAGTACAGTTGTAACGCAGATTCTATCTGCCACCTTGACAGCAACTGACCATTCTGTTCAAGAAATTCAATTCCTCACAAGATAATTACCCTATGAAAACCAGCCTTCTCCATATAAACATATGTATAAAGAACATCCATTTCTTAACTAACCATTGGTCCGTCAATATCTATGCAACAAAAAGCTTTCATAAGGAAAGGGAAGTAAGGACGATGATTTCCTAAATGGAGATAAAAATATGGCAGAAATAAGCAGCAGAAGAATCTTCCAACATACAGAGAAAAAAGTGAAATCTAGACTTAAAAGGAAAGAAAACTAGAAAATCAGCCTCAATAACTATCTGGAACTAAGAGATTGTTATTCGGTAAACAGCAACATACATGATATTTTTGTCTTTCACCTTTATTGTACATTGGACATGAAAAAACCACCAATTTACACCACACTATAAGTCTAATTTTGAATTCAAACACTGCAAATATTAATCTCTCTATTTCAAAATAAAAATTTATATGATCACAAGTCTTTATAATGTACCAAGGTACCATAAAAAAAGCTAGGTTCATAACGTTACTAGTTCATTCAGAAGTGCTGGTATGGAAATTCTCATTAGATTAACTTAGGTATTCTTACAAGAGTGGGGTTTTTTAATGTGAGTTCAAAATCTGGATAAGTTTCAGCATTTTAAGATACTGACAGGTTTGGGGAAATGACAGACACTGATGAGAGACGCTGCTTCTTTCAGTACTATAAGAAAATGAACACAACCATCAAATATTTATAGTATCTTGTTCCTCATGCAATAAATACACGAACAATTTAAAAATGTGTTAAATGCCCTGTGCCAAAATAATAAATGACCTAATTTGTAACATTAGACAAGCATGAGAATTACACTCAATGTTGTGAATAGCCCTGTGGCAAGACTCCTCATGCAAAAGCTTTCAGCATTACCGCAAGAGGAGACGGTTTTCCATTCCACATTGCAACATCAACTGCCCAGCCCAAACTGTACATTTCTCATAAATTAATCTATTCTTCCAAAAAGTAGTTGGCTTCAGGTCTACCTAGCCTGACCTTTTAGATAGCAAGAGATGGATTTTCAGCTCAGTGTTAGGGCATTGCAACCCATAAGCACCAACAAAAGTTGCATACCGAACTCCCCATGCAATAGGGTGAACATTAACCTTAATTTGCTCAGAAAACATTCATAGAAGCTTCTAAATCATACACTACATATGGAATATTTTCCATTGAACAATAAAAATATCCTTGTGTTTTATTCAGAGCATCGTTTGGTAGATACGGCATTTGAAAGTGAAAGTAATTAGAACTGAAAGCCACTAATTTCCTACATATTGAAATAAGTAGACAATAAGTAGACAATGCTTAAGTGTTGCTATAAATTCAATATATGGCCAGATGGAGCAAATAGTTAAGACAGCATCAATAGGAAAGGGAAAAGATCAAGGAAAGAAGAGAAAGTTATTAATACATAATATTCATGAGAACAGAATGGGCTTTCTGTCTTGAAAATACTGCTACTTCAGAGTTTTAGTGGAACGTAAGACAGAAAGCATGTTTCTCATTTTAAATAAAAAAAATGAAACCACAATGTGTGTGTTTTCTATTTCCTCAGATCAACAGAAGTGGGCTCGTGTTGCCATGCCTCCATGCATTTTTTTAAAACCTCTGTAGTCTTTTAGCTCATTCTAATTTGCCAGATTTAGCAACTGCTACTGTGGGTTCAGGTAGACTGTGCAATCTAGATGTTTCAGTTCAATGGGGCCTGAGTAACACCATATTCCTGGGAGCTTTCACATGTCTCGTTTGCAGTAATTTACTTCTGAGCAGGCATGATCTGCTTTTCCTTGGAATAACATTGCATTGGTGCCAGCACGGATCCCCATCTTCTGAGACAGAAGCAGGAACAGGCAGAAGAGTAAAATTAAGAGGAAGAAAGGAGAATACTCACATGTGCTGGTTTTAGGTACCTGTATTTTCCTCAACAGGCTATATTCACGTTATGTAGTTTGGGCTGGAAACTGGAAATAGTCTCTCATCTGCATCACAATCACTGGACCTTAGATGTCCTCACTCTGGTCTACAGTAGCACAGGACAAACATTTTGGATCAAGTTCTTTACAGAAATGACACAGTCTATAGGTATCTATAGGTTTTCTGCTTGACATGCCTTTACTTTCCGATCATACACAATCCTAGCCAGCTTCTCCACCATCTATACTTAGTCTTGGAGAACACCTAGTTATCAGCCTTGCCACTTGTTGTTAGGTGACAAGTGAAGACCAGAGAGACAGCTACGCACATTTCTTGACACTGAAATGCTCTTACTGAGGCTTTGCTAAAAGATCCCCAGACTTTTCTCTTTGCCTCCCTCTGTCTCAGACCTACACCCATCCCACCTGGCTGACTGTAGTACTCCTTTGGAAGATGCATCAGTAACTTTATCTTACAATTCTTTTTAAGCCTGGTCACTAACACAATTTAAGGTACAAACACTCTAACTATTTGTATCAACCCAAATAAGGATTGGAAAAACAAGCAACAGAAGGCCAGAGCTTTGTAAAGCAGTTCTGCTATTCAACTAGCCAATATACCAAATAATCACCAC
This sequence comes from Pampusana beccarii, assembly GCA_013399365.1. Classification (NCBI taxonomy): domain Eukaryota; kingdom Metazoa; phylum Chordata; class Aves; order Columbiformes; family Columbidae; genus Pampusana; species Pampusana beccarii. Next base: position 19,880 of record VWYH01002553.1, on the reverse strand, counting down.
TCAAGACTCTGTATATTTAAACATAAATATGTACTGAGAACTATCAGTGTCATCCTGTGGAAATGAAAATCACTGAGGATTAACGTGTTTTGGGCTTTTGGGAAGGAGCAGATAAAAAGTTCATGAGTGCCCTGCACAATAAGCTGTACTGAATTCAGCCACTCAGCTGCCATTTAGAACAGCAACAGCTGAAGAGCAGAGAGTGGGCTGTCAAAGCTTTTTGACCTAATTTTCCCCAAAATTCCAAACCCATCCTTTTACTTCTCTATGCTGTACCTTGTAACACGGATATTTTTTTTTTTCATTATCTGAGTCAGTTGTTTTTCCTGAAATCAATGAGTTGCAGCCCTTCTCTAACAAACATGATAAATGGTTGGTCCCTTTTACAATAAAACCCTCTGTAAAATACATAAAGCCAGTTCACTTGACTGCAAGGAAATTTGAGTAGACATGAACAAAAAGCTCACCAAACTATATTTCTTGCATTTGCTCTTGCAGTACTGTTTTACATTGTAAAAAAAAAAAAAAAAAAAAAAAAAAAAAAAACAACAAACCAACAAAGTGCAGAGGCTGCAGTTTGCGCAACATTTTCTCAAAAACTCAATTTCACCTTTTGGCAGCCTGGAAGGAACCACAGCACGTTAAACATGAGAACTTAAAAAAGGGGCAAGAGATTTTAAAAAAAGGTCTTTGGGGTAAAATAAATGAAAAGTACAAGAGTTAATAGTGCAATTTCCTGTTTACAATGAAGACATCACATTTTTATCAGAGGTCCTTTAGAGTGAATCTCATTATGGCACCATGAAAAATAGAAATAACACAAAGCCCTGCTGATTGAAAGATAAACAAAACACCAACACGGTAACAAATTTTTAAGGTTACACTGACAAATTACCTTAACATTAAAAGATACATTTTCTGGTTTTATCCATCTCTATGATAAAATATATATACCTACACTCAAAGCAGACTTACACCTGAAAAGTAAAAACAGATCTGGAGAAGCACGTTGCAAGATAAAATCTTATATAATATATAAAAATTCTAATAGCAAACCAAAACCCATTTTATGCTATTCCATCCAGCTCTTTTTCTCTTCAAAGAAGCAACTGAGTAGGAAGGGATGAGTATAAAAATCTGTAGTTTGTTTTTTGTTTGTTTTTAACTAATAACCTAAAAATAAAATGAGCCCCTCGAAGACGATTTTAAGTACTTAAAATAAGAAAAAACTATTACATTTACAATTATAAGAGTGTTTTCAATGATTTGCTTTTGACCACGAACACATTTAATTCATCTATTTCAGTTTGTTTATGTATTTTTTTCGACAATGAAAAAGACGTGTTAAATCCTTTTAAAAGCTTTGTCATTAATGTCAGGTGACATGTGCCATGTGCAGTTGACCATTAGAAGTAAAAGGAAAAAATTATGATGATTATATAATATATTTGGATTACAAAACATATATATTCTGGCAGTCATTTGGGAAAAAAAATATACTTATAGGTAAAATCCTCACAAAAAGAAAACAGAAGCACCAACTATTTCCTATTTCTACATGAATATTCAGTAAAAACTAAAGCTTACACCATTCCCTGCAACTGTAGTAATTAAGTATTCAGACCAGTAAACAGCTCGGTTGGAATGATTTTATGACAAATGACCAAAAACATATCAACCATAAAACCCCAGCCCTTTGAATCCCTTAAGCCCAGGAAGCTCAATCAGTGGTAAATAGAAGGCACCGTCAGTGCTGGCAGCATTCGCTCACTCTCAGCTTGGAGGAAATCTGATCACAGGCAGTTTTCCTCCATTAACTTCTCCCAACAAAACACCAAACACAAACAAAAACCACCAAAGAGGAAGGCAGATCATTAAAAAAATAAAAAAATATGGAACCCAAGTTTGCTGGTTCAATGGCTGTTACACTGATTGGCAGGAAAAAAGTGAGAGAGATGAATAAAGACTAAAATCAATGAATGCAGACACCACCCTATATACAGGACACACACATTCTAATTGAAAATACTTTTATTTGCTGAAATTTCCATATTACAAGAGGTGCTAGAATGTATATGTGCTAAAATGTAGAAGGCGAGAACCACAGATTTAGTATAAGAACACGTTAAGGTTAAGATAAATGTTTTTCATTCCCTGGATTCCAACTTTGCCCGATTAAAAGCAGCTTAGTTGCAACCAAGTGCACTGCAGGATGTAAATCATAATCAATAGACTGTGTGTATATATATATCCTATGCATTCATATGTACTACATTGTAATACACATTACATGTAAATAGGTTCACGCCAAGATGCTGTTGAGTCAGAGAAAGGAAAAAAAAAAGGTAAGAGATGGAGGGGTGAGAAAGCAAAGTGATGATTTCTCTGAATATGGAATATTAAATATTTAAATATTTCAACAATTATAAACCTGATCCGTCTTCTGTACTGAACTCCTATTTTTCACCAACTCTCAGGTATCTTTTCTCTGTGCTTTTCACATGGAACTAGCATATTAATTACAATGAGATCATCCAGCTTCATCCAACAAAACCAATGTTATCTGAGGGCTGGACAGCATCCAAATTTCATTTCAACGTATCACTTCTGTATTATAAATGATAAATCAATATTTCTAATAGTTTTCCATTCTAATGTATTACAGTGGAACTATGCCAGCATAGCCTGCAAGAAATATGCAAATTGAAAAGGTTATACTTTGAGCATAATGAAATGCAATTATTATTTTTTAAGAAAAAAAAACTTGGAGGCAATTGGTTGTTGAATTCAGGAGAAATTCAGGAGGAATTTTAAAAAGTAGCATCATTTTGAAGTTAAAACAAGTATCAGGTCAGTGAGTCAACTCAGTTGAAAAAAAAAATGTTCATTAGCTTTGAGCAAGGTAAGAAAAGTGGAATTAACTCCTTAAAATTCAAAAGGCATAACTAAAATGTAAATGCTTAAGTATAGCCTACCATCACCAATTTCAAGAGAACATCATATAGCACTAGCTGAACAATGGCACTTGCGTAACATGGTAATAAACACATCCATTATTTAACTGTAGGGAATAATTTATATATTTTCCTCATCTAGCCTACACGCATTTAGCTCAAAGTTCTCATGGGCTCAATCGCATTGTCAAGAGTTTTCTTGAAGCATCTTTATAAAGGAAGTTCTGGGGTTTGTTGTTCACGGTTTTTGTTGCTGCTGTTGTTGTTGGGTTTTTTGTGTTGTGTTTGGTTTTTTTTTTCTTGTCTTCAACATTGTAGCAGTATAATGTACTCTGATAAAACACAGAATAGGAAGACAATATTCTGCCTTATTTAAGCGGTCAGATAAAGATAGTTAAGCAGAGTGCTGTAACACACATTTGAGTGTATTTCAGACATTATAACAGTAACAGGAAGTATATAACACAAAATTTAAAACAACTGGAAAATAATTGATTTTTTTAATATTATAATAAAAATTTCTAAGTGCATTATCTCACATCCTAAAGACAAAACAGCAGCTTCAAAACTCTCTGCCAAGAACTGGACTTCTCAATATTTATTCAAAAATAAATGCAATTCAAACCAGGAGTTCTTATGATTAATTTGAATTCATTTTAAAATGAATTTAATTTAAACTTAAAAAAAATCAAATGTTGTTTAAAATAATATAAAAATTGCAAATGCCATTGAAATCAGTGCCATAAATCTTACAATGAGAACTAATTCCCATTGATTCCACTGAAGTTGCCTCATATATTCACTTAATCAGTAAGCAAAATTAAATGTATATATCCAGAGTCAGCTTAAGAAACAACATGAATCACACAGGAAAGTTCAGGCCTCAGATCTCAAAATCTTAGTAGTCTGAACTGAAGTTCAAGACTTACATTTTTTGGAACATAAGTATCTAACTTGCATAAATTGGAAGACTAAAATACATCCACAAATCAGTTCTTTTCAGAGCACATATGACATATAGGGAAATTACCTGACTTTCTCAGAGATATTCAGACTCTGTAGAACAGTTACAATGAATTCTGAGGGTATTATTTTTATTATTATTTGCTATTATTTTGAAGAAATTAACAGATAACATCGAGCCAAAATGAAGTCTAAACTACCAGTTTGACTGAAAATCTCCCACTGAGAATAATCTTCATGAGTTTCAGAGTGAAGACAGGCCTGATCAACACAGAAATTAAAATGTTTCCTGACCTTGTGCCTTAAGCACGGAGATTAATTTTTTTCTCCTTTTTTTAAATCTCTGTGGGAGCTGCTCCTTTTTTATTTTTGTTAAAGTACATTATAATTCCTGCAAAGAATAAAAATAATACGGCTGCTTTATCATCTTTCCTTAGATAACATAAAATTTTAATTTTATTATAGTCTATTGTTATGAAAATTTGGACTTATTTAAAGCAGTGTGCATTTGATGTAATTTCCATTTTTGCTATGACTCCCCAATTATGAAACACTGCTGCAAAGGTGTAGGCAGACCCAAGACATCTACTGGTTACAAAGACAGCAACTTAGTACATTGAGAGAGAAAAGAGAGAGAGCGCCAAAGAGAGGATTGTGCAGCAGTGATGGTACAAGAGGCGCTGCCTGGCAGCTGGAGGCTCAAGACAACTCTCAGCCCTTCCCAAACCCGCAGCAGCCAAGACTGAACCCGCAGCTCCAAGAGGGTGTTTGATGCAGCAGGAACTGGTTGCACTGATGAGTAAACTGCAAAAACATCATTTGCTTTCTTGCTAAAACTGAAACGGATGGCATTTTCTTCCTCATTTTAATTACACGCTCTCTTTATTCCAGAGCAGGCCTCTTGTTCGATACACGACTTGGATTAACTTAGCACGTCTCAAAGTACAGGGATCAAAAATATTGTCCTTCTTTAAAACACAACAGTGTACCAATTACCCAAGATTCTAAACTCTTCGTTTCATGCACATTAGTGAACTGGTCATTTAAATAGAGACAATATTTTTGCTCTGTCCTTACGTCACATTGGGGGTGGCGTGGGGGTATGTGAGAAACAGAACACTCAAGAGAGATGGACAGACACTCACGTGCACACACACAGCTCTTGTCTGGAATCTTAGGTACTCTGTGTCTTTTACATTACAAACTCATTGTCTGGTTCAGATTCTCTGAGGAATCACCTCATATTTTCAGCTTCCAAATAAGTAAGCAATAATGTTAAGAGATGACATGTAACCATTCTCCTGATAAGACACATACTTTAAGGCATTTTCATTCAGACTTCCTTCACATTCAATTATAGCACTTGCTGAGTATGGGACGTTATATGAGAATATTTGGGTGATAGTTAATTATGTCCATCGAGTACTTTCTGGCAAAACGCATTGCCATGCACGATAAAGATCTGTATGACTATGCAACGATTGGGCTACTTCAAAGGAAAGAAAACAATGCTCTCTTCTGAAGACTGTTCATTTAAAAAAATACAAAACTGGAACACAATTCCAAGTTCCAACAGTTTGGAGCGTGGGGGTAATTGTTTCTGAGGAAATGCTGGTAAGCACACCTGAAGATCCATCTGGTGAATCTCTCGAAAATCCATGCCTGGCATTCCAATCTTTCCTGTCCACTGGTTTGAATGGTGTATGAATTAGATTAACTGTCCAGATTATTCAAAGAAATTTAGCTTAATGACCTGCAATTACTTTAATGGTTTTGAAATTCAAAAGGTAAGAAGGCACTATGTTTCTTTAAATGAACATTAAATATAAAATGTCTCTGATTGACTGTCATGAAAACCCAATTTTATTGCCATTTAAATTATTCAAAATCAATATTAGACATTAGCTATAGTTAGGAAGCCTATGAAGAGAGAAGCATCTAAAATCTACCTTTTAAAATATTGAATAATTGCACATTGTTTTGAAAATAACAGGCTATCTGCTATGTATCAATGTTTCAGAAAGCAGTATCTTTATTTCTTTTTAACACTAACCTATAAAAAATGAAAATGGACTGAAGCTCCTCTTCGATGAGTTTGTGCATAAGCTCATTTCCCCACTTTGATTACTGAATTTTCCAAGTTCTGATGGATGTCATTTATATTCTAGTACGATCATATACCTCCAGTCAGAAAGAGTAAAACAGTACTAGCAATTCCACATTCAAATTGTAGTAGGAACCATTTCAGGTCAAGTATCAGTTCAGTGTAGAACATAAGAGAAAAAAAAAAAAAGAAAATATTAAATGAAAAATGTATAACATTGGTATGTGACAATCCTCAATAGTGATTTAAAAATAGCTTCAGTAGTGTTGCTGCTTAAGGATACACCATTTCTAACGTGTGAAGAAAATGGAACGCTAAAGCTGTAAAATCCCTAATATGTATAACCCAAGTTCATTCATTTTTCTTGCCAGTTCAGGATAGGCAAAATACAAAATAGCCCCGCACTCTGGATTCCAGGTAGCAACGAGCACAGGGCGGATGATCCTTCTGTTTCTGCCACAGTACGGCAGAACCCAGCAGAATCTGCTCTTGTATGAAGGGATGTTCAGGCTCTGATGATGTTCTAGACCACCCGGCAGTGGTTCTGGCTCTGAGGAGCACCACACTGGTCGGCAGTCAGCTGTGGTGCTGATCGTCTAAGTAGGAGCCACCAGCATACCATCCTTACTTTACACTTGATGTATTTCACCAACTTTCTCTTTGTGTGCAACACTGTCATCAAGTAATGGCTCCCAAAATTGTTCTTGTCCCTTTACACATACCTTGGTACTGCTAAGCATGCATTAAATGTTTGTGGACAGTGAAAGAGAAAAATATATTCATCAAAATACTTGCTCCTTCTGCATATGTTTGATAAAGCGGAAAATACAAGCACAGACTAATCAAGAGCTCTTCGCTAGTCATACAAATAGGATTGTTCAAAGGAATATGCTCAGTTACTGAATTGGGGCACCTCCCAAGACAATTTAAGCCTAAATAACTATGCTGTGGAATACCTAAAAATAGCCAGATAAAAGCGATTAGTGAGACTCCAGAGTGCTTCCTTCTCTTTTAAGGAAACACAAAATATCATATTTATTTTCTATTATGTATAAAATAAATATTCTATATTTTTATATTAAATAGTATATATCAGTTTTTTCCTAAGTTAAAGGCAAATAAAATCATCAAGTGCTTTGGATTACAGGAAGAAATAACTTGTGGATATGTTCCTTAATCTTAAAAAAAAAAAAAAAAAAAAAAAAAAAAAATGTCAATAAAAAATAAAATAAAAAAAAAAAAAAAAAAAAAAAAAAAAAAAAAGACAATGAATGTCACTCAAGTCTCACATTGTGAAAAGTCAAAACCACCTTAGGACAACCCTATTTTTGCACTAAACTCTGGTTTTACTTTTCATCAATGAATGTTTCACATAAGATGCACGCTAAAATCTGTTAGGAAATGTTAAAATATCTACAAGCAATCTACGGTTCAATGCTGTGAAGCATAAGCAACTTCCACTGGCTCCCATCCCCAGTCATGGCTGACTCACACTCTGGAAATTAAATCACTTACATTTAGGTATGAAACTCTAGGCACCCAATTTTGATAACTTTGGTCTGACAGTTTTAAATCTACACAGAGCTACTCTATTCAATACAGTTGGCACGTATTCAAAACCTATACTGTATTTATTAATTCAAGTCACTTAGTTACAAAGTTTCTCCCACATTCTTCCAGCCCACTCCTATTCTACATTTCTAGGCTAGAATTTATTTCAGAGACATTTCCATATGAAGTTTTTTTTTTTCCTCCATCAGCATCCTCTAACTCAGGAAATGGCCTTAAGATACAGTTGCGATCTTTTTTCACACAAAATAATAATTGTAGTGCATAATAATGATAGTAGTAATAAAGCCAATAAATAACAGCATTGAAATGCAAAAAGCACTTTACAAATTTTGCAACAGCAGTTTGCCCTTGACAAGAAATAAAGCGTTACTGTTTGTGGTGCACCATGGATCATGAAACAGCAGCTGAACACATCTTAAACAGAGAAATTACAAGGCTTTAAAGAAAAAAAAAGTTGTTTGGGGAAACATTTCAACAGGCTCATCCACCAAATAAACAGCAAGTATTTCTGTGGGACACTTTCTGTGCCAGATGCAGGACTGTTCCACGTTCCCAGGGTGCGCTAAACAACTTCCAATAACGGCACAGATCATTCACTGTGATAGCCCTAAGTGGAACATTTCAGTTGCTTAGGTGAAACAGAACACCATAGCCAGGGCTTTACAAAGCTCTAAGTTAATGGCTGAGCAATGCAGGCCTGAAAAAATATTAATAATAACGTTAATAATAACAACAACAGAACACCTTAAGAGATCTCATTGAAAGTATCCCCTTTGGGCAGGATCATGGGAAAAAATACTGGCTGCACTCCCTCTGGGATGAACTTTTGGACCAACTGTGACTATTACCATTCTTATGCTTTGTGGGATTTTTACTACAGCTTCTTGAGAATTACAGCAATTATAAACAGGGAAAACTTTCAAGTAGGTTATGTGGAATCACACGACCACTTTAATTTTACTTGCGTTTTCAGGCTTGTAACTTTGCCCAACAGCAAAAACCAAACTCCAAAGAATCAACAAACTGGAAAAGCTTATGTCCTCCTCCAATAATGTCACATGCACTAGATTTGTACTTTTCTTCTCCTTCTCATAGCCAATAATTATTTCCATTTTACCTCCAAGCCAAACAAGAGTAATAAGTTGAAATGACAAAAATTGTCCAAAAAAATTCTGTGCACTCACACAAACTATATTTTTTGCCTCCTATTCATTTCAATTTTACTGTAATACACTGAGAAATGCAAACATACAACTTTGGAGCATATATTTAAAATCAGCTTGATTCCTCTTTATACATATGTACATGAATATTGGGGCTAGAAGAAGAAATCATTATGAATTAAGCACAGAGGGCAAGTATGCCCCATTTCATCAGTACTTTTTGAAAAACATTTTTTCAACAAAACTGACAAAATAATGGAATAAATTACATATGAAATGTTAATAGTTAAAAGCCCTATAATTAGAGATTTTGAATATATTGAACATCAAAGATACAAATGACTGATTTTGAAAGTTCTGATAATTTTCTGTTTAAAAAAGAAAGACTCACAGGAAAGGCTAGTTAAAAACAATGAAAGTGATAAGAAACCATAAAGATGTTGGTTTCTTATTTTAAAAAACTGGTTTTAGGAGCAGAGCCTTTCATGGTGAAGGGAATGCTGGACTTGCTTCCAATAACAATAGAAAGAAATTTACTGCCCCCTCCTGGACTGGTAAAACAAAGTTGTGTTTAGAGAAAACACAGTCACAAACTTGCAAAGATGATGTTCTTTTATTAGTTAATACAGAGACTCTATCCGTATTTAAAGTAGATCGGATGATGCCTATAGATGACTGCTGCAAGTTAAAAGCCATCAAGTTCAACACAAGAGGCTAACAAGTCGGATAGACTATTTCCTAAAGATCGCCCTTCACTGGATCTGTTCTATAGCAAAATGGTATAATAGTTTTGTAAACACCAGAAAAACACATTGTAATGCTGTAATGGAAAACAAAAATGTACAATGAAGACTTAGAGAAAAAAAAAAATCACATTTACCTTCATCAGAAGAGAGATTCATATCCTAACTGACAAAGGAAAAACTTTGGGTCCTAAAGGATAGAAGGATTGGTTGATTGGTTTAAGTTCGTGTTTGTCGGGTTTGTTTTGGTTTTGTTTTATTTTGTTTGGGGGTTTGGGGTTGTTGTTTAGGGGTCTGGTTGGTTTTGGTTTTATTCCTCAGTTTTTTGTTTGTCCGTGTGTTTGGTTCTGGAGTTTTCTGGTTTGGGTTGCTTTGGTTGGTTGGTTTTTCGTAGTGGTTCCTCCTCCTCCCCCGCCCCATTTATTTTTGGTGGTGGTGTTTGGGTTTTTTTGGGAGGGTGTCCAATTCTGCACTCGTCTACAGTCACTTATTTTTCAAGATTTTAAGAAACCACCAATTACTCACAAAAATAAAAAAATGCCAACTGATCTTGTCAACAGAAACTATATATTACTTCATTTTAAAAACTAATAAAAATGGCCATGCAAAATTTAATTTGTAATTAAAACAAAAACAAAACAAGCAAACAAACAAAAAAACTCCCAAACCCCAAAACAATCATCAAAACATTAATAGGAAAAAAATACAAGAGTTTTGGAAAATACTAATAAAAAGGTTCTGTACTTGAAAAGTAAACAATTCATAGGACTATATTTACAAACTACACTTAGGCAACAACTGCATAAAAATCAACATTTGTTGGCATAAATTAGAGTAAAGATTGAAAAGCCTTTGTGAAACGGCAGTAATGAAACAGAAGCAGTTCAGAAGAACAATGTATCTGGAGGCCAAAGCGAACGGGGTGAAGGGAGCGGGAAGCCGAATGCAGCAAAGCATCTTTTAAAACCATCAGACATTCAGCCAGTGCCCGTTGGTACCTGGCTGGCACAGCGTGGCCTTGCTAAGCTGGCCCCTGACCCCATGAGTGTCACGGGTGCATTTCCACAGGGATGAAATATGCTTCAATAACTTCCCCACTTATTTGGCATGACCACCCTACCCTCTCTGTCAAAATCAAATCTGCCTATTTTCTGCAGTCTGCTTGATAGTTACTGTCACTGATTTATAGGCAATGCAAAGAAATCCTGCTTTCTTCTTCAGCATGAGATCCTTTATGTCCTTCCTGGAGTATCACAAAGTGATATAGTTCATAGGCTTGTCCAAAATCCTATTAAGTTTTGTTCGCAATGTCCTTTAGGACTACTGCTACAGTTGTAGAAGCGGTATCCACTGACCACTGCACAGAGTATTGCCCTTCGGGATGAAAATTAACTTTATGCTAGCAGATTAACTTCCGAAGCACTTGCCCTATGACCTACGTTCCGTGCTTTTACAAAACCCCTCTGAAATGACAGATGATTTTAAGCTACAAGAACATGCAGCATCAGATCACCGAGTAAACAGTTACTGCCCATGCTCTGCCATGCAGCTACAGATCGCTCACCGTTCTGAGCTAAGGGAAGCTGCCTCTTCTTTACAAATGAAGCACAAAAAGATCATCATCTCTTTCCAGAGAAAAAACTGGGCTGTTCATTGCAGTTTGGAAATAATCAAACATGTGCTCAAGCCTCACACAGATGTTGGAATGCTTTGAGATTCCTTGTTGATGAATATGGTAAACCAAAAGACCCATCTGGACACACAAAAACAATGCACAAATGACACCCTGGACAAATAATTCACTCTGTATTGATGACTATGGCCTTTAATTTAGATTGCTCATAAAACTCATGTAATTGTAGACTATGCAAACATAGTACAAAAATAATAAACATTCTATTAATCTGAGAAAAATACATAAAAACATTTACAAGCCTCTGAAGTTATGACCACAGAAACTGCTTCAGGCTTCAAAAGGCAAAGCACTTAGAATTATCTACTGTGATATGACACTGTATTATTAAGTTTAATAAACTGCTAATATGAGATAAGGAGGTCTTCTAAGTACCTCATAGAACATTCCTTACTGATAATAGATCAAAAGTTGTAGATAGTTGAAAAAAAAAAAAAAGTCCTACTCATTTCTCAGACTGTCATCCTCACAGTATAAATTATGATTTCACAAGTACCAACTTTGCGCCTTTTTGTCACCAAAAAGGATGTGCTTTGGAAGGTGTTGTGCAGATAGTTTTCAGCTGTAGAAAGGATATTTAGTCATATTGAAAATAATACAACCTTGAAAAGAATACAATCTTTAAAAGGGGTCTTAACACAACAGGACAAAAAGAAATCTGACTGATATCAGAATCTGACATCAAATTAAAGAAAATCATAATTGTTGAAGATTTCAAAGTAAAGAGATGGGAGAAATTCTAATACAAATGCCAGCCTTGGTTACCCTTCCTCGGCCCATGCAAACAGCAGTCTTCTACCTTCATACTTTGCCTTCTACAAAATGAGTAACACTTCCCTTCTCTAAATGCTTCTGCCAAGTTTTTACAGGGCTGAGGAATCTGCCATAAGGTATCGTGGGGCAGTTGGCAAGGGAGGAAAGTATTCGCGGAGAAATGCATGCACAGAGCAGCATTTTAAATGTTCTCCCATTCTTCCAATAGCTAGATGCCTGCTTGCACTGAGGTTTTGTTGTATCTGTTGAAATCGTCTATAAAAAGCAAATCTGACAATTTTGGAAATTAATTCCCCTTTATTTGAAATAAATTTTACATTGAAGTTAGCATTAAATGGATTTGTCTATGCTGTGGCATGGTTTAGCTGTGTAACAATATTAATTCAATATTAATTCAATTTTTCGGCATAATGAAGAGTGGAAAAATTATCTGCTATTTCAAATCCAGTTTGGGATGATGGACACCGATTTGCCTTCATCAAGATGATATTGTTAAATGGTGATGTAGAGTTAAAGTGATAAGTCTGCTCCTAAATGTGTATTTCCATATTTTAACCCTTTTAAAAATAAATAAATAAATAATAAAAAATTAAAATAGCCTTGTCTCTGCCTTTTCTAAGCATGTTTTGGGAGCATTTTCATTTCACTTCTGCTTGTTTTAACTTCAAGTGCTGACTGTATTCTTACCTGTTATACTTTAATATTATACTTCGATATTATTTATTTTATAGTATAAAATTAATTCACGTTATCAGACTGAGTGGAGGTGGAGTAAAAACTGAAATTTGAAGGTATTTGTTTAGGTAATGATGAAATCAAGCTAGCGTATAGTGACTGGAAATAGATACATTTCTGATCAAGGTTCAGGATAATCCAGAGACCAGTTACAGAACCTGCCCGAGGTTCCCCACGAGGCTTTGGCCCAGCCGCCTCATCCTGCCCTTTCTCATGCTCATTGTACGTCCTTGGGCTGCGCTGCCTTTGAGGAGTGGACAGACAAGTGCCTTACGATGACCACTATATTCCCAATAGCTACCAGTTACAAATTTGCTCCACCTGACAACTGTAACGTGCTGCAGGAAGGTCAACGCACAGCCAACAAAGCTGCCCACCAAGCCAATTTTCCATGTTAGTGGTACCCAGGCAAGGATGCTAAAATTGGTTTGGCTGTTTAATTAAAGTATGTGTGTACTGGAGGTTGTTTTGGTATTTCAAACCAGTAGCAAAGATAATACTTTTTGCATATAAGACATTCATCAACAACTGATAAGGTATTTCTGAAAATGTTTCTTTTCCCTAATGATGTGAAACAGGAATTAAACCATCCCCCTCCAGACCCAGAGAGATAAGACACATTTTGGAAGATAAGGTCTGTTAGACAGTATAAATAAATTTAAAAATAAAATATATAAATAAAAAGTTATCCTACTTTTCCAAATTAATCCCTGAAGAATTTAAGGGAGAAAAAAAAAGGCAAAACAAAACACACACCAAAACCAACCAACCAAAACAAAACTAAAAAATAAACACGGAAAAACCCCAAACAAAACAACAAAAAGCACACAGCACAAATGACATTGTACTTGATAAGCCAGAAAAGAAACCAGTAAATCTTAAAGGAAACTCCTGAAGAAGACCTTGTGATGACAAATAAAGTGGAGTTTTATACCGATGTTTCAACTGGTGAAGAGGATTCTGTTCAGACTATGAACCTCTCCCTAGGCAACTAAAAGCTGCACTGTTGTTTAGAATGATTAATTTCCTAGGCTGTTATGTCTGAAGGTAATAAATTATTTACATTGAACTTCAGGAAAGCTAAATGAGTTCAGACTTAGGAAGACATTTTGAAGGTGTGAAAGGGATTGGGTTGAGGGGAACTAAAATGAAATGGCTAGACAAAGAATCCTGGCAGTTTCAGTAGGAGAAAAGAGAATCTTAAGGTTGTAAAAGTAGGGAAGGGTATCTGGTATTTGGTGATGTTACTGTATTGTACTACTCTAAAAATGCGAGAGAAAAAAAAGAGACATTAAAACAGTCAGGATCCCATGCATTCCATAAAATGCTCCAACTATATCTCATAGCAAGATTTCTGGATTATATTCAGCCACAGTTGCGGAGGTGCAATCAGCCTGTATACATCGTATGCTAAGCCACTATTAGAAATGCAAATAAACAATCGGGAAAGCTCCTATTCAAAACCAGTAGGTAAAGTAACCAGAAACAAATGTAGCTTAACCGAAAAATAAATCTTCCTATTTTCTATACACTAAGAAACTTCCGTGAGTAACAGCAGTAAGACCCAGTGCCATTGGGAGCTAGGAAGTATCAATCCAGAGAAGATTATTTCTTACTCAGGGTACTAACATATTAAAAAGGTTAGAGAACACATGAACTGATGTACTCCACCAGTAATATTTTTTTTTTTTTTTAACAGATAAGAAAGTTGACAAATGTTAAAGTAATTAAAATAATGTCCAATTAGTGTATCTTTCTCAAATCTCCCCTTTTTAAAATAGATTCTTTGATGCCTTTTCCCTTTGGGTTAAAGAACTTCCCCTTAGTACTACACAAAGCATATTTGGTAAAAATAAAATAAAGTAGAAACAGAATACGGAATGGGTTGCCAGGGGAAAGCTAATCTATTTTACTATCTAGATGGATCATGACATCTTCAGTTAACTAAAAAAAATCTTACCTATTTCTATTAAGGGATTGAGGTATTATGAATCTCCTCCAATTCCTAACTCAAAGATAAAATACAGGCAAGTTGTAACCAGTAAATCTATTTTTGAAGCAACAGAACCTATACTGCAAGATTTAAAATGTGTCTATACTGACGTAAAGAGCTTCATATTTAAAATATTACAGACACTGAGATTGCATGTCCTGGTTTGTTTACTTTGGGTCTGACAACACAGACACACATTAAGCATGATTTAAGGCTTACAACAAGCAACTAGGAATCAGTAGATACAAATATTAAGTAATCCCACTTGTACCATGAGCCTGCTGTAGATCCTGAGGCAATTCCCCACATTTCAGATTTCTCATCGATATGAAGGGATCACGTAACAACACATACCTATCTATTACGGGTGTTTCAAAGTTCACTTTTTTAATACTTGGAGAGTCGCCTCAAATTTCTTACTTGGATGCTAAAAATAGTAACACTGATATTTTGAAGCTGTGTCAGTGGATTTTGACTCGTGCAATCCGAGGTTCTAAAATGTTAGTTTGTTGAACCAATTCACTGGCTTTCAGTAAAGCACCTTTAGGATACTTTCGGTTACATTTATATGACACAGGCTATACTATTTTAATAATCTGTGCTTGAGATGTATGGTGATGAGGGAATTATCATGCACCTGGGGAGACAGTGTAATTAGAAAAGTGGCACAGTAGGGGAATAAAAATGATTTAAAAATCTGCAGAAATTAACCGCTCACTATTCCACTGATGTTTGTTTTACATTGCTATACGAGCATCCAAGTGAGAAGCAGGAACAGAGAATCAAAGAATTTGTGGTACTATAAATAATTAAATTTTCTGCCCTATCATTTCTCAAGGCTCATAAGAAGCAAGGACGTGCAACCAACTGCGTCAGACAAATGAATCCATTCACACAGCTGGTAAAAGAGTCTGTCTGAGCATAGCTAATGTGCTGGGGTAGGAATATTTGAGCAGGTGTAATTATACTAATGATTTATTGAATGTTTGATTAATTGGAAATTAAGTGAATGCACAGTGGCAGAATTGTCATAGCAAATCGTTCAGCTGTTTGGTTAAAAGGTGCTCAATCTCCCTTCAGTAAAGCAATTAAGAACATCCTAAATCATGGAAATGAATTATCTGTGCAGAATTATCTGATGTAATGATACTCTACACACAAACTAAAACCTATGAACAAACTGCCCTCAGAAGAAGTGAATTCATGAACACATGAACTTAAACCACAACTCCATTACATTGCTCATGAAAACAAAGGATTAAGTGGCCCTCCTGACTTCTTGAGATATAATGTGAAAGAGAAAGATATATAGAATTATCTGAATAAAGTCTAAGTACCCAATCTAGTGGGCAGCCTAGAAACCTCTGGAATAGGTTTGCATTGCAATTGATTAATCAATTAATTTTTAACGAAGCTATATTCTAGGTAAATCTTTGTTTTTATGTTTCGAATGAGTATTGGTTTAGAGTACCTTAACAAAGAACCCCTACCATTGCCTTATTCAAGTTTTTCAAGCAGTGGTTACAAAATTTGCCACAATAACATTCTGACATTTCTTTTTCTTTCCGAGTTCACTGATTACAAACCAACTCCAATTGAAAATGACCGAGTGCTGGAATTGCAGGCTCAGCTTGGGATACAAAACCTAGTTGTTCCCTGGAATATTTTGACCAATTCATCACCATTTGGATCCAGAATTTGTCTTGCAACAGGTTTTTTTATAATGTAGTTAATAAAGTTCCTTCATAACTGTGATAGTATCAAGAAACTAAGATTATATAATGTAAAGCTAGAATCAGAACATGCAAATGAGCAGTCAGACTGCAGCAGATAATTATTAGATAATAGGTTTACTATTCTTATCTTTTGAAGTATTTGGTAAGGCAGTTAGGAAAATTTTAGAAGAGAACAGTAAGCCCACAGCCAGTTCCTGGAACATAATATTTCTTTAGGAGCTCTGTAAAAAACAAACATAGACTCTACTACTAATCTTGAACAGGTTAGGTGAGCCTGTCAGGACACGGATCAGGACACCACAGGCATACCGCAAACCCAAACTAAAATCTGGGCTGGTAATTTATTTTGCACTTCTGTGGAAGGAATGCGTTTACATAAATGGGATGGCGGGGTCAGCTCTGAAAAGTCACATTACCAGGATGTGATTCTGCTTTAAAGCTTCTGCTTACATTTATGCATATTCATGTGTGACAGCTAAATCACAGTATCGCAGTTATCTAAACAAGCTGTTTACTATACATGCTGGTCAGGGTCTGGCCGGGCAGTCAGCTGGCGAGCAATTGGTTTTATTTGCATCGCTTGTCTTTTTTGGGTTTTATTTCTCTCTGTTATTTTCCTTTTCAGTACAATTTATAATTATCATTTTATTTCCATTATTAAACTATTCGTCTCTCAAACCACAAGTTTTCTCACTTTTACCCTTCCAGTTCTCTTCCTTCCATCCTGCTGGGGGGGCAGGAATGATTGAAGAGCTGTGTGGTGCTTAGTTACCACCTGGGCTTAAACCACAACACTATATAAAACTAGATTTTGCTTTTTAAATAGTCCATATTATGTGGGAATAAATTCCTTTTTCATACAAAGCAAACAGGTCTGCTTAATTACTAATCACAGCCATGATTTAAGAGGGCCTAGCAGCTACAGAATATTTGAAGATTTTAATGCCAAATCATGGTGACTGTTTCCCCACAAGACACTAATTACATCACGATGCAAACCATATAATGTTTTTAGTTTAAACATTGTTTTTATAATAATGTTGATCATTCTATATTTACTCTCTAAACAGGACTCTTCTTCTATCTCCTAATTTTTTTCTTATTATGAATGGCAAACGTCATAGCCATGTGAGCTTGTTGAAACTTATAAAAGCCACAGGACTAAAGAGAGATCAAGTGAGCGATGTCCTATTACTTGTACTCTCATTCTGAATTTGAGTAGCTCCTTCAGTAATACTTGAAAACACTTCATACTCTAAGCACAGTAGAATGGATGCCACTTGACAGAGTCAAGTGTGGAGCAAGTCTCTAAGATCACACCGCTCCTCCTTCCCCACTTAGTGGCAGAATCCTCTGATCCTGATTAACAGAAAAGCTTAATTAAAATGAAATTAACACTCTTTGCTTTCCCTGCTGTCACCCCTGCTGTGAAAATCTACTGGTACACCAACTTGTAATTACCAAACTGAGTTATTTAAAAATGTGTTCTTTGAACTTAATTTATCATATTTTGTTCTCCAGCCAGTCTGGCTTTTTGCCACTTCAACAAAAACAAGCACCACCCTTCCCCTCACATAAAAGACACCAGTTTAAAGACCACTGCTAAGCTCTGAATTGTCTGTCAAGCAGTTGAAATATTACTTACAGGATTACATAACCCCACAATCCTAAAAATGCATGCATAATTGATATTATATTAACACGCCAAAACATTATAAACAGCACATACACCTAGTAAGCTATTCGCAGAGAGACCTTGCAAAGTTAGAAACACTACAGGCAGCTTTAGAGGGAGAACCTAGAAAAACAATGAGCAACTGGTTCACCACATCATTGTTTCTAATTTGGTTACTGACCGAAAAAAAAAATAATAATAAAAGAGGAAAGCAGACTGAAAACAGGTTAACAGAAAACAAGTAACAGCCAGGACATCACCAAGTGTTAATTCCTTCATAATGTGCCACCCTGGAAGAAAAAGCGTTTGCTGGTTAAAACCCCAATTTTCACAATTGAAGTGAGGCCCTGAACAAGGTCAACTACAATCAGAGTCAAGTGATTTACGTCTCTTGCAAGAGAACTCAGTTACAGTGTTTAAGGTAGAAATGTATATATTATTTATTAAAACGTAAAGTAAGGTGGAGAACTAAAATGATGTTTAACCTTTATGGAGATGTTAACTTCACACTGAGGTTCACAAAACGGCAGATGAAGACTGCACTAGAGTAATGAAGACATTTATGTGCCCATTGCCTATTTCCACTTAATGCTAAGAGGCCAAAGAAAGTTTGTCTGGAATTCAGTATTTTAGAATTATGTTTTTTAAACAGATATTTCAAAAAGTCCATGAAACACAGATATTTAAAAACAGACAAGGTCAAAACCTACCCACTATTTAAAAGAGAGGTATGCCAATAATGAGAATAGCAAGCTAGGGTACAGTCAGAAGCAATTACAGTCAAGCTGATGATATTAAGGAAATAAAATAACAAAGACTGAAGATATTCTATGTTATTTCCAACAATTATCACTCCTATCTTGTGCTGCTATATACGGCAGGCCTTGATTTTCTTTTATCTACAAACAAGAAATATGTTACTTTATTGCTGCTGATATATACCAAAGTTAGAGAAAATAAATTTGAGTACTGTGAAACTACTTTTCCCATCTAGCTTCAGGAAGAAAGCCTCTTGCCAAACAGAAAGTCAAGCACTTTCCTTCACCAATAATAGGACAAGATGTTTCTATACCAACAAGAAAAAAAAAAGATAGAACATATGTAAGACACAGAAATTGAGGTCTGACAAGATTTCAAATAAATAAGTATTAATCATTCAGGTAGTTTTCCAGATACGGTATGCTATGTACAGAAAGCTGCAGGAAGGTTTGAATAGTTTTCCATAAACATGTAGGATTAATTCTGCTTCTATTTGGACAATGTCAACAGATTTGGGTAAGTGTTGACATTGGAACCACCTAGAACATAGGAATCCCGCACCCATAAAGTGTGATTTTTAATGTGGGATCAAAAGAGCTTCTCCTTTGCTAAATGACTACTGAAAAAATAAGAAAGAATTATATTGTTTTATGACCTTGCTCCAAGGACTTTGATTGCATCAACCAGCTAAAAGAAGGAACGGAGAATATGTCTTCTAAGAAAATAAGAGAACATCATCAGCCAGTTTAGTTTTTAATGAAATTCTCAGGTTTGTCAGCAGTATAGAGGTAGGAGTTCTGTGTAAATTAAGGAACAAAAATAACACACTGGATATTTAGTACTGAAAACAATATTTGAAAAATCTAACACTGCAATACAGAGAGATTAACATTTGCTAGAATGAAGGAATAAAATACAGGTTTCTAGCTTTAGAGTAAGGTATGATATCACTCTTTTTTTTTTTCCTTTGAGATCATGAAAAAGAGGAATCAAACTGTTTTGCTGAGCTTCTTTGC
>VWYH01002549.1:55283-90953 GCA_013399365.1 Pampusana beccarii | reverse complement strand
ATCCCTCCCTCCATCCCTCCCTCAGCTCGGGAGGCCCACGCAGACGCTCCACATTAGGGCATGTTCCGGGGAGCGTGTGCTGTCGATAACAAAACCACTTAGAGACAGAAAATAATTTCCAGAAATACTGAAGACTTGTTGGTTTTTTTTTTTTCCAAGAAGAATTCCACCTCCCCCTTCCAAACCCTGATAAATTGTTAACATTCAATAACTATTTTAAAGCGCGCTGCCTGGCGCCTGGGAGCGCTGGCACTGGGAGATAACGCTGGTGTTTGCTGGGTGCTGCTTTTCCCTGCCCGGCCGCTTGTGTCAACATTTCGGGTCCCAAATGCTCCTGCACTGGGCAGAGCTGGAGCGGTTGGGGCAGGGAGGAGGCAGCCGAAGCCCCCAAACCTGCACCCCGGGTGCATTTCCTTGGGCTGCAGAGGCTGTTTGGGGGAGCCTGAGCTCCCCGGGCAGCACCCGGTATTAAACTGGAGCCCTTGGGGGTTGCTCAGCCCATCCTGGGGGAAAAGCCGGCGATTCGGGCCAGGGGAGCGAGGGGCCCTGCTCCCTCGCTGGGACAGGACAGGCGGCGGCCGGAGCTCCGGCGGGCTGAGCGCGTGGGGAGGATGAGTAGCGGCTTGTTACTCACTACAATTATTACTCACGGTTTTTAACAGCACGTACTTTAGACAGACATCTGACGGCAAAAGGACGCGGTTGTTCACGCGGCAGGTTGGGAACGGCTCGGCACGGGGCTTTGGGAAGCAGGAATCGCTCAGGAGAGGATCGGGGTGAGCTCAGGGCGCTCGGCAAGGGCTGCGGGGCGCGGGGCTACAGCTGCACCCCAGGGTGCTGAGCCGGAGGCTGGAGGAGGGTTTGGGGATGGCATCATCGTCCACACCCTGGTCCTTCTGCTGCTCCCGGAGCATCCGCCGCCAGCCGGTGCGGGGCCGGCGTCGCCCTGGCCGGGCCGGGGTTGTGCAATGAGCTGGGCAGGGATCTCGCTGGCGAGCTCTTCAGCAGAGCCCAAGGGGACAATTAGTGAGGGCCGGTGTCAGGACCCGCATCCCAGGCTGCTGCCGAGGCGCAGATGTGTCGCGGGGGTGGAGCGCGGGGCTCTGCTCACAGCCACG
This sequence comes from Pampusana beccarii, assembly GCA_013399365.1. Lineage (NCBI taxonomy): Eukaryota > Metazoa > Chordata > Aves > Columbiformes > Columbidae > Pampusana > Pampusana beccarii. The sequence continues at coordinate 89,835 of VWYH01002549.1, read as the reverse complement.
CTGCTGGGAACAGTTGGCCAGGGCGGCTGCGCTCGGGCTTTGGCTCCGGCGTCCCCCTCGAACGCGTTTTGGCAGAGCTGCGCGCTCCCGGCGTAGCGGGAGGGAGGGACAGGGAGGACGAGGGTGCATCCGGGGGTGTCCTGAGCCAGGATCGGGTTCCGCTGGGTCTCCCCGTGCCAGAGCCCGGCTCTGATCCCTCCCCACATGGAGCCATCCCCTGGCACGGGAAGCGGACGGGGACCCGAGGGGACGAGCAGCTGGAGAGCCCAGCGTGAGAGCTGGCAGGGACCAGAGCAAACTGCGGCGTTGGCCCTGGAAACCGGGGGATTTCTCCCCGAATGGCCGCTCTGAAAACAGCTGCTGGTGGAAAGAGATCTGCCGCACGTGGGAGCGGGGCCAAGGCGCCGGCTAACCCCTTCGGCTCCGGGGAGGCGTTGCCATAGCAGGTGGCGGCCTGTGCCCTATAGATCCTATAGGGAATGGAAGGAGCCGGGGTTTGCAGCAGGTTCTACTCTGAACGGTGACATGGATGACGTCAGATTTCGGTCTGGATACGCTGGGTTTGCCACAGACAAGTCTTGGGTCAGTCCTGGAGCAGCCGGGGCTCTGCGCTGGGTCCCGGTGCTGCGGGGGCGTTCAGGGCAGAAAATGCTGTGGAAGCAAGGGACAGGGGCAGGAGGGCGTTTGCAAACACCGTGCCTGCTGGCAGCTCACACAGGGGAGAGCTGGCCCTGCAGAGCCCACCAGGAGCATCCCTCCTGTCCCACAGAACACGTCAGGAGTGGGAGGTCGTTTTTCATCCCAGCAAAGTTAAAGACAACTAAGAAATTTCTGGGAGCTGCCACACCACGATGACCCAGCTGGGGTCAAGGAGGTTTTTGTTTCCCAATTTTTGCAGTGTTTTGGTCTGTATGGGAACTTTCCAGCACCATCTAGGTGCAAGAAGAGGAAAGCAGGAGAGCAGAAATCTCCCTTTCTTTATAACTGGCGTTTGAAAATTTCTCCCGCCGTTCTGGGAAATTTCTCCGCACTCGATTCTGCTTCGCCAGCGGTTTTACTCTCGACACATCAGCGCTTTCGTGCGGGAGAACATAGCCCTGCCAGTCAGCGCTGGGTGGCTCCGGGCTGCCCAGGGGTCTGCAGGCCCTGCCACCACCGCTGGGGACACCGCGCCGTCGGCGCTGGGTGCTCCAGGGCATCACCCGCCATGGCATCAGCCACCATGGCGAGCGCGGCCCCGCGGCGCCGTGCTGGGGCAATGGGGCTGGCTGGGGACGCGGGGGTGCAGCCGGCCCTGCCCTGACTCTGCTTTCCTCCCTCGCAGCTCGGAGGGGCTGACGGCCCGGCGGAGACCCCTGCCCGGGGTCCCCATGGAGTGCGAGTTGCGGAGCCCAGTCGCCGAGCAGTAGCCGCAGCAGTGGGATGTTGACCTGGCGGTGCCTCATCCTTTGGGCTGTGCTGGTCACAGCCGCGCTCGCCGCTGCCCGCCCGGCCCCCACCCTGCCCGAACAAGGTAAGAGCAGCCAACGGGGGCTCGGCGCCCTTCGCGTGTCCCCGCTGGTGACCTGGCTGGTGTCTCTGCAGAAGAGGCAGAGGCTGGCGCGAGTCGCGGTCACGGGCTGCAGTGGGGACTCGGACACGTCCCCCGGCTTCCTGGCACGTCTTGTCTGCTAAGAGCAATTTGTGTGGGCACAAAAAGCCTGTGCACGGCTTCAGCATCACCTGTGGGCGGTTTAAACCTGGAGGAAGATTGTGGCAAAAAATGGTTGGCTTGGAGATGGCTACAAAGCCCCGGGGGCTGTGTCCCTGGAGTGGGGTCAGTGTGTGACATGGCACCCGCTCCCCTGTGACGATCTGCAGCTTGGGAGGTGTGCGGAGCCTCTCCCAGCCCGGCCGGAGGCTGCGCTGCTCCTGGGCGCCGCAGGTGGGACGAGGGTCTGGGTGCAGGCCCGGGGTGCTCTGGCCTTGCTCCCGGCTGGGGAGCGCCGTGGGGCCGGATCGCCCGGGTGCAGCGGGTGGGCTGAGCAGGTCCCCGGCGCTGGGGACAGCCGGCCCCGGCCGAAAGCGCCGCTCTGGCCTTTCAAAGCCTTGGCCTTCCCCTCGGTGCGGCAGAGAATAAACAGACCCGGCACCGCCACGCGGGACTTCTGACTTTCTGCCTTTTGGTTCTAATTACCCAAGAATGTCTGGTCTGTGGGGTACTGCTTTGCTTTTTAAGGTTAGTTCCCCCTTCCCTCTTCCTCCCACCGAAACCCTGAGAGGCTGATTGTTCGTGCTGCTGGTGCGGTGCCGTGCGGTGCTGTGGCATGGTGCTGTGCGGTGCTGTGCGGTGCCGTGCGGTGCTGTGGTGCGGTGCTGTGCAGTGCCATGCGGTGCCGTGCGGCACCCCAGGGAGCAGCAGCATTCCGCGCTGGTGTGGGCAGCAGGTCCCTGGGTGCGGGTGCGTCCCGNAGAGGCTGATTGTTCGTGCTGCTGGTGCGGTGCCGTGCAGTGCTGTGGCATGGTGCCGTGCGGTGCCGTGCGGTGCTGTGGCATGGTGCTGTGCGGTGCTGTGCGGTGCCGTGCAGTGCTGTGGCATGGTGCTGTGCGGTGCTGTGCGGTGCTGTGCGGTGCTGTGGCACAGTGCTGTGCAGTGCCGTGCGGTGCCGTGCGGCACCCCAGGGAGCAGCAGCATTCCGCGCTGGTGTGGGCAGCAGGTCCCTGGGCGCGGGTGCGTCCCGCGGGGCGGCCGGGGCCATGCGCGGTCCCCAGGGAGCTGCCGGCTCCGGAGAGGAGCCCGGGCAGAGCATCGCGCACGAGGACCATCTCCAAGATTTTTCCACTGGCATGCTCGCTCCCCGCTTCTGTAAATAACGCGGTCGGCAGCGGTAAACATGTTTTTCTCGGGAGATTGCTCTTCCTGGAAGAGGTTTCCTGGCGGCAGCTGGGGTAGGGATGGCTCTGGTGCGGCCAGGAGAGCAGAGCAGCGCTGGCAGCCCCGCTGTTGCGTTGGGAAAGGTGTCGGGGTGTTCAGGCTGAGGGCTGATCTGAGGAAAGGTGGGTTTGGGGTGCCCTGCAGCCCCCAGAGGGTTCGGGGAGCAGCGTCAGGCAGAGGAGGAGGAGGAGGAGGAGGAGGAGAGGCTGGAGAGGAGGGAACTGGTTCCTCGCCAGCCTCATGCCAGGGCTAACAATAACCTCTGGAAACATTTCCCGACACGGTTCTCACCAGGGCGGCCCAATTAGTGCCACAGCAGGAGCCCGGCTGGAGCAGAGTCCGTCCTTTGGCTCCGGGGCCGGCTGGTGGGAACAAAATGTTCCCGGCAGGACACGCGGGATGGGAAGAGCCGCTGCGGGGCCAGGAGCCGCGGCCGTGCCGCCGGCACTGTGCACATCCCCGGCTCCAGGCCTGGGGTCCCACGGGGTGCGCGTGGGGACACGGCTCCTGTGCCGTGGGACACCGTGTCCCCGTGGCCGGGCTCGCTGTCCTTCCCCTGCATCCCCACCGGCTCCCCAGCATCCCCGTGCTGGGGTCCCTGTGCCATGGAGGCAGCGGCTCTCCCGGGCTTTGTTGGGGATGTTTATGGGGTTTCGGTTTTCTCCCGGTTGTGAGGCTCTAAGCTCCCTCCTGAGGGAGCGAGTAATCCCTGGCCAGCGGCCCCGGCCCCGCCGCACAGGAGGGTTTGCAATGGCCGACCCGCTCCTCGTGGTGTGGGGAGGGGGCTTGGGCGCTCTGCCTTTGTCAGGGGCTCCCTCCCGTTCCTGAAAAATCAGCAGCAAGTAAAATATTAATGGGCACTTACTGTGTTTTATAGCTACCTAAATTTGGAGGTGGTAAAAAAACCCCTAGTTAAGGGGAAAAAACCAAAAAATTTCCATGACCAACCTCCGTCGCCCTCCCTCACAAAGCCGCTCTTTGTCTTCAGGTTAAATAGAAACCTGCAGAAAATTGCCGAGGGGATTTGTTTTCCTCTCTCCTTGTCTGCTATTGTCCTCGCTGCTGCTCAGGCATTTCCAGCACTCGGGGTCTGCCCCGTCGCTGCCCGGGGTACGGAGCGGGTTTTGGGGAGCGGGGGTGCTGCCGCCTCCCCCTCTCCCCAGAACTTGCTCAGCACTGCCAGGAGCGTTGCACGGGAACCGGGGGCTGCAATCTGCTGCTTCATCTGATGCGCAGGCTGGGCAGGGGTGCCCAGGGCAGCGAATAAACCCCGGTCCCTGCCCGAGGAAGCAACTGGTGACCGGAGCGTGGGGAGGAGCCGCTGCCCCCAGGCTGGCTGGGTCAGGAGGAGCCAGGGATGCCTTGAGCCCCCCAGGAAAGAACCGGTGGTACCTCGCACCACTGGCATCCCCCTGCTGTGCATCCCCCGGGATGCAGGGATGCTGCTGGGGGCATCCCCCCGGGCTGGGGGGGTCCAGCAGGGCCAGGAGCTTTTTAAATAAGAAAGAAGCCAATCCCCGCATCCCGGTAAGCGCTTCCTGTTGGGATTAGCGGGGCTGCCGGGCATGTGTGTGCTTTTTCTTCAGGAAATACCTTCGGAAAGCCCCGCTGGGGTCTCCAGGGCAACCGGTGGCCGCGGCCCCGCACCCCCGCCCTCATTGTCCCTGCGCCGCTTTGTTGGCCGCTTTATTGCCATCGCCACCGCCATCGCACCCGCCGCCCCCGCGCCCGGGGGGCTGCACGCCGGGCCCCTCGCTGTGTGTGTGCACAGACCTGGGGGGCGTGGAGGTGTGGGGGGGGTGAAGGTTAATCTGTGCCGCTCCTCTCCCCAGGGTTGCTGCCCCACGTCCCCGTCCCCAGTGGGGCCAGCCCTGGGGGAGCCGGTGACAGTTATATGCACTTGGTGACACTCTCCATCTGGCTGGTGCTCGGCTCTGCTTTCAGTTCCATTTCAAAGCTGGAATAAAGTAATAAAACCAGCGCGGGCCGCCCTGGCCGTTGCGGCCTGCACCTCCGTTTTGGGCTGGTTTGAAAGCCGAGGAGCGATGTGCAGGGCTGGGGCATTGGGGCTCTGCCCTGCGGGACCCAGACCGGGGAGCTGGGGCTGCCTCCCTGGCCCGAGGAGTTTGGGTTAAGGAGGGAAGAGCAGACAGTTTAGATGTGCCAGATCTCATGTCTGTTTTGCTGCTTTCTGCAGGCAGGCGAGCTGCAGGCGCTGCTGGTGCTCCGTTTGCTCTCCTCCTCCTCCCTTCACCCTGTTTTGCTCAGAGGGGCTGTGGGCGCCCCTGCAGCCTGGCTGGGCAGAGGGGCCCCCCGCCCCGGATCGCCCCTTTGTGCGACGCCGGGAGCGTCCAGAGCCCGGCCGTGCAGCGCCAGGGCAGGCAAGGGCCCGGGGAGCAGAGCCAAGCGTTTGTCTGGCCCATTAAACTTGTGCTAACGTGGCTGCTCGGGGCGAGCTCGCAGCGCCCTGGGCGCAGCACGGGCCGGCGGCTCTGCCGAGGGGCTGGGCTGCACCTGGTGCCGGGGTTTAGGTTACAGAAGAGCAGAACATAAGAAAGAGACGTTTCAGGCGGATGGAGTCCAGTGATCAAACAGGCTCACCCTCGTTAATGTACGTGGGGTACATCGGTACCGCGGCTCCCCGGCTGCAGCCTCTGGTTTTACAGATGCTGCGTTTCCAAGGAGGTTTTGGTGCCTCAGCTGCCGCGGGAGCCGGGCTGCCCAGTGCCAGCAGAGCCGTCCTGGCGGCGGCACTGTCCGTGTGCCAGCGCGGCCCTGCAGCGGCACCATCCCAGCCCGCCCGAGGGTGAGCGAACCTGGACACGCTCATTAGCCTGTGAATTCGTTTGCAGGCCGTTCCCACCAAGCCGCGTTTTCCGCCTCATCCCCGAGTGCCAGAGATGTGCTGTGGGTGAGCAGACGGCAGGGTCCTGCCTTGCCCTCTGCCTCCCCTCTCCCGTCCATCACGCTCGACGCCTCCGCGCGTCCCCGTCACGCTGGTAATGCAGAACAGCTCGCGGGCCGGGGGGAGGGGGTGCTGCCTTTGAAAAGCGATCTGGCCACACGCCGGCGGCCCCCGGCCCCTGCCCGGGCTGTGCGGTGACCTGCAGCCGCGGGGCGATGGCCCAAGGAGCGGTGGCAGCCGCGGGGCGATGGCCCAAGGAGCGGTGGTGCTTGCACGGGCTGCCCGGGGACTGCGCGATGCTGAGCCTGGGTCGCTGTGTCCTCGAGCCTCAGCGTCGGACTGGGCCGGCTCAAAGGTTTTCCTCGCTCCAGGGACCTTTTCTGCCCCCAGGCCCCCTTTGTCCTCAGGCTGTGGGTCCAGCTGGGAGGTGTTTGCAGAGCAAGGGGCTGGCAGGAGCTTCCCCGCAGCAGCACTGCGGGTTTTCCTGCAGAGCTCCCCAGGCAGGAGCCCGTGGTGGCCCAGGGGACAGGCTCGGTGCGGAGGTGACCTCTGCGAGCTCTCACAGTGTCGGGACATTCGTGGGCAGCTCCAGCCACCTTCTGCAGGTTGTTCGGCTCGATAAGGAGTGAGTTTATCGGTGCGTGGGGAGGGGCAGACCTGAGCGCCGAGGGGGCAGCGAGATAAGGGCAGATACGGCCGTGCCTGCGGCTCCGCGTTTCGCCTTGGTTTGGGTTTTGGCGGCTGTTTATCGCTCGCTGACCTTGCTCTGTTTGAGAAGGGAATCAGGACGGACAGGAGGACGTTGTTACCCAGTCCCATGGTGTTCGGACAGACGGCGACGGGACATTGGGACAGTGCTGCTGCGTTGTGCGCCTCGGGAGGTGCCTGTGACTAATCACTTGAAACACAAATCAGAGCTACTGGAAGTGCCCATCCTGCAAGAGAAAAGCAGGGGGAAAGCAGGATTGCAAAAGCAAGACCTTTCTTCTGCCACCAAGAGACTCCCACCAGTCTTCACCTTCCATGTTAAAATATTTTATAACGTCTTATGGATGGATCTGGAGCCATGGCTTTTGCTCTTCTAGCAGCCAAGGAAACGGAATTGTGCCCCTGGACTGTGCACACTGCTCTCCTGTAAGCGCTCAGCAGAAGAAAAAGGAGAAACTCTCAAGCTGCTTGTAGATGTTTTCCCCATGAAACTTCTCAGGAGCATGAAAAGGAGTGGCCAGAAAGCAAAGTGCAGATCATGGTGCTGTAAATGGGAGTTTCTGGAGCGCTGAGCTCTCGTTTTCGGCAGCAGGGAGGTGCTGGTGGGTCCGGGGAGGAGGATGCTGTGGTGACAGCCCTGTCCCCACGCTGCCCGCCTGTGCTCCTGCCTGCGCTGGCCCGGGCAGGGCTGTTTGCCCGAGAGGGCTCGGTGCTGGCACAGACCTTGCAGGCGCAAGGATGAGCTGGGGAAGGGGCTGTGCCTGCCCGGCTCGGTGGGCACCGAGAGGTGGGGGCGATAACGAGTGTTGGTTCTGCAGTGAGACAGCCCCTCCAGCACGCACTCGGGCGCTGCGGCCCTTTGTAGTTAGCTGCTGTTTTGCGAACTGGTGGGTTCTGTGTGGATCCCGAGGGAGAGCTGTGGCTTTGCTCTTGTCCCCATGGCCAGGCTGTGGTGCCTGAAGGCTGCGTGCGCACCAAGCACCTCGGTCCTGAGCTGCGGATCAGCTGGAGTTTGGATGCTTCCAGGCAGTTTCTGCTGGGCTGCCTGCGCGGGGTTTGTGGGGATTTTCAGCCCCCTCTCTGAGATGGAGCAGCTGCACCGCGGAGACCCTCGGCCGTGCCCCGGCGGCACCGCTGGCTCCAGCTCCCAGCTCAGCCCGAGATGCCGTGGAGCCACGGCGATTCCTTCCAGGATGCTGCCGAGCAGCTCTGCCCCCGAGAGCTGCGTCCACAGCGGCACGCAGGACCCGGAGCCACATGGATCAGCCCGTGCTGCTCCTTCCCAAGATGATGCTCGTGCTGCATCCGCCCTGCATCACCACCCACGGAGCTGCAGCAGCCCGAACCCTTCCTTGGGCCATGGAATTCAAAGGGATGGTTTGAAACCCTGAGCTGTGCACCAAGATCCGCTCGTGCACCCCTCGGAGCCCTTGGGGATGGAGCCATGTCCGCACAACCCAGGAGAGACCAGCTCACATAGCAGTGGGATGGAGAGAAAGGATCTTCGTGCTGCTCACACAAGTGTCGCATCGGGGAGCAACTGCAGCAACCCCCGCCCAGGGGGGCTGCGAAGGGGACGCCTGTGTCACCGGAGCTGCCCTGGGCTGAGCTGTCCCCGCAGACCCCGCTCTGCCCGCTGTCCTGGCGCAGCCCCCGGCTCTCCTGCCCCTGTCCCTGCGCTCTAACTGGGGCGGGGGTCCTGGTGGCATGGGGACCCTGGCCCGCTTCGCTGGCTGCTGATGCTGGGGATCCCGGGAGCCCTGCAGCGGCAGAGCCAAGCGGGGCTTTGCGGTTTGAGATGCTCCTGCCCAAGCAGCCGCTGCTGCCTGAGAAATCTCCATTTGCCCGTTTCTCCCCCATTTCAGAGCCCCTGCCATGGCACATGTGCGAGTGCTTTTGAACTCCCCGGCCGGGTCCTGCCGCGGGGGTGAAGTGCTTGGTGCTGCTTGGGGTGCTCGCAGCTCTGCCTCTGCCTCCCCCGCTCTGCAGCCGCCCCTGGACCCCCCGGGCTCGCTGGAGCATCCCCAGCAGCGCATGGTGCCTCATTAACACAGAGCCGCGGCAGCAGCAGCAGCAGCAGCATGGTTTCCTTTGGTCTCTATTCCTTTTCTCCTTTTTTTTTCTTTTCTTCTTCTCTCTCCTAACCCCTCCAGCTCTGCCCAAAGCAAAAATCGAAGTGGAGTCCTACTCGGCCCACCCCGGCGACCTCCTCCAGCTGCGCTGCCGGCTGAGGGATGACGTCCAGAGCATCAACTGGGTGCGAGACGGCGTCCAGCTGGCCGAGAACAACCGGACGCGCATTACCGGGGAGGAGGTAGAGGTCAGGGACGCGGTGCCCGAGGACTCGGGGCTCTATGCCTGCATGACCAACAGCCCCTCGGGAAGCGAGACCACCTACTTCTCCGTCAACGTCTCAGGTTCGTAGTGGCCCCGGGCACGGGGAAGGGGCAGCCCCAGGGCCGGGCTGTGGAGCAACGAGCCTCTCCTCCCCGCTCGCCTTGGCGCGCTCGCCGGCACCCACGCCGGCCATGAGTGCATCTGCCCGGTGAGTTCGGGCAGATTTGGGGTGCCCCGAGGAGCCACCGGCACGGCTCAGGGTCCCTGCCTGCTGCGTGCAGGGGGAGCAGCTGGAGGCTGTCGCGGTTGGTCTGGGGGGGCTGGGGGCTACACAGGAGCGGGTGCGTGCTGGGGGAGCTGAGGTCTGCGATGGAGCCTGAGGCTGGAGAAGGACGAGTGCTCGAGGTGTCTGCGGAACCGTGGGGCGACTCTGTGCCCGCGGGGTATTGGTTGCTGCCTCAGAAGGGTTGGTGGCACCAGGCGTGGGACAGGACCTGTGCGTGGACTCAGAAATCACCCGTGGGGCAAACGGCTGCACGACGTCCACGGCTGTGACACCGGGATGCGGGCGCTGCCAGCCCTGGCTGTGCTGGGCCCACGCACGGCGGTGTCACCCGGGGTCCCCATGGCCCCACCAGCGCTGCCCCAGCCACCACTGGGCTCCGTCCCGTGTCACCAGCCCACGGTGCTCCGGTCACCAGCCCACGGTGCTCCGGTCCCGCTCGGGAGGGCCCATGCACTGATGTTCAGCTGGGACATCTCTTCTCTTGCAGACGCGCTCCCCTCCGCAGAGGATGATGACGATGAAGACGACTCCTCTTCAGAGGAGAAGGAGGCAGATAACACCAAGCCGAACCGTACGTGTGGGATGGGTTAGTCCCAGCTGCCCTGGCTTTGGGGGGGCGAGGGGGAGCTGAGGACACTTCCCAGCACCGCCCGGGACGGAGAAGGGAACACCGGTGTCCGGAGCCGCCCTCCGGCATCCCCGCTCGGCCCTGCCTGCGCGTCCTCGGGTTAAACCGGGAGCAAAACGCTGGAAGCCCCCGTGGTTGGGGGGCCTGGCCGGGTGCCCCCACCTCTGTGCTGACCCCCCCCACTCCGCAGAGGCCATCGCTCCGTACTGGACCTATCCCGAGAAGATGGAGAAGAAGCTCCACGCCGTCCCCGCCGCCAAGACGGTGAAGTTCAAGTGTCCGTCGAGTGGGACGCCCAACCCCACGCTGCGCTGGCTGAAGAACGGCAAGGAGTTCAAACCCGACCACCGCATCGGGGGCTACAAGGTACGGCGGGGGGACGGGGTGGTACAGCAGCGGGGGGCAGCGCCCGTCCCTGCCGGCAGATGCTCGATCGGGCTGGGTGCCCCTCGAGGGGCCGGAGCCAGGGGGCTCGCCCGGGGGGGGAGGATGGGGAAGGGGCTCTGCAGCTTAAGAGGCACCGAGCCCCCTGTCCACGCAGCCCCCAGCAGGGGCAGATGGGCCCCTCTGCCGTTCCCATTGCCAAATCGCCCCACAGCGGTGACATCGGCGGTGACAACGGCGGTGACAACAGTGGTGACCTGGTTCTGGGTCGTGTCAGCGCCGGGGGGAGGGGGCCCGCCTGTCCTTGCGGCTTCGCCTAATCCCCCCGGAGCACAGGGCGGGTGGGCCACGCTCCTCCAGCGTCCAGGGCCACTGTCCCCTGCGGGCAGCCCCAGCCGGGGACCCCCGGTCACCCCACAAGGGAGCACCGTCCCCTTTCTTCATCTGCCTTGGTTTTCTGGAGCGGGGCTGCAGCCTGCCCGGCGTTTGTGCCCCTCGGTGCTGCAGGGACACAGCTTGGGTCACTCGATCACCACTATTGCACAAACGGCATCTGGCCGCGGCCCCGCGTGCCACGGGCTCCAGGCAGGTGCCAGGGACACGCAGCAGGAATTCGGCCACGTCACAGCCCTTGGCCCTGTGCAGCACATCCCGGGGAGGGACGCAGGATCCCAGGGAGCCGGCAGCGCCATGGCTCCCCGGCCGGTGACAGCGCCGTGCCCTGGATAGCTAACGGGGCTGAAATGTGGGGCTGTAGAAATAACCAGTTTCCAGCTGGGAGGGGGGAACGCAGTGGGTTGGGGGTCTCGCCAGGAGGAGCCGGAGCCGGCAGCACGGGGCTGGGAGCAGGAAAGTTGTCCCTGTGCCCAAGCGGGCCCTGGGGAGCCCTCGCAGCCCCCCTGAGCCGCCAGGACCCGTCCCAGAGGGCAGTGCCCGGTCAGCAGCACCCAGGTCCCCGGGGGGTGTCCGGGTGGGTGACGTCCAGCACGGTGCCCGCTGGCCGCGGGGAGCAGCGCCGGTCCAGCCCCGTGGAGCGGCGGGGGAACAATGCCGGTCTGTTCCCTCCGCGCTGGGGCCGCCGCACGGGGGTGTCCCTGCGAGCCAGGCCAGCCCATCGCGCTCGGCTCCCAACATCTGCTTCTCGGCACAGTTGGCTCCGTGCGAGGCTGTCCCGGGACAGCTGGGAGCAATTACAGCTCCTCCGCAGGAGAGGGGAAAGGTGACCTCAGAGGGAGATTGATGTCCTGGCTCTGCGGCGGGGGCCGGGGGCCGAGCCAGCTCTGACGTGTGACCGGCTCTGTCATTGTCCCCGTGTCCCCAGGTCCGCTACGCGACCTGGAGCATCATCATGGACTCGGTGGTGCCGTCCGATAAGGGTAACTACACCTGCATCGTGGAGAACAAGTACGGGAGCATCAACCACACCTACCAGCTGGATGTCGTGGGTGAGCAGCTGGGGGTCACCCCGTGTCCCCACACCCTCCCCGAGCCGCAGCGGGCGCTGCACCCTGCAGAGGCGGGGACAGGGAGTCTGCGGCACAGCCGGTCCCCGGGCAGCAGGGGCAGGAGGTTCACCTGACCCGGTCTGGGGATTTTTAATTGTGGTGGACATAATTTCATAGACCAGACAGAAACTTTTTCTAATCGCCTTATTAGCCATAATTCCCAGCTGGGAAGGCTGGTCTGAGCAGTTCCACATGTGGAGCTGCTCTAAATGCCAGTAAATGAACCATTAAAAATGTGATTTAATTTGATTACACTGAGCAAACTGAAGGGAACAGTCAGGGAGGGGAACAAAGGGGTTTGTTAATGCTGACTCACCGCAGTGGCAGCCGCTTTGTTAACGGCCGGGGCCCTCGTTAGGTTTGTTTGACCTCTGACCCCCAATAGGTGCTGACGTCCCTGTCCCTGCGCTGGGATCTCACCTGTCCCTGTCCCCAGCTCCTCCTGGCTGCTCTCGCCCCACTGCAGGGGGTCCCTGGGGAAGGGGGCACTGGATGCATCGGTTCCCACCCCAGCCGGGGGTCTCCCCGCCTGGGGGGCTGCAGGGTCCCCGGTAAGGTCCCCGTGTCCCCGTCCCGCAGAGCGGTCCCCGCACCGGCCCATCCTGCAGGCCGGGCTGCCGGCCAACAAGACGGTGGCCCTGGGCAGCAACGTGGAGTTCGTCTGCAAGGTCTACAGCGACCCCCAGCCCCACATCCAGTGGCTGAAGCACATCGAGGTGAACGGCAGCAAGATCGGCCCCGACAACCTGCCCTACGTGCAGATCCTGAAGGTACCGCCGGGGAGCTCCAGGGGAGCCGGGGGGAGAGTGCAGGGGGCTGCCCGACCCCTGGCTGCACACGGCCAGCGCATCCCTGAGTCCCTAAAGGCACCGCCGTGGGGCTGGGGGGCGAGCACGGTGCTGGAGATGGGGGCTGAGCCCCCGATCCGTCCCAGCAAGAGCAGCTCCCCTGCTCGCAGCGAGCAAACGGGCTGCGGTGCGAACCCCCGGGGGTGCATGGGTGTCCCCAAGCACAGGGTGCATGGACGTCCCCAGCCGTGTCCCCAACCCCAGCGGTGCAGGGATGTCCCCAGCTGTGCCCCTGACCCCTGGGTGCATGGGGAGCAGGATTACAGCCCCATGGCTGCCCCCTCCTCCTGTGACCCCAGGTACCGGGGAGCAGCCCCCGCGCTGGCAGAGCCGAGGCCGATGCTCCGGCACTGCCGGTGCTCCGGGCGCTGCCGTTGGGGACCACGTCCGTGTGACTCCATGTTGTTGGTCTGTTCCAGCACTCGGGGATTAATAGCTCTGACGCGGAGGTGCTGACCCTGTATAATGTGACAGAGGCGGAGAGCGGGGAGTATGTTTGTAAGGTTTCCAATTATATTGGCGAGGCCAACCAGTCTGCGTGGCTCACTGTCACCAGGCCCCTGGCCACAGGTAATCGGAAGGACGCCCGCCGGGGTGTTTCCTCGCACCGCCGCTCCCCGGCGGCGGAAAACAAAACTCTGGGCTCTCTGGTTTCTGCTGTGTTTCTGGTGCCACAAGCCATGGAAAAACGCTCAGCAGGGCCGGCTGGTTTAGCGCCCTGTGTGTGTCCCGGTGTGTCCCCTGTGCGTGTCCCCGTCTGTGCTGCATCCCCGTCTGTGCCGCCCTCCTGGCCCTCGTGTCTCCAGCAGCCGGCCGGCTCTGCCTGGGGTTGGTTTCTCCATGCAGCCCATGGCCAGCATGTTCCGATGGGCAGGACGCTCAGTTTGGTGAAGGGTTTTTAACCAGCGTGTCTGTAGGTTGGCCGGGATGAGTGGTCATCCCGAGGGTCTCGTAGCAGGTCTGCAGCGGTCTCTGTCTGCTCCCCGCGGCTCTGGCAAATGAGACGGGGCTCTCCCTCCTCTCTGGCCTCCTTCCAAAGGTCTCATGTCGTTTGCTTCTCCGTTTTTTGCTTCCATTTTTCCCTCTAGACGGCTGGCGTTAACACGACAGACAAAGAAATGGAAGTCCTTCACTTAAGGAATGTCTCATTTGAGGATGCTGGGGAGTATACATGTTTGGCGGGTAATTCTATTGGGATCTCCCATCACTCTGCATGGTTGACAGTTCTCGAAGGTATATACTCCTCTTCCTTTCCTCCCTCCTTTCCAGCGTATGCATCACGGTCCGGGAGAGAGCATTTCCCCCCCGTGGCTGTGGGACGGGGCGCGTATCCCCGCACTGTGTCCCCCCTCCCCAATTGGGGTCTGTCCCCCGCTCTCTCCCTGGCCCAGACGATGCATACTCAGGGTATTTAACCAGGGGGTGTGTGTCGCTTCTGCTGCGCTGCCGGGGCCGCTGTCCCTGTCCCCATTGATGCTGCTCCCCGGGCATCAATGCCGCGCGGACCCCAGCCTGATAACTCCGCCAGGGAAGTTTTTGGGGCGCTGTGTGGTGGTGGCCAAAGCCAAAAACTTTCCCTGTTATCAGGCGGTGCTTTGCCAGCCAGGTGCGCTCGGAGGTGGGACAAAACTTCAGCTCCCTCTTACAGCTCTGTCTGGGGCTCTGTTCTTTGGGGGGGCAGGCTGGGGGTGCTGCCGAGGGTGCAATGGCAGCCCCTACCCTGACAGATTCGCCGCGGTTTGCAGCCGCGCTGCACCGTGCCACGTGGCTGCAGCTGCTCTGAGCCATTCACGGCACTGCTGCCTCCTCTGCCACCAGCGGCCACCAGAGCGGGGTCTGTCCCACGGCGGGGGGGACGGGACCCTTCTCCCCGCCAGCCCGGGGGTCCCGCTGCTGCTGGAGCTGCTTCCGCCTGCGCTGCCCGAGCTCTGACAGTCGTTATCGGTAACGCCCGGTACCGCTGCACAGCCCTTCCATCCCTCCATGCACAGGGTGACCCCCGGGCCCCGGGGGACCTGCAGCTGGCAGGGGACCCGAGCCCAGGGGTGCCCGTGGTGCCCCATCGCTGGGGGTGATGCAAGAGCATCCCGAGAGCTCTGTGACATGGCCACTGTCCCCCCACTGCACACCTTCCCCAGCTGACCCCTCCCCAGCCCAGAGCTCCATCCTGCCCTGGGCACGGCCCTCAGATGCGGCAGAGATGTTGCCCAGCAGGGAGCTGGGGGTACCACATGGCTTCCCCACCAGGGTGGGTGCTCAGCGCCCCCGGTCCCTGCCACACACTGCACTGAGGTCCCTGGTGATGCAGAGCGTGTCCCCACCAAGCATGGGGAGCAGCCGGGGCTCCCCCAGCTCCACTCCCCAGCCCCAGGGGCTCACGGGTGCTGACGCCCTGTTCGCACCGAACCAGCTATCGAGGACACCCCGGCCATGATGACGTCCCCTCTCTACCTGGAGATCATCATCTACTGCACCGGGGCCTTCCTCATCTCCTGCATGGTTGTGACCGTCATCATCTACAAGATGAAGAGCACCACCAAGAAGACGGACTTCAACAGCCAGCTGGCCGTGCACAAGCTGGCCAAGAGCATCCCCCTGCGCAGACAGGTAACAGAAAGTAGAGAGGGGGTTTGTTTGCACCTACTGCCCCTCCCAGAGGACCTGAGGTTTCAGGATGAGGATGGTGGAGGGAGACCTGGGACCGTCTCCCCCTGCTGTGTGTGCCACCCTCCCCAGCCAGTGGGGACCGTCAGTGGGTTCTGATGGGTTCTGCCCTGGCCCAGCAGTGCAACGAGCCAGGGGGCTGCACAGCCCCTCCTCAGCCCCCCGGCGGGGTCAGTGGGGTACTGGGGGCCCGGAAGGATTTACAGCAATTTAACATTCCAGCGGAAGAGTGTGTGTTACACACCGAGGAGACAGGAGAACTCCCAGGCTGTAGATTTTTGCGGTATCAGCATGCCGGAAATTAATTAAAAATTACTTCATCTGGGTCCAGCATGGAAGCAGCGCTGATGGGGCCTCACGCCTTTGGGGGGGATGCAGGCAGGGGATGCAGGGGGGGCAGGGAGGGGGGGGGGGGGGGGAGAGGGGGGGGGGGGGGGGAGAGGGGGGGGGGGGGGGGAGAGGGGGGGGGGGGGGGGAGAGGGGGGGGGGGGGGGGAGAGGGGGGGGGGGGGGGGAGAGGGGGGGGGGGGGGGGAGAGGGGGGGGGGGGGGGGAGAGGGGGGGGGGGGGGGGAGAGGGGGGGGGGGGGGGGAGAGGGGGGGGGGGGGGGGAGGGGTGGGGTGAGGGGCGGGGATGCAGGCAGGGGATGCAGGCAGGGTCGGGGTGCAAAGGCTCCTGGTCAGCATCTCTCTGCAGCGTGGCGCCCCACGCTGCGTGAAGGTAACCCACGGTCCCCCCGGCCCCTGCAGGTCTCGGCCGACTCCAGCTCCTCCATGAACTCGGGGGTGATGCTGGTGCGGCCCTCGCGCCTCTCCTCCAGCGGCACCCCCATGCTGGCCGGTGTCTCCGAGTACGAGCTGCCCGAGGACCCGCGCTGGGAGCTGCCCCGCGACAGGTGACGTCCCGGCCCTGGGGACGCGGGCGGGAGCTGGTGGGGACGGCGGCGCTGCTGAGGGACCTGAACCCGTCACGGTCTCTCCCCACAGGCTGATCCTGGGCAAGCCGCTGGGCGAAGGCTGCTTCGGGCAGGTGGTGCTGGCGGAAGCCATCGGCCTGGACAAGGACAAGCCCAACCGCGTCACCAAAGTGGCGGTGAAGATGCTCAAGTGTAAGTGGTGGAGGGAAGGGGGGGTTCCGGTGCGATGCCGCAACCCCAGCTGGGTGTGTGACACGGGGGGACCCAGCCTGACCCCCCAGCCTATACCTATCCCCCCTGTTTTAGCCGATGCCACGGAGAAGGACTTGTCTGACCTCATCTCCGAGATGGAGATGATGAAGATGATCGGGAAGCACAAGAACATCATCAACCTGCTGGGTGCCTGCACGCAGGATGGTGAGGATGTGCGGGCCGGGGGGGCTGACACTGTCCCTGGGGACACGGGACCCCCATGCCGGGGTCTGGCCGCTCATCCCGCTGTCCCACAGGTCCCCTCTATGTCATCGTGGAGTACGCCAGCAAGGGCAACCTGCGGGAGTACCTGCAGGCGCGGCGGCCCCCGGGCATGGAGTACTGCTACAACCCCGCCCGCGTCCCCGAGGAGCAGCTCTCCTTCAAGGACCTGGTCTCCTGCGCCTACCAGGTGGCCCGCGGCATGGAGTACCTGGCCTCCAAGAAGGTGAGGGGCTCTCGGGGGGGGGACGCACCCAGCGCTCCCAGCGCGTTTCACTGGGGGCTTGGGGCCCGGCTGACGGCCCCGCGCTCGGTCAGTGCATCCACAGGGACCTGGCGGCCCGGAACGTCCTGGTGACCGAGGACAACGTGATGAAGATCGCTGACTTCGGGCTGGCCCGCGACATCCACCACATCGATTACTACAAGAAGACGACAAACGTGAGTGGTGGGCGATGGCGGCGGTGCTTGCTGTGCCGGGGATGTCCCAGCACGGTGACACGGAGCCAACGGGGGGCTTTCTGGGGTGCCAGGGCCGCCTGCCGGTGAAGTGGATGGCCCCCGAGGCGCTGTTCGACCGAATCTACACCCACCAGAGCGACGTGTGAGTAGCAGCCGCGGGACATCTGCTCCCTGCCCGGCGTCACGGCCGTGGGCTGGGCCGGGGGACGGGGAGGTGAAGCTGCTGGTGGAGGGGCAGCCCTCACTTGTCCCCCTCGCTTGTCCCTTTCACCCGGGGGACATGGCCCGTCTTGGCCACTCCATCCAGCACCGCTCTCGCTGCCTGCACCGCTGCCTGCGTCTGGCAGCATCCCGCTGCCGTCCCATCCCGCTGCCGTCCCATCCCGCTGCCATCCCATCCCGCTGCATCCCATCCCGCTGCATCCCATCTCACTGCATCCCATCCCGCTGCCGTCCCATCCCGCTGCATCCCATCTCACTGCATCCCATCCCACTGCCGTCCCATCCCGCTGCGTCCCCCCCAGCGCCCGCCGGTGAACACGATACACACCGCGGCAAAGTGCACCAGCTGTGATCCGTCTTAATTAAATGGAAATACGATTAGTGCCAGCAGACAAAATACAGGATGTTTCAAAAAGATGGACCCCATTTGAAATCACTATATCTCTGCAACCACCAGCCGCCCATGAATAAAACTCTTAACAGTGTGCACAGCAGGTGGAGGGAACACAGAGCATTTATAAAAATGTTACAAAAACTTGATAACTCCTTAAACCGTTGTTAAATATTTGTGTGATTGTAACACGTTGGGTCCATCTTTTTGAAACACGCTGTATTTTGTACCACAATTATATTGGGCGATGGGACTCGTTTGCCTTTGTGAATCAGCTGTTAGTGCTTGTCCCTCCCAGCAGACTCCTGTGGGTACCCGGAGCTTTGCGGAGGGGCTGTTGCCCCACGAGGGCTGTCATCCCTGGGCTGTCATCCTGGGGCTGTCACCCCTGGGCTGTCATCCCTGGGCTGTCATCCTGGGGGTGTCACCCCTGGGCTGTCACCCCGGGGTGTCCAGCGTGTCCCCTGGTTCCTGGCAGGTGGTCCTTCGGCGTGCTGCTCTGGGAGATCTTCACGCTGGGCGGCTCGCCCTACCCCGGCGTGCCCGTCGAGGAGCTCTTCAAGCTGCTGAAGGAAGGGCACAGGATGGACAAACCCAGCAACTGCACCAACGAGCTGTGAGTGCGGCCGGGGCCGGGGCCGGGGCGGGGGGGACGCCGGCACCGCCCCGCGTGCAGGGGCAGATGTTCCCAGTTACTTTCCTGGCAGTTCCCTGCAAATACATCAGCTCAACCTGTTTGTGATAACTGATGCCTCCCTTCGGTATTTCCCAGCAGGGGTGAATCCCGGGGTGACCCCAGCTCAGCATCCCCTCCCAAAACAGCCCTGTGTCCCCCCCGGTGGATGGGCAGGCAGGGACTTCCCTCCTTCCCACACGCAGCATGATTAGCCCTAAATAATGCAATAGTGTATAAATATAGATAAATGTAAATATATAAATACCTATAAGTATAAATATATAAACATGTAAATATATAAATACCTACAAATACATAAATATAAATAGCATATAAAAATGCAATAGCGTCTTTAGGACCTTTGCTGGCCGCGGGCTCAGCCCTCGCCCCCTCTGCCCGCAGGTACATGATGATGCGGGACTGCTGGCACGCCGTCCCCTCCCAGAGACCCACCTTCAAGCAGCTGGTGGAGGACCTGGACAGGATCGTGGCCATGACCTCCAACCAGGTAGGACAGACACGGCCGCCAGCCCGCGCCCCGAGCCCTGGTGGGAGGTCCCCTGCCGAGCCCTCTGTGTCCCTCCCAGGAGTACCTGGACCTCTCGGTGCCACTGGACCAGTATTCCCCCGGCTTCCCGGCCACGCGCAGCTCCACCTGCTCCTCGGGCGAGGACTCTGTTTTCTCCCACGACCCCCTCCCGGACGAGCCGTGCCTTCCCAAGCTGCCCCCCCAGCACACCAACGGCGGCCTGAAGCGACACTGAGGGTGGCCCTGCCACCGAGGACTGCCGCACCGCGCCGTGCCGCACCGTGCCATGCCATGCCGTGCTGTGCCGGTCCCGCGGGCTGCCGCGCTCAGCCGTTGCAGGACGGGATCAGAGACAAACCGCAGCATCTCCCGTAACCGAACCCGCCCACCCCTCACGCTCCTCCTGCCGCCTCCGTCGTCAGCTCCCTGCAGCCCAAAGCTTTTGTTCTGGTGGGTTTTTTGGCGTTCCCATTTTTTTTTTTTTTAAATGCAATGTTCCATAAACTCTGTGCTTGGCTCTTTCCACTTGGTTAAGCCAAAATCCTCTCCGGTGGGCAGCGCCCGGCCAGGGCACCGGCCACGCAGCCCGGGACAGCGGGTCCTAGCAGGGCATGGGGAGCCGGGCTTAGCTGGGCTTAGCTGGGCTTAGATGCGCCTTGGAGAACTCGCTAAGCCGGGACCAGCGCCGGGTTCTGCTGTCACGCGAGCCGGGAATCCCACTGGTGTGCCGGGAACCCGCCAGTGTGGCCCCGCCGCCCCGGGGCTGGTCCCGCAGCTCGGCAGCACCAGCACCCGCAGGCTTTGCCGACCCAACGCCGGCACCGGGAGGCGGGAGCCGCGGCGCGTGCGTTTCTCAGCACTGATGGAGGTGGCCAGATACAGCAGTGCTCAAAACAAATTCCTGTGTACATAGCTAAAATATGTATAAATATGAATATATATTTACATGTCTTTTTAAAAGGGTTGTTACCAGAGATATACCGGTTGGGTAGTAAGGTACTAGTGGCTGGTAGATATCAGTTGCTACAAAAAAAAAAAAAAGTTCATATATTTTGCTACTTTTGCTGTTTTTATTTTTTTAAATTATGTTCTAAACCTATTTCAGTTTAGGTCCCTCGATAAGAATTGCTGCTGCTGCTTCAGTTTTATATGGGGTTGTATTAAACAATAATAATAACGTGTCGATGCCTTTTGGGAATACGTTGTCATGACGTGCCTGGCCTTGCCCTGGCCCCCACGTCCCCCTGTGCTCCGGGGCCGGGCACCGTGGTCGTGCCCCCGCGGTTTGGGCAGTGCCGGCGCTGGGGGTGCCCGGGGGCTCCCTGGGGAAGGAGCGGGGGCTCGGGGGTCACGCCGGAGCAGTGCCATGTGTCACCAACACCCCAACCCCGCTCGGTGCCCCGCGGGGGACACGGGCGATGCCACCAGTGCCTTACCGGTGCCCGGTTTGCCGTGCCGGGGAGGACGGGGCAGACGTCCCACGTGTGTCCCTGTCCCTCCTCGTCACTGGTGTTGAGACCAGAGCCAGGACGCTGTTACTTGAAAAGTTTATTTTGCCTTTGTATGGAGAAATATTATTTGTTGTAAACTCTTCTGTACTGAATCTGGAATTCTTGTAATTATTAAAGACTTTATCCAAGACTTTGCCAGCCGTTCCTGAGCCGGCGGGAAGATGCTCTGGGCTCTAAAGCTCATCCAAGCTACCAAAACGACGTGTGTGTGACTGCGATGGTGTTGGAAAGTGTCACCTGGTGGGTCCCTTCGCAGGGTCCCCCTGCACAACCACCGGCCTCGCCCGCCCTTTTAAAAGCATCTGCTTGTTGCTGTTTCCCTGTGTAAATTAAATCGATCAGCTGTGCTCTGCCCCCCCCACCCCCCGCTCTCCCCCCCTAAATTAAGTAGAGCTTTTAATCAAGTGATTTATGTTGAATTCACAGTCCTGGATTAAACTGGCAGCCCAGGCGGGGGGAGTGGGGCTGGGGGGCTCCATAAATCACCGCGCTCCCCGGGGCTGACTTGGCGCTGGGATGGAGCCCGTGTTTACATCACCAGCAACCGCTGCTCTCACCGTCTCCTCATTTCCTGGGGTTACCAGGAGGGCAATTAAATATGATAATAAGCAGAGCAGCTCCAGCAGCGCGGGTAACGCACAGGGAAGGGACGGGCACCCGGGGCTGGGGGTCCCCTGGGCATCCCCTGGGGACCTGGGGGCTTGGCCGGTGGCTCCTGCAGAGCCCTGGGGACCCCGCACAGAGCCCTGGGGACACGGCGCTGCCTGTCACCCAGCCGCAGTCCCGGAGGGCTGCAGGGATGGGTGTGATGGGGTCCCTCGGGAGATGACCCCAGGACAACAGGGTATGGCAGGGGCCCCCGAGCGGGTGGCGGGGGACACTGGGTGTCGGTGGCCGCCAGGCACTGAGTCCAGGACCGCGCGTTGGGCTCTCACAACACGCTTTGTCTGTTCCCCTCCTCGCCTCCCTCTTTCTCTCCTTTTAAAGCCTCCGGCTGTGCAGCACCCAGACGATCCCCTGGCCCCGGCCCAGGCCCTGGCTGCTCCGCCTAGCGCTGAGCTGGGCTTTGTCCGCCCGCCAGCCGCAGCGAGAGCCTTCCCCGCGGTTCCACCTTGATGTGGGGTCAGTGGGTCCCGGCGTCCAGCTCCAGCCCCCTGGCCACCCACAGCCTGGCGAGGGGCCGGGGTCAGCGGAGCAGATGCAGCCAGATGTGCACAGCTGCAGGAGCGGATGCCCCTTTGTCCCCTGACACCCCATCCGTGGGGGTGCTGGGCACGAGGTGATGCGGAGGCAGATGGGGGCAGCACCCGGGTCCGTGTCCCAGCCTGGTGGGATGGACAGGGGACCTGCACCCCCCGCAGCCCCAGCAGCCCCCCAGGGCTCCATCCTGTACGGTTTGGCCACGCAGCCCCCGTTCTACAGGACTTGAGGCCGGTGTAAACCTCCGTCTCCTTTGTTACAAACGTACAACAGAGGCAGAAAGCCTGCTCGGAATGCAACGCTCGAATACAGGAGGCTATAAATCTCAACCTTTGTTGTGCTTGGGCCTCACTAAATCAGTGCTTTTCCCCCTGAATATTAATCTACTATAAAAGTGCTGAGCGGTGCATCTTTCCCCACGGCGCTCTGCGGAAGAGGCTGACGCAAGGACCGGGGCCGGCTGTGGCACGGGGGATGTTTCCACCCGGCATCCAGCAGAAATCCCGCGTGTCCCGAGCAAACCGCTGTCCCCGCGCCGGGGGGCGAGCGCTGGTGGGATGGCGGCACACACGGTGCCGTGGAGCCCGGCTCTGAGCCGGGACCAGCGATACGTGGGGGTGCCCAGGGGGAGGATGGAGCGGCGGCGGGGCCGGCTGTCCGAGCCGAGGGGAGGCTGAGAGGTGTTTGGCACCAGCGAGGCTGGAAAAGCTCTCCGCACGCCAAAGCACACACGGCCTTGGAGCTCTGCAGCGGTTAATTTGCCCGACTTTGCAGAACAGAATCCAGTAATTTATTGGGGCTCTGCTGGGTTCGTTTCCTCTGCTCACTCGGGGGGGTCGTGTAGCAAAAACTGCTGACTCTCCCTTTTTTGTGCCTGTGGGTAAGGGGGGTGCCGGGAAGGTGCCAGGGTGGAAGCAGCTGGGGGTGTGCAGGGATCTGTGGCCTGCAAACAGGTTTGTGCAGAGCTGTGTCAGTGGCCCATGGCTTCTCTGGGTTCACCCACCGCCGCCTGGCTCCAGTGCCCCGCTCCCCCCGGAGGAACCGCAGGTCTGCTCACACTTTGTGCTCGCTCAGGGTGTTCAGGGTCTGCTCACACTTTGTGCTCAGGGTGTTCAGAGTTTGCTCACGCTTTGTGCTCAGGGTTTGCTCACACTTTGTGCTCACTCTCAGGCTGAACTCCGAAGTTGGTGACTCCGCTGTGCAGCTGGGGGTCACCGCGGGAAAACCAGGGAAGAGCACACCCCAGCTTCCAGATCTTTCTAAATTAAAAACACCGGAGGAAAACAGACGTGGAGCGACTCCTCGCACACATCTGCACGACGTGGGCACGGCAGAGCGCAGCGGGGGCCGGGGCTGCGGGGACACCGTTGCTCGCCCACGGGTGGGATGGGCAGCCGAAGCCCCAGGTGATGCCGCGGGCTCCCCGCCAGCCCCTGCTCACTCTCCATCTGCAGAACCTCTCAGCAGAGGAATGTGCGGCTCCCTGTGGCCAGCAGGCCGCCTCTGCCTTCCTCCCGCCAGCCTCCTCCTCTCCCTCCGCCCCGCGCAGGAGCATCCAGGGAGCCGGGGTGGGTGCATCTGGGATGGGCACAGGGCTGGGGGAACCCCTGTCCCCAGCACACGGACCCGTCCCCATCATCTCTCATGCACTGCGGGACGCTCAGGAGCTGCCGGACCCTCTGGGCGAAGCCGCTGCTCTGCAGGCTGGCTGACCCAGCTGGGAAAGCAGCCGCCGGAGGAACCATTACCTGATCGTTTCACCTCAGACTTCCCTGGGTGGCTGTGGACACTGCCAGGAGTTCAGTCGGGTTCAGAAGCTGGAGCAGTCACAAGCCTGGAACACGGGGCGGGAGAAGATGACTTCCCTCATTATCCTGTGTTATGTGGCATAAGATGTTCCCCTAAGATGTATTTAAGGACTATTGGAGTGGCAGACTTGCAAGGGAACATTACCCATTTGCAGGAAATTAAGGGTATTATCTCAGTAATTTTCTGCCTACCTCTTGCACGGCGCCTGGAAAAGCCCCTGACAATTTGAAATTGAACTCTGATTTCCCCAAACACCCTGAAAACTTCCCGGCTGGCAGGGGGCGTCTCCTCCGGCTCCCGAGCTGGGTGCACCCCAGGATGCCGGGACCCCGGGACCCCTGGCAGTGCTGATGGTGCAGCTGCGGCAGCAAGGACAGAAAAGCCTTTCCCGCTCTGTGCTCCTGTTGTCCCCAAGGGCCCGTATCAGCTCTGCAGCAGAGAGTTCGTCCTGCTTCAAAACCAGCTCTCCCGAGCCGGTCCCTGCGGGGTTGTCGACCCCAAGATGCTGACGGGCTGATGCTGCTCAGCTGGTGCTGGGCCGGGTCCGTGTGGACGGTGCAGGGTTGGGGCAGGGGAGGACGAGCCTGTTCCGTGGTGCATGGCCCTGCTGGCTGCACAGGGCTCTGGGCTTTGCAGCTCAGCTGCTGCGAAGAAAACAGAAACCTTTGAGGTCTGGTCGGTGCTGAAAACACTTCATTACACTGCACTAATGAGTGGCTGATTCTGGGAATTTGGAATTCCTCAGCCGGGCTCTGGCGAGAGGGCATTTCTGGGTAACGCTCCCTCCTGTGGCTCTTAATTGCCCCTGGAAATACAAACAACTTCCCACCCAACCTTTGCCTCCCGGTGGAGACGTGGCCGGTGCTGCCGGGCTGCATGCGAGGGCCGGGCTCCCCGGGGGCCGCTCTGCGCTGCAGCCAGCGCTGGAAAACGAGACAGGCCTCGCAAGGCGTCCTGTGCATGCGGATTTTCTGTGTTGCTTGGGGAGCTGGGACCCGGTGGGGCTGTTGGCAGGAGCTGCTCCCGGGGTGGCCCCTGCAGCCTAGGGGGGGTGGCCGCAGATGCAGCGGGGAGCAGAGAGCGAGCCCCGTGCAGTGACCGGTGTGGCCCGTCTGTGCGGGATCTGAGCGTTCTGGATACTGGTTGCTGAATGTCCCTTGCGTCTGGCGGCAGGATCTGTGTAAACCCAAGGGGTTTCACAGACGTCTGCCCCCGGGATGTGCGGGGTTTTGCATCCATTTCAAAGGCTTTTGCAGGTTTCTGCCGGGCAGCCCCAGCTCTGGCCCTGGGCTCACAGCCCTGCCTGGCTGGAAGATGCCCCGGGGGGGAGCTGGGCACGCAGGGGCTCAGGGACAGGGGGGTGACCCCAGACAAGGCGGTTTAGCTCCCAACAGCTCATTTGGGACTTTTCACCGCAGCATTGGCTGGTGCTGCTATCTGCCGGCGGGAAGGGGCCGCGTCCCAGTGCCGGACCAGCGGCCACTGCCTGCAGAGACAGGGGTGCTGGTGCTGGGACAGGGTTGTGGGTGAGGGGACGTGGGGCTGGCAGAGCCCCCAGCGCAGCCGCGGCTCCCAGTGCCGGGACAGCACCAGCCCACGTTCATTTACGCGGCTCATACACAGGCTAATTACTTCCCGCTGCACTAGAAAGACACGTCCCTTGGTGACAGCGATGTGAACTATCGGCCGCTGGAAAACGGGGCGTTTGGGGCAGTGTGGCGGAGCTGGAAAAATCACCGATGGTGATGGAATTGTTGTGTGTACCCGCTGGTTTGGGACAGGGATCAATCCCCTCCCATCGCACGGTTCAGTGAACCAGGCTGGCTCTGCGAGCCCAGTTTGTCTGCTTTAATCACAGACTTTTCCTTGCAAGGCTCTTCCCGCTTACCTTGAATTCAGGAGTTCCATCTCGCTGTTTACATGCTTCAGCCATAATACAGAAATCACTCGCGTTCCTTGAGTTCTGCACACTCCTCTCGGTGCTCAGCACCAGCGAAATCTTGCACTGAACACTTGGTGTTACCAGGGAGACGAGGCTTCTGCTAAATGCACATTTTATTGACATAACGTTTATTCTCATTTACTGACCGCTGATTAACACAAATATTCAGAGCTACGTACTGGCTGCACGAGCGGTCGCATGTGGGAACAGCTGAGGATGTGGGACCGGAGCTGATTGCACAAACTGCTGCTGCATCGCTAGTAAGAGCCTCAATCACACGTTTAAAGTGCAGATAACACCTGACCGGCTTTTTTTGAGTCAATTGCTCTAAAGGCTGTCTGACCTCTAGAAATGATATTTCGTTCTGCTTAGCACCAAGTCTAACGTTAATTTTACAGTAAGTATAAATATACGTATATTTAAAATCCATCATGTGAGTAATTTCTGTATATTTACATAGGACAAAGTAAAAAAAAAAAAAAAAAAGTTAAAAACAGCTTTTCAGTAGAGTCTACCAAAAACCTAGTCAACACCAGAGCGAGGAATCACTTTGTAAAGTACAGCAAGTCTGAGAGCACTTGCTGCTGTGCTGAGCCTGACAAGGTTCAGCCAAAGGAGATGTGTAGGTCCCCAGGGTGCTGCCTTGCACAACCCGTCAGATCCTAACACCGCGCGGCTCTGCCGTGCGCAGCCGTTGGGCACCCGCTGCAGCTCGTCCCGGTGACACAGGCGCTCCCGCCGTTTCTGCACCGCGCTCTCCGCTCCCGAGTTCTCGAGTCCTTCCAGCAGCTCAGCTCAACCATGCACAGCAGCGTCAGCCACCTCGGTACGAGTGTGACAGTTCATGCAAGGGCTACGCGGGTCACTCTGTGCACTGGTTATCAGTTAAACCGCGCTAACTAGGATCAAGAGTTTGAGCTTAACCGTGGCAGCAGAGCAGGCTGCAAGCCCTGGATATGTGGGTAGGGTCCTGCGGAGGATTTCAAACTGTAGGCTTGCAGCCTAGCTCATCCTGTACCCAGGCCTTTGTGACAGCGACAAGCTGACTCTCCTAAGGTTTAGAGTACCTGATCAGTAGGAACACAAATAGTTGCATCATAATTTAGGTATTTACAGCATAAGTTAAACTGGTGGGGGCAGGGGATCCAGTCCAAATGAGGAGCCAGTGCCCTGCGACAGCCTTGGCCTGGCCGAGGAGTAAGCGTGGAACAGACAGAGAGCCCCGAGGGTGCTGGCACCTTGTTGTGCACGGCAGCCTCCTGGAAAATCACTCTTCCTTTTCCAGGAGGCGCAGACACCGAAGCTGTCCTGTCGCAGCACTGCACAGTCCCCGCGGGCTCCAGCCTAAACCCCGTTGGCGCCGGCCTTGCTGCTCTGAGACGCTTCCAGTCTAGTCTAGAGGGAAGAGAAAGTCGCAGGGTGAAAGAAAAGGCAAATCACTGTAGAAATACTTTTACAGATACAAAATGCATTAATACTTCTGACAGAAGTCACACGTGGTATTTTTGCATTCAACAGCTATCAAAGCAGTTCTTGTCCACAGCTTCTCCAGTCGCTCCTTGAACTTAACGTTCACATCATCTTGTAGCACAAATTTCCAGTGTTTGTCTGTTGTGTGATGAACACTCTCCTTTGGAAAGTTTAAGACTTTTTAAAAGCTTACCTCTTGTGGGGGAGGCTTAACTGACATCTCTGGGATTGGCAATTTCTCTGTTGTCTGAGACACAAACTCTTCATTCTTTAAAGAAAAAGCAGCTTTAAGTCACAGAATCCTCTCAGAAAACCAAGCTCTAGCTAGACGCCGTACCATCCCTTCTCCTGTCTGAGCAAGGCTGTTCCCCGCAATGCATGTTTGTGAAAGATGCATGTTGGTGTTTCCATCATTTCCCCTACACTATTTAACAGCACTATTTGGAAATATTTCTAGCAGTTGACACAATATTCTCCTTTAATTTTGGCTGCTGCTTTTATTAGCTTGGACTAATTGAAGGAATTCACTTCAGCCTTATGCCGAGAACCACGTGCTCTGGTTTTCTTACTCCAGGTATTTTGGCTCTTTTTGTCCCGGACAATTCCCCAGGAGAGCTGAAAACAAGTCATCGTAACTGGCTTCTCTGAGCTAAATGCACCTGGATTGAAGTCTCTGTATTTCTGTGAATACAGCAACTTGCAGACTGCTCTTTTCTAACCTTTCTTCCCTGTACAACGGGGGCAGGATCCACCAGCATCTCCCGACCTTCAGGACCAGATGTCACCATTTCAGCAGTTCCACTTATCTACGGAAGAACAGACAGTTCAGCACAGTTACAACTTCAGTCCACTTGGAGGATCAAAGAACAAGATTCATGTCACAGTACTTCATTTTTATAATGTGTAATGGTTAAACCATTAACCTGAAGGTTTTATTCAAACAACGCACCTTATTTTGTGGAACCGGAACAGACTGTGGCTTCACATCTATTAAATACAAGGCACGGGAAAGCAGGAGCAGGGAAGGTGGAACGTTCTCTTTTAAATGCAGATCCAGCCACTGTGAATAGGAAACAGAAGGAAAAGTTATTTCATATTGGCTTGATATAGTACTCTTTGTCCCTAAAGATCTTAAAGCTATCTTCAGTTTGGCCAATACAGCTTTAAGTTACCACAAAGAGCAGAAATAGTTTTGCTGAGTTAAGAATACCACGTGGCATGCACACTAGAGAGCAGGTTTCCAGCTACTAGTGAGCTACCAACATCAAACAGCCAAGTACTTTGAATTATCTACAGCTTACCTGAAACACAGCACCTACAGCAGCATCTGTAAACTGCTCAAATGCTGAGAAAGGTCTAGTGTGGGCTCTACTGCAAGTCTTGGCTACTTTAGAAGCTTAAAACATATTCCACCCCCCCACCCCTCTTCATCCTGCTTCTAGCTGGCCCTGCTGCTGCTTGTAAGGCATAATCTGGGTGCTTCATGCCTTAAAGCTCTGCTGTGTGCAAAAACCTCCCTGCACATGAGCGGAGCAGAGCACACTTGCCTGTCTGAGCTGCTCCTTGAGCTGCTCCTCCGAGAGCCCCAGCGAGCGCATCCCCCGGGCCCTGCAGGCGCTCTGCAGCTCCGACACGCTCAGCCCGCCGACTCCCTCCTTGGCAATCATCTGAAACGAAAAGGAGCGTTCCACCTAGGCACCGAGTGAGCCGAGCCCCTCCTTGACTTGATGAGCTTGAGCCCAAAGACATGTCTGTCTGTGCAGGTAAATGCGCATCAAGTCCCACCAGCACAAAGGTGAGACAGAAGTGACTCTGTACGTAATGCATTTTGTCCTTAACAGTGGACAGGCTTCAGAGGATGGAAAACTTGGATCCTCATTTATTTTTTTTTTCCCAAGTACTGATAATTTCACTATTACATGTGATCCTACAGGTTTGAAGAATTCACTCAAAGATGGGTAACCCTGAGAACTGTGAGGACTGCAGGCTTGAAAGCTGAACCTGTGGTTAAGCTGCATCTGCCTTTCAGGACTGGCTGCCTCTTACTAGTGATATTTATTCCAGAATTGGAACCTCCCTTTTTTACAAGTTAGTGTGACTCCAGACAAAAACATAAGGGCATTCTAAACAGTGACAATATCTGCAGTGCCCCACTTGTTGGGGTTCACCAAAGGCAGCAAGGGCGCAGGAAGATTAACTTCTATTTTTTTTTCTGGAAACTGTCGAGAATCTGTCCCATGAATATTAAACTCCACGTCGGAGGATGGCGCGTGGGCAGCGACACACTCCTGAAGCAAAGCAGGCGGCCTGTGACTCAGAGGGCAGAACCCGAGACTGCGAAAAGCGTGCGTTCCACCCCAGCAGCCACATCTGCACTATTTTAAACTTACTTCATCATCTGCCTTGATGGTTCTGAGTCTCAGCAGGAGCTGAAAGCGGAGCAGGTTGTTGGTGCCGATGGGCTGCAGCTCAAGCAATTTGCAAAGAGCTACGAGCTGTGGCCGCTCCAAGTGTTCCAGGGTCAGCTCATCCTCAAACAGCTTGGAGAAGCGCACGATCTCTTGGGTGCTGGGCCGGTGGCCGGTGTGACGAATCTACACAAAGCAGAGGCACCAGGGCCAAAGTAAAACAGAATGGCAGGTTCTGAATCCTCTTCCCCCTCCAAGGAAGGAGCCCCTCCTGTTTCTCACACTGGTGATCCCTGTTCCCATCTCTCAATGGAAACAGAATTACATAGTTAAAAGGCCAAAGTGAAACAGTGTTCTTGAGCCACAGCTTAAAGGATTTCCCAGCGTGAAGCTTTGGCTGTTGTTCCAGGATGGAAATGCCCGTCTGTACAACCCAGTTTTATCAGGCTATGAGCTGTGAGAGGGAGCCCAGTTACCAACAGCTGACGGGACAGCTCTGCGCTGCCAAACCTCTTCGTATCTTCACACAAACCCCACCCTCGCTGCCCAAACCAGCAGCACTAAAGCTGCTGCCAGTACTGCTGTCGTCATCCCAGCACAGCCCGGCTCACCTGGTGCACATAGGAAGAGAATTGTTTGCCTTGTCCTGTATCCGCCTTGTTCCTTTTGGCCATCTCTGCCACGGTCTCCTGCAGGAACTTTGCTAACTCCAGCTTTGCACTTAGCTTCTTCTTCTGCTTCTCTTCCTTCATGAAGGGAACAAAACATAATTTAAAAGTCCACTTGAAAATCAGAAGGGATCTGGGGAAAGAGATGAAATCAGACAAAGTGCAAGCAAAATAGGCTTCAGTTACTGTAGAAAATGGAATTGCTGTGCACTTCCCTACAGGTCACTGTTTACAGAACGATCTTCACGTTCTGCTCTCCTGTCTAGGAATAAGCCAGGAACAGCTGACCCAGACGTGTGCAAGGATGATACTCATTAACAACATCTCTTTATGCAGCTGCACAGGCATTCTAACGAGCTGGAACATGCAGTCTGCATCTCTAGACACAAACCTACCTTTTTTGACTCTGTCTCAAACGTCGAGGGCAGCATTTCGGGAAAGAGCTTCAAGAACACAGGTAACAGGAACTCCATGAAGGGGACGATGACGAACACGAGGAAGGGAACCAGGCGGAAGAGATCCGCGCACGTTCGCAGCAGCTGCACAGAGAAGAGCACGGCAGAAATTATTATTCAACCAGACCAAAAAGAAAAGTGTTCCAAATTGGAAACTGAGTGGTTAAGTTTCTTTCATTGCAGTCAGCCTCCCAATGCATTGCTTTAGCAAGGCGTTCACGTGTCTGGCACTTACCCTTCGCCTCTCTCTCCTGGTGAGGACCTGACCGTGTAGCAGCCTCCACACCATTCTGGCAGCCACCTTGGTGTCGATCCACAGCAAGTGGAACCCGTTGTAATAATGTTTCAGCTCATCCACCACCCTTTGGCGCAAGGACCTTTTTCCTGCTGGAGTCTCTATGATGTTTTTTGTTGGAGTTTTAGCAGGTTTAGTGTCCCGGTTCACAGCACTTTGGTGGGGCGGAGGGTCAGCCCGGGGCTCCTGACGCGAGCAGGCGGACGTGTGGAACATTTGCAGGCCGGTGCCCAACTGTGCACAGCGCAGCCATCGCTGCTTCTCAGGGTCTCTGATCAAAGTCCGCTTTAGATGAGAATCCACAAGTTGGACAAAAGCAAGTGCTGAAGCATACGGAGGACTGGAGTGCACAAGAAGGTGGCAGCCTCTGAAACTGGAGAGATATTCAAGTAATAGTGGCTAAGGTACCTAAATGTTTCAAATCACTGTTCTTAGTGCCAAATTAATCTTGTGAAATGGATCTTGTGGCTGCTTCAGCAACTGAGATTCCTGTCCTTCAGCAACAGGCAAAACATTGAGACATTGTCTCACGTTTAAAACTTTTCTCTTTAGGGGAGAATAACTCAAGGTTTCAGGCTGCCTCTGGGAAGCCCATTGACCAATCGCATTGGCTACAATTCGCGAGTTGCAAAGAAAAGCCAAAGCCCCTTTTCTCACCAAGTATTTATTAATGGAACAGAGTTCTCTGTGCCTCCTGCCCCTTCCCTCCCCCAGGAACTGGAAGAGCCAGGCTGAGTGCTGGAGAGGTGAGGTGGTTTGATATCAGGAACAATTTCTTCCCCAAAGGGCTGTGGGGCATTGGAACAGGCTGCCCAGGGCAGTGCTGGAGTCACCATCCCTGGACGGGTTGGACAGACAGATGAGGTTCTCAGGACATGGGCAGCGCCAGGGGTGGGTTATGGTTGGACTCGATGATCTTGAGGGGCTTTTCCAACCAAAACGATTCTGTGGTTCTATAAAAGAGCTAAGACCTCGCAGACTGCTCTGCGCTGTGGCAGCTGCTGAAATCCCTCTGTTTTAGATAAATCAGACTTCGTACTTCTCCTGTTTGGGCAGGAAATCTCCCGCAGCAGTTTGGAGCGCTCTGCCGTGCAGCCCGGCCGGGACACCACGGCACGGCCCCGGTCAAGTCTCAGCGGTCGCTGTGTCCCGGTCCCCAGCCCGGTCCAGCTCCCCAGCCCCCCCGCGCCTCACCTGGGCCTGGCCGCGGCCAGCAGCGCGTTCCAGCCGCAGGCGGCCATGGTGGCACCGAGTCAGCGGCTCCGGCCGGCGGCGGGCAGCGGGGGGACCCTCATCTCCGGCGGCGAAGGCGAGAGGCCGCCCGGGCCCGCCGCCCTGCTCCCCGCCATGGGCCCGGTCCTCCCGGGCTGGCCCATCGCGCCCCGCCCGCGCCGCTCTACCCCGGCCAGCGGCGCTCTATGGTTCCCGCTGCATCACGCCATCGCGTGGCGTCACAGCCGCTTCGGCGGCAGCCAATCAGAAGGCAGGTTCGCGGCCCTGCCGCAGGCCACCCAATGGGAGCAGGGCGGGGCGGGGCTTGACCCGAGGTGCCCTCAGGAAAGGCCGCGCATTGGCTGTGAGAGGCGACGTGCGGGAGGGCGGGCCCTGCGGGGTGACGTCACGGCCCGGTGCGTGACGACATCGCGGGGCGGCGGGGCTGCCCGTGACGTCAGGGACGGGGAGAGCGGGGTGGGCGCCCTCTGGGCCTGAGCAGAGGCCTGAGGCCTGTGCTGGGCTCGGAGGTCGCTCCTTCCTCCCGCTCTTTCTGTCACTTCTCATCAATCCTGTGGCGGGTTCCCAGCGCTCGTGAGGCCGGAGGAGCGCTGCTGGCGGCCTGGCCTCGCCTGTGCCTTCTTGTTGTTCGTGCGGCACCTGAAGAGTGGGAGAGAACCCGAGAGCCATGTGCAGGAACGGGCTCCTGGCTGGAAGGGACTCTCTGGTTCGGCTCCACGCGCTCGCTGTGTCCCGCGAGGCCCTGGCTCGAGTCCTGGCGGAAGGTAGGAGGGCTTGTTAAGCCGTTAGCGTGCACACTGGTGTTTCATTGGTGGGCACGTCAGATGTTTCCTGCTGCGTTTATAGGGTTTTCTTTGAAAATGCCACCAGTGTTTCAGCAGCCCACACTATCCAGTAAAACACTGACTGATGGTATCCCTTTATTTTTTTGTACGGAACAAAACTTTGCTTTTACGTGAACGGTTCCCATTTAAGTGATTGCAGTTTGTATCTATATATAGAACAGAACGCATTCTAAGTAGCTGCATGTACAACGGGTCGTGTAAGAGTAGAGTCTCCTTTGTCTCCTTTTGCATGTTATCACCTGAGAGCAGCTTTGCGTGGAATTAGGTGTCAGAAGGAAGTTTCAAGCCCTGACGTGTTTAAGACAAATACTGTGGGTCTGATGAAACACGTAGGCAGCTGGAGAAACATTCTTGGGAGGTGACAGGAGACTGACAGCAGGTGCTGCTGCGCGGTGTGAGGCGCTGGGCCTTGGGATGGTCGCCGCTGTGGCGAGGGCTCAGAGCCGCTCCCTGGGGCTGCCGCTGAGAGCCCCAGGAGTGAGCTGCAGCTTCTGCTCCCCCTTCTGAGATACAGCTTGTGTACCCCTTAGCAAGGCCTCCCCATCTTTTTGGGAGCAGCACCAGGTGTGGACCGTTTGTCCAGGAACAGGCAGCGGTTCTGAGCTATTCTGAAACACGCAGGCAGCGGGATTGGGGCCACAGCTTCTGGAAGCAATTAGCACACTGTGTTTAATTCTTCAGGGGGAACGTGGCACCTCTGTGATTGTTCAGGAATGTTGTTTTCTCTTGGGTACGTCTTGGAGGCTGTTGAAAAGCTCTGGGATGTGGGTTGCAGTGGGGCTGTTACTGACAGAGCTGCGGTTGTGTGTGGTTCGGTGTGATGATCTCCTGGAGCTGGAAACATGGAGGTCCGGGCTCAGAACGGTGAAACCGCGGTCGTGGCGCGTCCCTCGTCTGCGTTCAGCTTCAGCTCTGCCGGTGGTTTCCAAACCAACAGTAAAAAACTATCAGGAGCAGGAGAAAGTCATGTGAAGGAAAACTGAACAGGAGAAAAATGGAGAAAAAACAGTACTTCCTGTCAGGATGTTCATTAGTTGTCAAAAGGAATCAGGAAGAAAATACATTTTTATCCCTTGACTACTTCAGCTGCAGGAACATCAGGACCCCGTCTATATTAATATTAACATTAACCTTAATGCTTAATATTAAGCATTTAGAATTTACAGAAGGGAGAGGAAGAGAGGGGGAAAGCTTTTTCTAGGTCACCTCCATTTTTGGTGCCTTATTGTATTGGAGGGGAGAATTGCTTTTTAAATTCACTTTATTACAGCAGTTCCCTCCCCAGCCCAGCCAGACCCCTCCTCGTCATGGGCTCAGAGCCCCCGCTCTCTGGACAGTGGGAACCGCTGTGCATTTGGGAATCCTTGCTCAGTCCCTCTTCACCTTCCTCCTTCATGTTGGATCATGTCTCTCTCTCTAATTCTTCTTCTTTTATTATCCAACTTTCTTTTTTTCTGCTAACAGAAAAAAAATCTTCCTGTCTTGTTTACTTTCCATTCTCTTGAGCTTTTCTTGCTTTCTGTTTTCATTTCTTTCCCTTGCATGTTCATGTTTTTGCTGCAGGGAAGATTTATTGTGTGCGCTTCGGTTGCGTTCTCTTCTGCAAAAGAAAGAGTTGAAGGTTGTGGAGGAGGGGAGTTAATTGCAAACATCTCAGTGCCCAATTTTCCAGCCAAAACACGATTCAAAACTCCTGAATCCAACGTTTTATTTATTGATCCAAGCTCAGGAGCCAGGTCGAGACTTTCCACCAGAATTCGTGTTTTGTTTTTTTTGGAGCCGCGGGATTTGAACTCGCGGCCGCTCGGAGCGGGTCGGGACGGCAGCGCCGGGACTACATCCCCCGGCGTGCCTTGCGGCGGAGGCGGC